>JAABNX020000038.1:13411647-13422984 GCA_015163995.2 Mormyrus lacerda
CGCACGCACACAGCTCACGTGCTCACGTGTCAAGAATGAGTCATTGATACATTTTTTTAAACATCATTTATTCCAGAAGCTAGTCTCCATTTAACCTCCTCAGGATCCATTTTCGCATCTTTCTCGCGCTAATCGAAATGCATCACCTGACCGCTCATTTACTGCGCAAGTCCGAGCCCGGCCCGAGCCTGCGTAAAATGATAGAAATCAAGCCTGAACCCGACCGAACCCATTGGGTTCGGGCAGAGATCTTCAGCTCTACATGGGACACTGCGATCGAAATTGGTTTTTGGTCACTGTACAAACGAGATATATGGAGATTTAATTAAAAGGCAATTCATGGAATGGAGCGCCTGAGGCACGGAGTCGAGACAGACGCGCACTTTCCTTGGCTTTCTCCAGAATGACAAAATAAGATGTCACGTGTCTTTATGTATCCTAATAGCCACCTATCGGCTAATGAGAAGATTTGAGAACTTCCCCACTCCGGCATCTCATCCGGATATTTGTCCCAATACGTGATGCTGGAGCTTAATATCTTGTGACCTTTTTCTAAAGTGTTCTATGCCTTCATCTCATCACCCTGAGGCAAATAAGAAAGCTATTTTCCAACCCTGTGGGAAAGTACCCATTGATCTGAAGTACCCCCTGTAGTTCTCTTTCTTTAGAAATACTGGACAGGCATCACAAAGGGAGACTTGCAAAAAAAAAAAAAATGACCCTTATTAATTTTCTTGTACTTGAATATTGTGCTCTGAATGTGTCAGCCTGAGCATACACTAGATATTTAACAAAAGAAATAATATATTTGAAATACATTTCAAAAGAAGCTATATATCAAACCTTTACAATAATATATTTTTAAGAATAAATAAGTATTTATAAATGTAATTGGTTAGTTAAATTGCATTACTTATTTCTCACAGCCTGGAGTTTCTGCCATTGGGTGGCAGCATGCGAGACGCTGATAAGCCCGGAACCCTGTCTTACACACAGAATAGGAAGGTCACTGTGGCTGCCATCTTGTTCTTGTCTGAGCATGTACACAATATTGCAAAATTAGAGTTACAAACTGAAAACAATGCATGGAAAGTGGAAGGCCATTAAAATTCGGAGTATAAAAATTAAAACATATACTCTAGAACTTAACTAATGAAACAAAATTACGTATTATTTTCAGACGATGATAATAAAAATAGCTACATTTATACATGAAGCTGATCCCAGGCATGAGACAGGAGAAAACCTGAATGAGATGCCAGTCCATCACAGACCAGACGCAACCCAGGTGGCCAGCAGGACCAATTCTGCAGTTGCCAAGGGTTTGCTACAGCCACTCACCAGGAGATCTTCAACTCGTACCCCCAGGGTCCTGAATAACTTTTATGTACAGAATTTCTAGGCGTAGCCATGGGGTGGAGGGGGTTCCAGTTCAGTGACCTCAGGATCGCATTTGGCAGATGATGTGGTCCTGTTGGCTTCACCAGGCTGTGACCTGCAGCTTGCACTGTGGTACTTTGCAGCTGGTTACAGTTTGCAACTGAGTATGAAGCAGCAGAGATGAGGATCAGCACCTCCATAGTCGCAAGCTTTGAGTAGTGGCAGAAAGAATGAGATTGTGGATACAAACGGCAGAAATAAGTTTCCTTCACAGGGTATCTGGGTTCAGCTTTAGAGAGAGGGTGAGGAGCTTGGACATTCCAGAAGGGCTCAAAGTACAGCCACTGCTCCTCTGCATCGAAAGCAGCTAGTTGAGATGGTTCAGGCGTCTATCTAGGATGCCTCATGGACACCTCCGTGGGGAGGTGTTTTGGGCAAGTCCAACACAGAAGAGACGCAGGGGCAGACCAAAGACACGCTGGAGAGATTATCTTTTCTCTCTCTCGGCTGGCCTGGGAACACCTTGGTATCCCCCCCCGGAGGAGCTGGAGGAGGTGGCTGGTGAGAGGGAGGTCTGGGCATCCCTGCTCAGACTGCTGCCGCCGCGACCCGACCCCAGATAAGCGGCAGAAACTGGATGGATGGATGTACAGTATTTAAGTTAATTGTAAATGTCATAACTGTGTAATCTTTGCCGTGGAATGCGTTATTATAAAGCTAAAGAGTTCAAATAAAAATAGGAGACATTTGACCAGAAAAATGCCCCAGAAAACTTCCTGCAGGCATCGTTCAGCTTTGCCACGCCTCTAATATGGTCATTTTCCCCCACACTTCAGCTCCAAGTGGCTTGAATATTTCAATGTTCAAAAGGTCTCCTTCAGCCAACTGCAGTGTTCAGGTTCTTCTGAAGGATTTCAAGGGGACCCAGATTAGTATTCCCTACTGGCCACTCTCAGTTTTATTATGCCATTCATACGTTCAAGACCTCTGGTACAAGAAAAGTAACCCCACAGCATTACCGAACTTCCCTTACATTCGACTGTAGGAGGGCAGTCTGTTCTTTGAAGGTTTTGTGTGATTGTTGGTAAACAAAGCACTGATTTGCATCGCCGTATGCCAAAACACACATGACACTGCTTCATCTATCCACAAGATTCGGACTTGTTTAAGTAGGTCTTTGTAAAGTTCAGCCAGGCTCTCTTTCAGCCCCG
The DNA here is from genome assembly GCA_015163995.2 of Mormyrus lacerda. NCBI lineage: Eukaryota > Metazoa > Chordata > Actinopteri > Osteoglossiformes > Mormyridae > Mormyrus > Mormyrus lacerda. The sequence continues at coordinate 13,414,239 of JAABNX020000038.1, forward strand.
GGGTCCAATATAACAAGGAGGCCAAAGTCTCTAGGGGTGTTTTTTAGACCACGTTTGTTGATGATGGAATTTCTACAACCCTCATACACCTGCTGCCTCTCACTATTTTCACATAACATGTGGGGCACAAAAGCTTTTGAGTCACTTTAAGACTTACCAATTGCAAATTGTTAACTTGAAGTTCACCCACAACGTCATATAGGTGAGGTGGGGTGTACAGACAGGGGCAGACTGGCAAAAAAGCCCAGGAATTTGAAAAAAAGTCCCCGCTGACCGGGGGATTAGGTTTTAGGTCATTCTTGGTATATTTTGCAAAAAATGATTAACCATTTGGCCACCACTGAAATAGTGGATTATCCAATTACCCATTGACCATCTCCTGCTCTCCACCTGGAAACACCCCTAGCTGTATAATGCTAGGTTTGGGCAAGAAGGACCAAGCCTCAAAGTCCCCCCCCACCCCCCAACAAAATCCCTAACTTCCCGATGGCCAGTCTGCGTCTGCACACATTAAATGTGAATAAGCTGCCTCAAATCCCATTTAATTCAGTGCTTTTGAAGGGCACCAATAAGTTTTCCCCTGGCTTTAACTGAACGTCGAAACGAAACAAAAAAAAGCAGAATCTTACTTTCCTTTTTTTTTTTGATAGATTTTTTTATGTTGTAAATCTAAGCAATAAACGTGTGAAGACCTGTTTTTCGTTTCCATTTAAGAAAATATAACAATGCACATGGGCTTTTGATGAATCTGACAAAGACTGTACATCACACTATACAGCTCTCCATTTCATACGTCAGCAGCTTTTGAATACTAGTCAATTTTGCAGACAGAACAAAAACTGGACAAAAGAACTGGGCAAACAGCTATACTTGTGTTATGACTTATAGGGTTCAATCAACACAAAAAGAATTAAACATAAAACCCATTAACTGCATCAAAATTACACTTGAGTGAGTAATTATTTCAATAATATCTTAAAAATATTTATGCTGATTGACATTTCTGGTTCAGAGTCCTTGAAGAGCTCTCTGTAAGGCAGCCATTTGCTACTGGGCTTACCAACACACAGGCTAATGGAGCTGGGTTTTGCCCACTTCTGGGCATATCAGACAGTAAGGATCAGGAAGTTGAGAGCAGTGCAGTCAGCCCACTACAGGGAAATGCCACATGGTAATTGCTTGCCGGCGGCTGCTGCAGATCTAGAGGGCCACCCTGAACAGGGAAAGGTCTGCTCAGGATGTTAAAATATGCATTGTCTTTGCAGCAGCTGCCCCATAAACACTGGTTGGTGCTCCCTGTCTAGGGTACAGTATGGTTTCATTACAATCAGTAAAAACCTTGAACCCTCCCACAGTTCGTTACAATAAAATGCGGCAAAACATAAGAAACAGCAAAATGTGACACATGGGGTGACCGTGAACATGCTGTAATCTGTGGAAGAACATTAGTTGCCTTGATTGCTAATCATTCCTCAGTGTTGAAAGGCTTGCACTGCTGCTTTTAATTCCACAAAGGTCTGTGGATTTCTACAAGCTCACACTGCTTGATATGTACTCGTCGTAAGATGAGAAGGTTTACACTCTTGGGTTCACTTGTGGGAGTTTTACTTGCACAAAAATGTTCTGAGAGCAGAACGAAAAATGATTGGTTATCTCTAATCAAATCGTAGAGGAGGTGGGTCTAAGCAACTACAAGACATCCGACTGATTGGTCCCACCTCCTCTAGCTCCTTGAACCCACCTGCTCTACAATCTAATTGGTTCAGAGAGAAATAATAATTTTTCCCTTTGCCTTCAGAACATTTTTTGTAACTAAAACTCCCATGAGTCTTAGGTTCTGGTAGGTAAACCTTCTGATTTTTCCAAAAGCAATTGATTTGAATATCCTGTACACAGGTAAATGAGAGGCCCATATCTGTGACATAACAATGGATCGCCACACAGTTTAAATAAGCCAAAAGAGTACTAACAGGCCATGTGGAATCACAGCGAAAAAAGAAACTCCACCCAGAGAGTGAGGGCAGGACTTGAGCATCCAAGCCAGGAGATAAAGTCAAGTGGGTTTATTATATACATATAATATATACATACAGTACACAGTGAAATGAAATATTGTTTCTAAAGGACCATGGTGCAACACAAAGAGCAAAAACAGAAATAACATAACACTACACAAGTGCAGACAGGCAGAACTATACAGAGTGCAAGGAGAGCAGAGAGAGAGAGAAAGTGCCAGATAAATACAAAAGCAGCAAAATATCACAGGACAAGACAACATACAGTGCAGTCAACAAAAGCAGTAAACGTGGTAGTTTGAATGAATACAGTATTGACAGATACTGTATTCTAGCAGCAAAAGAGTGCAAAAATGCAGGATTGAGGTAAGTAGCAATAAATAATTGTGTGAGCAATAACAGCAGCAGGACTGAGAATGTGCACTACTAATGAATATAAGGGTATATACAGATACAGTACTCGAATTCATTAGAACTCGAAATTATTAAAAGTCGAACCCACCAGTTCAAATAAAATGACATAGAACTCGTTCTGAATCCCAGAAGTCGAACCGTGAAGCCGACTTAAGATAACTTGTACGCGCGGGGAAATGAGTCACGCGGCACGTCTCTCATGCGCCGTGACAGCATCGTGCATGTTTACACTAGCTGAATACGTACATTTAGACAATGATAGACAGTAACAGTAGTTACATAATAAAATACATTTAAAAATAAGGATTTATTATTTTAATGTCATCAATAATAAACCATTAATACATTTAATTATAATGATATTTTCGTACCGAACGGAGACAAAGGCGCAGACGTCAGGGTATCGGGTAATACGGGTTTTAAATCCAGGTAAGGCAGGCAAAACGCAGACGGACAATACAATGACCGGACCGAACAAACTGAAACGCGGACTAATTACATAGTACTAATGACAACAAGCAGAAACAGCTGATCACACTGGGATTCCACACTGGGTTTACGAGGGCGCGTGGCAGGAGGAGCGGGCGATCGGGGCAGGACACGTATTTTTTATTTTTTTTTAACTTGACACATTGTTAGGATACATTTCTTTTCTTACTTTTTAAATTACTGTTTTGATAAATGTGCTTAGATGTGTTTAGAAAAGTATATGCTCTTCTTGTTTTATCCTGTTCGTTTTGTATTTAAATGGTAAAAAAAAAACATATTTAGGTGTCATTAACTGGTTTTCAATTATTTCTTATGGGGAAAATTCGATCAGAGCTTTTTAGGATTCGACTCTTCAGTCTGAGGTACCACTGTATATGACACCAAATAGTTACCCAATGAGCCACTGATATAGCCAGTGTCCAAAATATCTGTCTTAGGAAAATAACGACACCAGCCCAAACCTTTTAAATGTATTTTTAAAATCAAGCCTCTTGGTCAAGTATTTTGACTGTGACAGTGTTAAATGAAGCTTAAGTGGAGTAGTTCACGTGTTAAAAAGGCTCAATTTCTCCTGTGGGCAAACTTTTGAAAATGAACCCAATCGAGAATAACTGAACTCAGTGGGCATTTGACATGTGCAAAATAAGCTGCATGTATTGGGCGGGGGCAGCGGGGGCGGGGGGGGGGTAGGGTGAGATTCCAGAGGCTACTGATGAATAACATACTCTGCATTCTATGACAAAGAAAACAGGCAGTGGATGAATGAGCCTTAATGAATGCAAAAGATCAGATTTTAATAAAAGCAAACAATCTACTCAGACTTCACAATCAAGATAATATGCAATAACATGCAATTCATAGGAAATATAAGCAAAAGAATAAATATAAATGATTTTTTTTAATGCACTCAGTACTGTCATCTCACTTCATTGGTATTGAAGGGGAAACACCACAATATACCAGGCGAGACTGAGAAAATGAGAAGTTTCATTGATTCTTGAGACAAAATGCATCTACAACATCTGGATTGGTGTGGGTACACTATGAGAGACCAAATCAGTCTGAGAAATGCAAGGTTTCATTGATTTTTGAGATAAAAGGCATCTATAACATCTGGATTGGTGTGGGTTCACAATCAGACAGCAGGATAGTCTTGGAAAATGCTAAGTTCGTTTGATTTTTAAAAGAAGTTGCATGTACAACACCTGGATCAGTGTGGGTACACTATGAGAGACCAGATTATTCTGACAAATGCAAGGTTTCATTGTTCCATTGAGATAAAAGGGCATCTATAACACCTGTGCTGGTGCCACCAGACGACAGGTGTGTCATACTCATTTTCTTTCTCTATTTGCCGCATCACCTTCACTTTTTGCAAACCAAACAAATCACCAGCAAGCTATTATATAAATATTATAATTTATACAAGAGCCTACAAGAAGTACACCTACTTTGGATAGAAGCTATGGTTAAAAAAGCACTTTCTAAGGAATTCTGTAGCTGGGGGGGACAATCTTTATGAGCATGTTTAAATTGTCGTACACCTTCTAAAATAGAGCCAGAGAAGAATGTAATTACCAGGCAACTTTTATTAGCTCTGCCGTTCCCTACAGACACAACTGATGAACTGGGAGACTGCGTTTCTCACGAGCATGATCCGCACAGGTTAATAGAAGTTACAGACCACACGTGCTTCCTCTAACATAGGGGCAGCTGCCAAGGAATTACTAGCGCTTGTGCATCAAACGCCATGGCCTACCCGAGGCACCTCTACACTGCTCAGTATGCACCGCACTAACCGTCATTACCGCACAACGTATTTGCTGTCCAAGTCCTAATGTCAAACGTGAAATATATTCGAGTGAACTGTACTGAATTCCAAAAATAGGTTTTATATCTAGTGAGAGCTTTTGAAACGTATTATATGTGTATTCTTGTGCACAGGTTCTATCTGTGATATTGTAGTAGATGAATGAAATACCTACAGTATCCTTTTAAAATAAAGACGTTTCTTTAAAATAATTAACGAAAAATGTTTCATTAAAAAATAACAGTAGTGTGTACTAACAGTGTGAGAAAAAGTCCAAGAGGTTTCTAAATTCTTCAATGATAAAATGTTTGAGAGACCAAGATGACACGCAGCTGTGATTTATGCCTGCCCACGTAAGCCCAGAAAGAGCAAGGAAGACAGGGTTCCCATCCCATAGCACCTCCTGTCTGCTATGGGATGGTAACGCTCTGGGAGGGTTCCAGGCATATTTTGCTTAATGCTGGAGAGGCAGGCAGGCCCCAGTTCATGAAGAGACTATTATCACAGGCGATAGACAGTGCCTAGGATGACCAGGGCACCCAACCTCAGAATAAGGAGTTTATCAACAATGATCTGGGGTTGGCCATCCTGAATTCAATAACCAAATCTGTCAATCATAGCTTCCAGATTTCTCAAAAATTCATGTTGAGCTTTCCGAGCAAAAAGAACTTTTGGACTGCTGGGTCTTCCAAAACATTAAAGATAAATGTGATGTTTTTCCTGTATAATGACATAATGACAGGAAAGTCGGTGATGTTAATTACAGTGAGCTTTTAAAATACCAAAAAACATAAAACACCACCAGATGAAATTATGTACTCATGAACCTTTTTCTTGATAAGCTGGGGTTAAGGTAGGTTAAATACCAACTTGCAGATAAGAAAATCATATGCTAACATACGCTAAGGCTTCAGATTTGTGTTCGTGTGGTCCGAATAATTCTAAGCCCAAAATCTTTGTCCCAAGACCAGATCAAACATGTTCAGCCCTCAGTGCTAAGGTTATTAAGGTTAAGCTTAACGTGAGAATAATAGATGTGGGAGAAGTTGCATTTCCTCCCACCAGCACAATAGTTTAACAAGAAATTGCAACTCTGGTGGTGCAAGACATCAGGGAGGTCTACACTACTCGTACCATCTGCCCAGAAGTGCCATGTTTGAGGGCAAGGCCTCCTTCACAGCTCATAATGGGAATGGAGGGAGCGTTCTGCCTCCATAGCTCCATCAATCACAGGCACATCACTGTGGGACCAGAGCAATCCCTGCTGGACTCCTGGGCTTCCCAGGATATAACCCACTGTCACAGCCGGACCGTTACAAATGGCCTGGCATCATCAGATGCCCCCAATTACTCTTGCTGAAGCTAGAGTCCAAGCAGTATCTTCTCATCCTCTGTTAGCTTAAATCAGTGTAATCCAATTTGTTTCCTTGGGGACCCACAGACAGTTTTTGCTCCCTCCCAGCACCTGGTGCTTATGGGAGTTTTACTGACACAAAAATGTTCTGAGGGCGGAACAAAAAAGATTTGTTTAGAGAGAACCAGTCAGATTGTAGAGGAGGTGGATCCAAGCAACTTGAGGCGGTGAGGCCAACCTCTCAGATGTCACCTCCTCTACAATCTGACTGGTTATCTCTCTGAACCAATAATTTTTCGTTCCGCCCTCAGAACATTTTTGTGCAAGTAAAAATGTGGACTGTCTGGCAGGGAGCTGGGAGGAATCAAAAACGCAGACCGTCTGTGAGGACTGAGTTGGGAAACACTGGCTTAAATGCCTCACAGCTCCAGTAACATCCTCACCCAAAGTCTAAATTGCAAACAATTAATTTCATTTATACTATTTGTATCACAACATCTTTCAGGATACAGCTGATATCTTTACAATGTTTGCCAATGGATGGAACGCATCACAAATCAGTCTAAAGTCTGAAAATAGAGGTCAAAGGTCTGAAAGTTTATTTTGGTTTAAGGCCTTTCATATCTAGAGATGATTAAAGGAATAGAAACTTAAAAGAAAAGGTTGTCATGATTAAAACTTCAGAACATGAAAACATAATTAGGCTCTATTATTACCATAGACTAGGTCATTTGAAGAAAAGGTCCATTTCTGTTGGGTGATTACTTCCAGCACACAAAATGGACATAGAGGGGAAATAACTGTCATTCTTCACTCACCAAAATTTGATTTAATTGATTTTCTGCTATCTTTATTTACATGATGATACTTAACATGAAATACAAAGCCTCCGTTGTTCTACTCTGGCCCAGATTAGGCAGGGGGAACCTGTCCTGATGGGGGAAACCAAGCAGGGCAACCCTCCATAAGCCCCAGTCTACCTGTCCTGGTGGGGGATATCAAGCAGGGCAACCCTTCGTAAGCCCCAATCCACCCATCCTCCCCCCTCTCTCACCTGGTTTCCATCTAAGTATGTCTTTCAACAAGTTAATGTGATTTATTATCTAATATATTTAATATGATAGTATATTGTTCTTTTAATATTGCAATCACTGAAAAAGCCAGTCTCCCTACAGTATGTGAGATACATATCTGAATTTGGTGCGCCACCAATCAGCTCCATTTCTTTCTGACGGGATGTCATGTGTGCTGTTGTGTCTGACATGCTTAATACTCTTACTTTGGACCTGATTCTGAAAATTGAAAGTAACAATGAAAATACAGATCAGATAACACAGAGTTAATACTTTGCAAAAACACCCATGCATTGAATCTCTGCTGTGAGGAAGAATATTTGTCCAGTGCTCCTTGCAGAATTACTCAGGCACAGTCAGACAGACTGATGGACTGCCCTCTTCATCAGCACACAAGTTTCCAGGTATCTAAATGGGCCACTGTAGGATAGTCACCTTTCTGCTTATTAACCACTCCACTGTAGCGTTGGGTCGTTGTCTTGGTGAAAGATAATCTTCACAAATTGCAGTTTTCTAGCAAAGTGCAGCAGGTCTTCAGGAACTAGTGGGTGGAACCATCCAGCTTCCCTTCTATTTTCCAAAGTGCATCAGTGACTTATGAAATGAAACACCCCTATTAAGGGGCGCTGTGCTTAGCAGCAGAAAAGGTCTTTTAGATGATGCATCCGTTGGTTTTTCCCCAGACGTAACATGTTTCAGCGGGACTTTTGTTTCATCTGTTTCAGAGAATGACCCCTGCCCCCCCCTCCGCAGAAACACACACATATCTCTTCTCATATCTTTGTAGGGACCGTCCATCCATTTATTTCTATGGTAAAAACCTTAATCCTAACATTGACAACCTTAACTCCTACCCAGCCCTAACCTTAACCATAAGTAACCAAACAAAAGACAAGACTTTAGTTTTTTGATTATAGTCACAGATTTTTATTAAATTGAGTTTTAATTTGAGTTTTTATTCAATTGAGTTGTGGGGACCAAAAAAAATGGTCCCCACAACATAAAAATAAGAGGTTTTTATCTCAAACACACTTGGACCACACACACACACACACACACACACATAGCTTCAAAGTCTCCCAACATACAAGCAAGCCTCTATCTGAGTAGGGGTTTGACTCTTTGCACCTTTCCTCAAAGTCAATTTGGGCAGAGCTTGTGCTATTGTCCAAATACAGGCAAACTGAGTATTCTTTTAAAAGAAGGACCAGGAGTTCTTTCAGAGTGGTCAGCGGCCTCCCTGATCTGTCATCTCTTTGTTCCCTTACCCACTTTGATGGGACAATGTAACCTAGACAATGTCTTGGTGCCGCCACTTGGTTTCCACTTCTGAATGTGGCTCCTGAGAACATTCCAGTGACACCTGGAGCTCTTTAAAAACCCACCTTCTGATCAGAGCCTGTCCTGAAAAGGAAATCCTGAATTTGCCAAGCTGGATGTGTCCCTGCGTCAACAAGGGAGGGACTTGCATTAAAGTTCTTTAACCAATCACAGTCATCATTATACATCATCACCACACTGGTACATTTTTTCATTTTCAAATTCAAGGCTTCTAACCATTGAGCTGTGTGTGTGTGTGTGTGTGTGTATG
>JAABNX020000038.1:13427957-13441959 GCA_015163995.2 Mormyrus lacerda
GGTTCATTCACTTCATGTTTTTAGAGATTAAAAACATAAACAAAAATCTCTAGTTTTCATTCTTGCTTTTACTTTTTTAATAGTCAAGTACAATTTTAATGCGGTACTTTTTTACTTTTACTCAAGTGTGATTAAGGCTGAATACTTTTACTTTTAATTGAGTAAAATTTTCACTCATTACTTGTACTTTCACTTAAGTAACATTTTTGAGTACTTTTTACACCACTGTTCCATTCATATTTCAAAATGTATTGCCACATCTAAGTAAGTCCCTGCTTGAACAATTCACAATAAAATAAAATTAAATTGCAATTCACAAAGGACTTACACACAGCTAAACTCTCACCACTTCTTTATCATGACACTGGACTAGAGGCAATTAAAAATTAATCATACTCTGTGAAGTGATAGTATAGTAATATGTGGCCTTTGATTGCAGGAAGCCTTGGTTTGATCTATTACAGCTGCCTACGACATGAATGATACACCGGATGGCCCATAGTTCTGGAGAATCCTGATCACTGGGCTCGGCGGTGCATATATTAGCTGGTCATCTAATGTTTATTAGTTGGGAAACCGCAAGAACTCATTTGTACCACATGAATGAGCTTAACGTATTAACCTGTTCAGTGTACTTTGGCTGTACTGACAGAGCACAAGTAACATGGTCACTGGCAGATCAGACAGGAACTCCAAAACAGATTATTTCAACATGTTTTTCTTGAAGTGTGATTAAAACCCAGCACTTGTAATGTGTCAATGTATACATGCATGTGACAGATGTACAGTGCAGGAACAGTCAAAATTATGGATACACCTATTGAAAATCATTTGATTTTCAACGTGTTGTTGTGGTTTGTTCCTGCATTTTTCCACTCTGTTCTGGTGCTCAGTCCTGTCCCCTGTGTTGCTCAGTCTATTTGCTTTATGATTTCTTGTTACATTCTTATTTCTCCTATTTTGTTCTGACCCCTCGTTGTTTTTGTGTTATTTTGTTAATAATCCCCTTTTATCACTGACCCTAAGTGGATCGTCACCCCTTTTTTCCTGCATGTGCCGTGCCACTCCAGACAGCCCTAACCTTAACCATAAGCAAACAAACAAAATATGACACTTTCTATTTTAGTTTTTTTAATCGCATTCACAGATCTTTGTGGGGACCTCAAAAATGTTCCCCAAAACCTTTTATTACATTGTCGGGAGCATTTGGTCCAGACAATGTAATATAAACCTAATCTACACACACACACACGATGTGGGATCAGAACCTGCGCCTAAATGCCACCCACATTCTACAATGTACATCACTTTGTTGTTTGGTAATGAAGTAATGATTAAATTATCAGCATTTAAGCTTAAAAGCCATAGAACCATCATCTTTTAATCTAATTACTATACTGGCAATTTATCCTTTCCATAACTTAACTGATGTGCGTATATTCACAACAGATGACATTTTACAAGTCATAAATGTAAAGAAACTGTTTATTGCTTGTACCTGAAATTGCTCCCCGCTACCCTGAATAGCACAAGCGGTTATAGAAAATGGATGGATGGATGTATGGATGGATAAAAATGCCAATGTATGTATAGCTGTAAATAGAAGCACTTAAACCATGCCATTAATAAACAAAATTGTAAACCCTGACCAGGATAAATGAGTGAAAGAATATTCAAGTGTAGCAAAAATCCAAGCAATAGATGGCATTTTTACTCAAAACATGAATACTGATGATGGCCTAAAGGCAATACCAAAGTTTAACATTCTGTTTTAAAAAATGCATTTATTATCAAAATACACTCAGTGGTATCTTTACTACGAACAAATGCAAAGTGTACTCCTACAAACCGTGAACCATGTGGCTGCATCTGAATACATAAAGCACACAAGGGGTCAAGAGATTCAATTACTGTTTTGCAGAGCATTACAATGGAATGCTGCTTGATCTAAGTCAGGGGTCTCAAACTCCAGTCCTGAAGGGCTGGAGCCCAGTATAGTTTAGTTCTTTCGCTGTTCCACCACAAATGATTCAGCTGTGTGGTAATTAGCACAAGGAGTTGCATCAGGTGTGTTAAATGAGGGTGAACCAAAAACTGTGTAGGGCTCCGGCCGCCCAGGACTGGAGTTTGAGACCCCTGATCTATGTGATTTTAAACATGATGAGACTATTTGTTCCATATGTGATGGTTCTAGCATCTCAGAAATAACCATCTTGCTGGGATTTTATCACACAACAGTGTCTAGAGTTCACAGAGAGCGATGGGGTAAACAAAAAAATATCCAACCAGGGGAAATTCTGAGGTGGAGAACATGTTGTTAATAACAGAGGTCAGAGGAAAACTGCCTGACTCAGTAAAGCTAACAAGAAGGGCACAAAAATATCATCTCAAAACAACAGTGGTGTGCAGAGACACATCTCTGAATGTACCACACGTATACCCTTATAAAAGTTTTGGAGGCAAAAACTGGGTCCTACCTGGTACTAACTACATGTCCCTAATAAAGAAGTCATTGATTGTAGGTATTCTGAACCATACAATAGCTGTCTTACAATAACAAAAGGTGTCTTTGACAAGTACACTCACCAAGAACTTAACAGAAAAAAAAAATGTATAGCTTTCCTGTCACCGGTAAGTGCTTACACACAGAAGAATCCTGTGGGAGGGCACCTTAGAGCTTGTCTTTTTGAGATCTCTTTCAGAACATGCCAATAAACCACCTTCATTTCCACAACATTGGGCATTAAGCCTACCATTCAGAAAGAGTGATCAGACCTGGCTGCAGCTCCTCTGAGAGATGTTCAATAGGAATTGGGTTATTTATTGAAGACCCCTTTGAAAAGGACCTAACGCTGAGGTTCCACCAACTTGGACACTGCTCGTCGTTTCAGCTCCCGTAATTATCTGTTGCTTAAATTTTTTCACCTAACTACGTACTAACAGAACAAAGAGCGATACGCAATTCCTCGATTTTAAACTCTTCCAGTCCTGATTAATGCAGTTTGATCTTTGTAGCATATCAACCAGAGTTAAAATGGTTTAGCCTTAAAAAAATGTGCAATAATTATGATGAATTGTAAACCATAAAAATAAAACAAAGTATCACAAATAAAACAGCCAACACTAAAGAACGTCTTAGCCCAAAGGCAAGTTTCTAAAAAGCAGATATTCACATTAAAATTCTTAAATATGTATATTTCTCTGACTACTAATTATTCAACAAATAAAATTCTCTAAAAAGTCATTAAATCTGAGAGAGACACAGATGGAAATGTATACTGGCACGGTACACTGAATCACTGAAAATGAATACTGTTTATTATCTAAATAAACGAACAGTAATGGTCTATATTTTAAAAATTCCAATACCCTGCCTCCTAGACTGCTTGTTTACCACTTAAATGCATGGCGTATGCATTGCAAGACAATTTGTTTATCGTTTCACTTTGCCGGGAGCACATGCAACTTTTAACAATTTAAGCTGTGCTTGTGGTAAATACAAAAAGATTGATTGATTCTTCAGTTTTCGCCTAGCTTGGAGCTGTTTCCATTCCAAATGTAATTTAGAGAGATAATCATTTTCCCATGATTGGTATACTATCCCTTTAGAAAAGAAATAATACAGATATTACTTTGTTTTATTTCATGCCCTTGGCTGGGAGGTTGTTTAAGATCTTATATAATTACCACACATCCTGCTCCGGCTAACCTGTGAGAATAACCAATGAGCTTGTGGGGTTGACAATGTCTCTTAGAAACCCACAATGCATTGGCATGGGAGTTTCCAGTGCAGAAAAGGCAGCCGCAGAGAAATTGATCTGGCTCTGAGCGTGCCTCTGCGGAACGTCCTCCTCCGGCAAAATTCGTATTTAAAAGAACAACAGCCTCCTTATGAGAACACCTTGAAGGCACCGTTAGCCAGAAAAGCAACTCATTAGAGATGATCGCTAAACATTTTCTACTATAGTTTGGAATCATGCCACCTGGGTAGTCTCATGACAGCTGCACTACAATGAGGGAATTTGTATTTACAACATTACGCACACATGTTGCACTGCTGAAGGGGAGAAACCATATTAAATTTCTCCTCACATTCTTTTAATAATGGGAACTGTGTTTTGTAATTTGGGAGAATTACAATATGGATATAAAAAAGGCATCTTTTAGCCTTGGGGACTTTTGGCCTTGGGGACCTTGAGGACATCTTTTGGCCTTGGGGACTTTTGGCCTTGGGGACCTTGAGGACATCTTTTGGCCTTGGGGACCTTGAGGACATCTTTTAGCCTTGGGAACCTTGAGGACATCTTTTGTCCTTGGGGACTTTTGGCCTTGGGGACCTTGAGGACATCTTTTGTCCTTGGGGACTTTTGGCCTTGGGGACCTTGAGGACATCTTTTGGCCTTGGGGACCTTGAGGACATCTTTTGGCCTTGGGGACTTTTGGCATTGGGGACCTTGAGGACATCTTTTGGCCTTGGGGACTTTTGGCATTGGGGACCTTGAGGACATCTTTTGGCAAGGTTCACATGCATATAGAAAGGAAGGGTCAGGTGACTGGGGTTTTGAGGGCTGATTAGTTACACCTGTTCCTCATCCCCCATAATGCATTGGTACCAGGGGCGCATAGAAGGGCAGGGCCAGAGGGGCACTGGCCCGAGCTGAAAGCTGACTGGCCCCAGGAGTGTCCCCTCCACTGTCACTCATCAATTCAAAACATATTATTGGCTAAAGTTAGCCCCTTTGTATGAATTATGAGCCCTCTTATGCCCACAACATTTAAAAAAAAATCACAGAATCACCCCTGACTGATATATTTCTTTTTCAGCCCAGTAATCTACAGAAAAGTCTCACAGCTACACCCTGAAACCCCAAAGCTTGTGGACATTTTCCTGACAAATTCCCAACAAAACAGCAGTATCTTGTCTCTCAAAACCCACCCTCCTTCCCCGCTGGCCATGGGACAGACCCTAATACGGTTCTGTTTCCCAGCATAACCGGAGACAATTTCACAGTGGAGTAGCAATTTATGGAGTTGCACTTGATAAAATCCTGAGAAAGAAGACTGGTTGGATATCTAAATTTAAAATGTACATAATAAGCTTATTCATATGCAAATGTTAAATCCGTGTATAGTGCTCCAGATCAAACATTAGTGCTAATGGAAGGTATTCTATAACAAAGACACAATCTGTCGTCATATTCATCATTTACCTTTTCAAAATATGTACATCTTTTGAACAATACAAACCATTTCTGTTACTGAAAAATATGATTTTTATACTATTGCCATTCAACGTCACTAGATGTTTTATTGATGTTGGTCTGTCACAAAGAAATGTGATGGAGAAACTATGGTTGATGAAAGTCTCCTAGTAAAATGTCTAGATAGCATTTCCAAAGACCTTTTGATTTTGTTCAAATATACCAAAAACTGAGAGCCATAACACTTAGCGCTCTAGGATCCCACAGATACTGAGGCATCCATCTCCTCTGTTTCCACTGTGGCTTGGAAATGTATACCTAACTGAAATCACAACTGAAACCAACACAATAATACTTAAAATCTGGCTGGGTTGTACTTGAGGGTAACAATTTTGAGGTTGTTACAATTTTTTTTGCTCGGGCTCATATTTTTTGTTTGTAGAGAGTGGAACGCCTTGAAAGCTTTTCCATTTTCTACTACTAAGCTAAGATAAGAAGCACGGAAAGATATGCAAGTGACTTAGAAAAATAAATTGTGAATTTGTAGCTCAGAATTTCAAACGTTAAGCAAACATGCATGGAGCAGATTTAATATGCACCATCCAATAAAATTGCCATAAAAGAGGAAGCGACATGAGAGTTTCAAGCAGGAACAGAACATCAAATAAGTATAAAAATAAACATTAGTGAACAGTAAAATAGAAACAGAAGTACAGAGATTGTCTTTGAGCTTGTGGGAAACAAAAATGCACAGAACTCTGGTGCTGCTAAATAAATGATAAGATGGCAACATCTAAACGCAAAGACACATTACAAGAATTACAACCGTCGCATTGTGTTTGTGGCAGTCCCATGACTTCAAACTGATACACGTGTGACTCTTTTCTACAGCTACAAATTTACAGATTACAGATGCTCAGGTGTTTTGCACCAATAATACCTCCATAGAAAACTGTAACCCAGCAACTTTATATATATATATATATATATATATATATAACATATACTGACATTGAGTAACAGGAGTCAACCAATGCCGTTGGAGAAATGTTTGGCCCAACGTCTCCAAAAAAGGTGGTCCCTGCATTAGCCCTGCCTGCTGGTTTTTAACATCACACTTCAAAGCATCTATGGGCCTCCAGGAGCTAATTTACAGCTTCTCGCATTTATTAACTGGTAAAACTCAGACAGGAAAATGTATAGCTCAGCTATCAGGTAAAAGACTGAGAAGGAGGAAAAAGTATTTCACTCGTCTGCCTGTTGGTAAACAAAAAAATTAGGTTGTGATGGAAATACAGAAAGAAGGATGATAGCGTAACTCACTAAGCAGCTGAGTATGGTAATGTGTTTCTTACATTTTGTTGCATTAATGTTTTGTTGCATTAATGACTGACATAGTAACACCTAGCGCTCTGTTCACAGCACAATAAATATGTCACATATATTAGAAAGATTTTTAATTTTTTTTTGTGTATAAAAATATACACAAAAAAAATATTTTATACACATCCCAAAAAAAAAAGTATAAAACCCTGACGATATCCAGATCATCTATGCATTTCCTAGAAAAACACGTGTTCATATAAGTGAGTGAGAGGAGTTGGTGATACATATTAAACATCATTCCCATTCTGCAGATAAAAATATTACACATGGCCACTGAAATGTCTGTTTTTTTTTTTTTTTTTACATATTTTCAGCTTGCAGTGTGGCCAGTGTCTGTTACTTCACCAGCTATATCCACATCAGCTATGTTTGTAGTATGATTTTAAATCTGAAATCACAGGCGCATTATTGGACATAGTTTTATGGAACAATAGTGGGGGTTTGGCATGTACAGTATTACAGCAGGGGGGCCGGAGCTCTGTGTAGCTTAGCTCTTTCCGTTTTCCACCACAAATGATTCAGCTCAAGGACTGTGTGGTAATTAGTGCAAGGAGGTGCAAGGAGCTAAATCAGATGTGTTAAATGAAGGGAAACCCAGAAATGTGTAGGGCTCCGGCTCTCCAGGACTGGAGTTTGACACCCCTGTATTACAGTGTCTTTATGAGGACCATAAATCTAAGTATTTAGCAGATCCCTTGGTGGGGGCAAGATAAGATATTATCAGCTCTTCTATGGATCTGTCTAATCAGGGCGCTATTCATGTTTAAGTGAATTCATTCATATCAATTGATTTCTCTTATGTAACCCCTGAAAACAGGAAACCCGCACTAAAAGAAACCAAAATGTGAATAACAAGGATGACATGAGGAAAATGAAACACATCCAGATTAATCGTGTATTTACTGTCTCAAATCTCACAGCCTTCTCTAAATGAGTGCTTACACAGAGCAAACAAAAATGCAGTCAGATTGATGGTTACATCCGATTGTACTAAAATAACAGCAATCACTACAATATAAGACTTACTGCTTTTACTGACAGTTTTATTTTTTTTGTGAGACATTTTCACAGAAATCATGGTTTGGGCTGCAAAATCAACCCCTGCAGGGATACAGGAAAGCATCACTTTCCAACTCAGTCTTTGGACATATTGAATGGAGATTATCAGATCTTGCTTGTTCTCCTGACAGTCAATGATCACAGATCATAGAATCTCAGTGTCAATTATTTCTTATACCTCATTTACCTTATTTTTAAAGTATAGGATCCTTTTAAACTGTTTATTATTACAGCAGAATATTTAAAATAAATATTCTTTCATTCTCCTTCTTTCTACAAGAATGTTGGAAGCTTAGATTACACAACTGGATTTTATGGAATACAGAATGTTTATTGAAATTTTGATGTGACATCAGAAATGTAACTGTAAAAAGTATTTGTATAAAGTTTTATTGTATTAAATTTGCAATTCTTCCAGTATATCCACAGCTGAACCATTACAATTCCACAAAGGGCACATAATAAAGGGCTCTAATATTATGTTTTGAATCTATATTTAATAAATTGTGCAGAGCGTATCATTTTCAATAAACCATAACTCACTCTAAAGCTGAGCTGCTGATATAAAATACATTTCTGCATCAGAATTCTGCACCGCTGGCGATGGAAAACAGAGGGCAAAGTTCAGGAATTCTGCTGAATTAAAATATGGAAAAAAAACGTAATCAGGTTAGCATCACCACTTTAAAGTGGTAAAATGAAGAGAATGATCAGGTTTCGTAGCTTCACGAAGGCCTGTATTTTTGGTGTAGTGCTTTCAGGGTGGCTTATTCTTATTACATGTTAAGAGCTCGGGCGTGTACGGCAAATCAGAGCTGAGTGTGGTATGCGGCGCGGCTGAGAGCCCTTCCCTCCGCTCAGAGGATATGAAGGCTCACCGCTTTGTTTGACCCTCAACCATTCATTTACTCCCATTTACGGGCCCGAATATATTTGAATACATTCAAACATATTCCACCCATTGAAAGCCAGTGGTAATATTAAAAAAAGAACCACAGACTTATCTGAAAATCCCAAAATAATAATAAAAGATTCTGAAGAAAATGAGACAGGTCGTCTGTTCAATAAAATTATTTTCATTTTTGGGGAGTCAAACCCTAGCAGCAATAGCTCTTCCTGTAGTGTTGGTTCTGCTGTTTGGGAAGCTTCTCAGTCAGAAATAAAAGATTGAAATCTAGGTGCTTTTTTTGAGTCATCCAAGAGGTTTCCATCCATACAGAGGCAGCTGTATTTATATCTTTGTGGGAATTGTCCATTCAATTCTATGGCCAAAACCCTAATCCCAACAATGACAACCCTAAGCTCTACCAGCCATAACCTAACCATAATCAACTAAACAAAATACAAGACTTTTTAGTTTTTTGATTTCAGTCACAGATTTTTATAAAATTCAGCTTCCCCTTGTGGGGGGCGAAAAAAAATGGTCCCCACGATGTCTAAGTAACATTTTTTTTTAATCACATTGCGGTGATAATGCAGTCCCCCAATGTAGTAACCCAAGGTAACCTAATCCCCCTACACGGACACACACAGACACACAGCTTCTCAGCTTATATTCCATTAATTTGTAAGAGGCAAAGACAGGGGACATATGAATTGTTGGGCATTGCCTTGTTAACTCATCACTGTGCCTCATGGACTGTTTAATTGTGGCCACAGGGGTCCTCTGGAGTTACTACAGCCACTGATAGGGGTTTAAAAATGGCAACCGGGGAGCATTAAGATAATGATGAGCGGCTCACCATCGAGCCTGAAACTGATACACAGATGAAGTGTGGCAAAAGGTTCCACCCCAACTGGGAATTGTGTCTAAAACTTGTTTATGCCACTTGGGAAACTGTTTGCAGCTCTGCAGCTCATTTGAGGCTCTCCTCTTCTTAGAACCAAATTCCCTCTCTTGAGATCAGAAATGGGGTTAATGTCCGTGGAGGTTACCCTAACTGACTCTTCGGGGAGTTGTGGAAATATTCCTTCATTACATCTCAGGTTAGAAAATTCCTAAGATAATAATGATTTTGGCAGATGGGGTGCATTTCTCACTGATGACACACCAGACGTTGCAAATCATAGTGATGTGCTGGGTGGCTGCATTGGTTTCTGCCCCATATAAATAAGGTATAAATAGTATGTATGATTAACTGCTCATTTAGCCAATTATTCCAGGGAAATAGGATAGTACACTAATCAGAGTAAACATGGCCATTCATGGAGACTTTGTTCATAAGTAGAGTTGGCATTTCTTTGTTTTGAGAACAAAGTGTACAGAAGCTTTTATGTGATTTGGGGGTAATCTAGTAGCTCTTCTAAAATGTTTTAATCACTGAATGCTTAATTCAATGGACAATACTGCTGATTCAGTACCAGGAAGACAGTTCATATGTATATTAGACAAACCACATCAGAATTTACTCATGCAAATGCAAATGTAACAAAGTGCTCACAGAAAGTCTTGGGACACTTACTTAATTCAGTAAAATACTGAAAATTCATTGGTTTTATCACAAAAATCAGTCTACTCATTTGTTTATAAAAAAAAAAAAGTACATTACATTGGAAACAACCAGTGGTATTAAAGAAAAAAAAAATTCTAGTAGCAATAAACTGAAACCCAAATGATAGTTCTTTCTGACAGATGTTCTGACTAAAAAGTTAATTGACATAAAGTCTGATTGGGTGCTTTTTAATAAGTAGCATATTTGCAATTACATAAAGTACGAAACATTTGTATTTATCCCTTTGGGAGCCAATGACCGGGATTTGTAATTTGGGGGCAGTGTGTGGCTCAGTGGGCTATGCCTGTGTGCCTGTAATCACAAGGTTGCAGGTTCAAAACCCAGCCTCAGTATGTCTGTGGGTCCTTGAGCAAGGCCCTTAACCCCCAGCTTCCTGGGTGCTCCAACAGGTGGCTGCCCTTCACAAACAGCTTCCTCTACAAAGAGCAAGTTGAGGGAGACATAATAAGAATTTCCCCACGGGGACAATAAAGGGTTCAATTATTATTATGACTACAATTGCAATTAATAGCAAAATAGGAAGAACATACCTGAGTGAGTCAAAAACAAAAAAAATGACGCTTAATAGAAAGAAAATGTCTGTGCTGAAGATATCTACAGATATGGTAAACACTGCATTTGTCAATGAACTATTGATATGAAACAAATAAACTTGCAACATTTTTATAAAATTAAGCAAGCGTCCCTAAGACTTTCTGTGTGCGCTGTATAAAATTGCAGAGCGATGAACCATCTGACCTTGTTGCTTGGAGAAGGGCATGATGGGATAGATTAGCTCAACAGCATCATGATAGCAATGTGTCTATTAATGTACTCAAAGGATCCCGGTAATTTCATTTTACAAGTTTATTACGGGAAAATGTGCAGGAGACTTGACAACTAGGTTAATTAATTGAATTAAAAACTTAATCGAGCGCTGAAACTGATGACCACCACCAGTAACACCAGTATCTTTGGATAAAGCACACACACTAGCAACAAATACTATACAGTTATCTTACTTAAATTGATCCTGAAGTTAGTCTCATTCGTCTCATTCATCTGCATTGACCTTTAAATTTCATTACTGTTTTGTTACTGATCTGACTGAAATTACTTGTTCCAAATAGCTCATATATAAACGCTCTTTTAAGAGCAATACAATATTGCCACAAACCGCTTTGTGACATTAGCACATAATTTACAACACTAGATAAAAAATAACAATAACAAGTAAAAGGAAAACCAAAATAAATTTGCACTGTATTATGGCCATCAGCATAGATTTTTTTGAAAACACTGTAATATTTGTAAACTACATAATATGTAAAACAACTTCTTCCACTCCGGTGGTTTGACTTCATATACTCTAGTATTACAGTAGACCCTTAGAACACGAATGCCTCTTAATTCTGGCGGGGATGTCAAATTTTTATCGACTTGTACCTCAACTGAAATCTTGGAACTCGATGGTTCCTGCTAAAACTTCTGTGGGTCAAGACACGTTCAACTCTACCAATCTGGACCTCGAATGGGTCGGTTGAGAAAAACTCGACCCACAGAAGTGACAACATGACGAAACACAGACTATAGAAAAGACCAGCTAAAACTTGTATGAATCAAGTCTTGTCTCCCCAAACATTAACCCCCCCCATTCGTCCAACTGCCACTTCCTGTACGCCATCAGCTCAATTCAAAACAAGTGCTCAGGAACTGTCATTTATTTCATGTTTATTGCTTTTGAATATGTGCTTTTAGTGTATAGTACTTTTATATTGATTGCTAAAGATTTTTTATCATTAGTTAGGTAGATTTAAATAGGCAATTATTTGGGGGTCTGGGGACCTCGACCAAATTGCAACTCAACCAGCCTTCTGGATAAGTTCGTATTCAAAGGTACCACTGTGTTTAGGTTATGCTATTCTAGTGGACAGTTTTGGAACTTACGAGTGGCACGTAATTAAACATTTATGTATTTTTTTTTGTGTCAGTAGGCATATATCAAAACCACTTGGGAACAATTTGAAGATAAATCAGTGTTCTAGTATCCAGAGAGATCTGTCTGAATTGCTTCCTGTGTTTTGTGTTGTCCTGAACCTCCCACTGTTATCATGATGAATGTGGCATTCAAACAGTCAGGTGAAACTAATCTGGGGGACTGTCAATCACACTAAGAATCACCTAGCCGGACTGTCTCCTAGTGTTGCCACTGGCAACTTGAGCCACATTTCTGCTAACGCGCCCAGCGGGAGCGAAGGTGATCCCGAGGTAACGGCAGGCCTCGTTTCATTCCACTTGCTCTTCCCTCCTCAATGGGCATACGAAGAGTTTGTCCCGACATCTGGAAGTTTTTGAAACTTTTGTCATGCATTTTGTTGCAAACGAGGGCTAAGAAGTGGGCAAAGGCCATGCAGATCATAGAAAGAGGAGCAGGCTGGTAGAGTCTCTGACAGCGGCAGCGAGGAGGAGAGACTGAACTTCTGTAATCCAAGGGAGAGGAATGAAGGCAGCTGCCCTGGGGGCTGTAAAGACGACAGGCAGAGAAGTACCTACGCCAGCCGTTGGAGGAGACAGAGGAAGGAAGGATATGAAAAGACGACAAGGCCAGAACAGCAACACTGCTGTCAAGCTACTGCGACAGCTGGGAGAACGAAGAGGTTGAGAAATGAAAGATGGAAGTGAAAACAAAGGGACTGGTGCTGAGGTGACTGAGGAAAGGGCATGGGAAACAAGGGAGAGCAGGGAGCAAAGGCGCAGTAACCAAGGACGAGCAGACCAGGGAAGTCTAAGCAAGGGCGGGTGAAGCTGGTGTGGTAGGGAATTCAGCAGAAAGCCGCAAATCTGGCGCGGGGCTAACGCAGCACATGTGCTGTCTATGTCCGCCGATTTGCTGCAGCCTTCACACAGCACAGCAGGCACTGCTGAGAATCTTTAAAGGTTTCCAGCTTGGTTTGGCATCGTTCCGGCTTGGAAGGACGGAACACTGAAATGTGGCCAAAATATTTACAGGTTGTTTGCGGTTTGGCACACAAAATAGTAATGGAAGATGCATAAAAACCTGGCCTTTAAAATTACACTCAGGTATAGCAGAATAGCGGTATTATTCACTTATACTATAATACAATCAAGCTGAGGCCCATTAAACCACTAATTGAGTAAGTAACAGCAGCCAAATTCATTTAGGAATCCACTCTAAAGTTCGGCATGCATTATATATGTCCTTGCATGCCCAAATGAAACTCATCAATATTAATGAGACAGAAAGGACTTAAGGAACTGAAAAAAGTTCATTCCAGGTTTACGACTCCTGTCACAAGAGTTGAAATCGAACATAATGTGAACGTTTTCTCTTTTATGTAAGGTGAAAAAATGTATTTATTAAGCAAACGAAAAAAATAATCCTTTATATGAGCATGAATGCAGAAAACAAGCAAAGTGTTGCTCAGACCCCAAGCTTCACTCTCACAAGAAAGAAAGAAAGAAAGAAATTAGTGGTGACATGAAAGTGGAAACAGCCTCCATTATATACTTGGGTGCTTTTTAAAAGTTTTTGCTTATAATCCAATAATCATATATCTATCAAAACCACACTTTGCCTAGAGGAGTTCTGTGGATTTTTAGCCCTGCCCTTAACTGAGTGCCATCGGAGTTTGCACCCTTACTGAGGCTTTCCTTCTGAACATGTGTTAAAACCCAATTTAATTCTGGACGAGATGGTGATGATTTAAACTGAATCTAAACTGATTATATATTTATTTATGTAAGTAACTGATCTAATGAAGATGCAAACCGGGTATGTGGCTAATTGGACATAGACATGGGTGGGTATCACACTCTGAGGACTCGAGTTCGTTTTCAGACCCT
>JAABNX020000038.1:13442059-13463463 GCA_015163995.2 Mormyrus lacerda
CTGCACAGTCCGTGTGTCTGCATTGATTGCTATTGGGTGAACTGGTGTGTCTAAATAACTTGTTATTCATGAGTACATGCTGTGCAGTGGAGTGGCCTGCCATCCAGTGCACTGTAGCCTCTGTTTCCTGGGGTAGACTACATGCTCACTGCAATACTGCACCAGATACACAGCAAGTCTCAAGAAAACTTTGGATGGATGAATGGATGGATGGATGGATGGATGTGCACGTTTCATCACCTCCAAAAATGCCATTATGATGTTACGAACAGGAAAATCGCCATTCTGAATATGTTGTATTGTGCTGTCCCAAACAATTATTCTTTAAACGATTAACCTAGTGATTATTTTTTTCCAATTATTCCGCTAATCTGACAACTAATTTTTCGAATGATCGGAGGATAAATTTATTGATAAGCAATTATTTTCAAGTTATTCATTTAATACAATTCACCCTCTCCCTCACACATACAAATCTGAAATTCTCATTAACGTTTCATGTTAGACTGAGGTCAATAATCACTGTAATAGCTTTTACTTTATTATTTCAGTACACCAATTTAACTTTAATGTTGAAATAGACGCTAAAACATGGAATGATTTCATAACTAGAGAAACATGTTTTTAACAAACACTAGCAAAAGTAGCTTATAGTTAAGCTTACTTCAGTAAGCAAGGAACGATTTAGGCTACAGTGTGTAATAATTTGTCTCACTCTTACATGACAGAATAAGTAAACAGGAAATATAAAATGGCTGAAACAGCGTCATTAATATCAGCTACAGTAGTGGTGCAGAAAAGGTGTCATGACTGAAGTATTCCCAAACTTTGGAAGACCACATGCGAGGCTTTTTTGCCGTGTGTTTCTCCAGAGGCTCCGGAGCTCTGCTGGTAGACGCAGCTATGTTGCCTCGTGCGTGGGGGGGCGGGGCGGGCGGCAAATTTCCTTTTTGCAGGGTGGTAGGAGATGTCTCATTAATATTTATAAGAGAAGTGCTGCATGATTGGCCAGTGCATGCCTTACAAAATAGTGCGGCACTGCTGGCACCAGCGATATTAGACAAAACTGTAACAGAATTCAATCTATAATTGATATAATTTTAACTGTGCCAGCAGTGAAACAACTAGCCAGCTTATCAGCGGAATAACTTTGTATGGTAAATGAAAACCATGCCGTAGGTCCAATAAATAAAATATTGTAGCTCTCGAGTGGCGAAGACATCATCAGGTGGACAGAAAAGTTCAGTTATTAGCAGACCGTTTTAGTGCACGATTCTTAAATGGAAAGCGTTAATTGTGATCCCTTACGATACATTTAGCTCAGGGATGGCCAATCTTATCCGCAAAGGGCCGATGTGTATGCAGGTTTTTGAGATAACCTTTAGGTTTCAGCTGTTCAAACCCAGGTGTGAGGACTCTTCAGCCAATCAGTCCTCTAATTAGTGACCAAATTAGGGAGCAAAAACCTGCATACACACTGGCTCTTTGCGGATAAGATTGGCCACCCAAGGTTTAGCTAATTAGTGGATTGCAGTTACAAAACATTTACGTAGTTTTACACAACGCATCGACACTAAAATTCCACGTCAATGCACTTTTATAATGGACATCGTCGATTATGTCGAATAATCGTCCCAGCCCAAATAAATTACAAATCTTACATTGTCTGCATTATTTAATACACTTTGTGGATAATAGGGATTGTAGCAGATCTGCATCTCTTTGTCTGTCTGTCTGTCTGTCTCTCTGTCTGTGTATGATTGGCCAGTTAAATTATGCAAGCACACTACTCAATTTCCCCATCAGGGGAATTTCCCCATCTGCCGTATAGGGGGCGGAGTTAGGAAGATTCCAAGGATACCTGAGTGACAGGGCCCTAAAAAAATCAGAAACATAATTGGATTGACCTGGGTTGGGGGCCCAATATGGTACACTTTCATAGGGCCCAAAATCTCTAGATGCACCCATTTTCCACATTTTATTTAACTCAATAATACCAGTAAGTCTTTAAACTCATTTTTCATGCAATTTGTCACCACATATCTAATGTACCTCCTTTCATGAAGCAGCATTCTGCTTTTATGCTCAAACCGCTTGACCCCTATTACCTGCTTTTCTCCTTATTCCTTTAAAAACATCAGCTCCACTCTAATTCCTCACTACTGCAATCAAACGTCCTTATAAGCTAATAATCAGCTTTCCTCAGGACACGAACACGCGCAGCATGCCAACTCGGCTGCCATAACCTGGATGAGGCACGCTGAACACGTCCTGGGTTTCTGGGGCGATATTCTAACCCACACGATTTACATAATCATTGTTTGTAAATACTCTGCAAAATTAGGGACTGCTGTGCCTGCAAATGAGCCACAGGCATGGGTTAATTTGCAGCTCTCCCACTACCGACTGCAGTTTCAGGCCGCCGCAGCCGATCGACGCTGACAGCCCCTTTACATCCCCGTTTACAACCTGCCCGGCGACGTGCCTGAGATCCAACATCTCACTCCCCTTCTACACTGTGTGGAATTTGCCAGATCGCTAACGATGACAGGGCGCCGTCAGATCACATTTCTCTGACAGAGCTATTTGCTAATGAGTAACAGGGTCTAGATCAGGACTGGCTGCACAAATACAGAATCAAATGTCATCGTCAAGCTCCCCTGCTCTCTGTGACATGTGTGCCAACAGCCAGTGAAGGGAACAGAACTTGAACAGAAGCCTGTCCTCACCCACACCCCTCCAAGTCTAACTTCACCCAGCCAGATGTTAATGGGTAGTAATTACAGCCAGACTAGGGGTTCTTGGTCTGGATCCACACACTTGTCTCTTTACTGCTGGTATAGCTTCAGTAGAAGCAAAATTATGTGCCCCCTGCATGTCTTTTAAATCTCTCCCAAATCCAAGCCCTGCCTGGCTTTCACGTACTGTAGATATACAGACCTGTTTCACTAGGGCAAGCCAGTCATTACGTTGTAGAAAATGCACTGTTCAGTACCGCTGACTCGGATATCCTTTTGAATACTTGCAGATAGCTTAAAGACGCTTTCAAAGGATCCTTGTTTGGAATTTTACAAGTATTTCTATTGTATTTTGGAGCCAATTCTTGTGTCATGTCATCAACTGGCACCCCAAATCAAATCCTGCTCTTATTGTCTCTTGCTAGAATTACTGAGGTTTCGCCAGATTTTGCTTTGCATTCGACATCAAACGGCAGGCATGTGTTGTGTTCTCCTGTCATCGTCCACATCTGCAGGGCTGCGATGATGCAATAATAAATAGCCTATTTAATTAATGCAGCACCTAAGCCCTCGTGTGCTCATGCTAAGCCTTTTATATTTTATTTCCCCCCACATCAGAATTCCGTCATCTACTTGGATGAAATGAAACTGATGACACTGTCTTACGTTCACACCTTGAAGTGTCATCGCTAAATGTTTCGGAATGTGTGAGTCATTAAGTGAGCATCTTCCTGGCAGGTCTGGACTAGCACTAATGTGAAAACAAGGCATTAGAAAAAAAACCTTAAAAACACCACCAGCACCAGTGCCGCCTCCTGTACTTGAGCCGAAGGTAACATTGTTCATCCAGACTTCTTTTGTTTCAATATGTGAACAGAAGCAGATCGTCCCAACCTACAGATATATGATATAGAGATGTTTGTTGTAGCTGCCCATACTGGTGTCTGCAGAGCTTGTTTTACGATGGGGAGCATGGATGCTCCAGAAAAATAATCTGAAAAATAAATGGGGCAGTTTTTTGGAGAAATACCAGTTCTCAGGACCAGAAGAGTCCTACTGCCATCACACAAAAGATACGCAGGAACTGCGAACACTCCTGCTCTCACAAACCTCAGACAGAGGAAATTTTTCTACAAACATAAACTGGCATATTAAGTGTTAATTATAGCAATGTATTGTATTAAAGCATAAGGCAGTAAAGAGCAGAACGATGGGGCATCCACATAGATTTCAAATTAACAGGCAATTTAATTAACCAGGATCAAAATTAAAAACAGAAACTGCAAATGGCCAGTGTTTTCATGGCAACTAAGATGTGAGTGTTATTTAATTGAAATTCCTGGCCAAAAAAAAGGTTGCTCATTTTGACTGCCTCCCAAACTTTTTAAGGTTCCAATTATATTTGCTTTTGGTTCCTCCTGTAAACTCAGCCTGTTAGGTGAGACGCCGGAAAATCAAAGCATCACTAACACACGCTCTGCTCCACAGAATTAAGGTGTTAACTCCACTTTGTTGTCTGTGCTTCCGCTGTCTGGTTGGAACTGTTAAGTTGGAAAAGAACGACACTTGAAGCTGTATTCAGGAGAGCCGGCTAGGAGATGTGATATTGAATTAAAGAAGGAAAGAAATGAGAGAGAATGACTATAACAGCCTTGAAGCTTTATGGCAGGTTGCCCTTAAAAGGAATTATTCAACATACGTTTTGAATTAATTATTCTTAATGCTTTCTTCTATTATTTCGTGTGCATGAAAAAACATAAAAGATATTAGAGGAGCCGTACTGGTTGGTGGGAGCGTGTTATATAAAGAGCTTGGGGGCTTGGTAGATTCATTCCCTGACAGGGGAATGCTACAATAAAAAAAATTATTAAAAAATGCAGTCCAGCGCATCAGACACAGAGAAGAAATAGAACCATGTGATGCTTAATCTACCCACCTAACTGAAAAGTGGTGCCAAACTGGAAGCATCCACACACACATTTGTATTCATATCACCGTGGGGACCGTCCAATAATTTCTATGGGCAAAACCCTAATCCCAAAAATGACAACCTTTACCCCTAACCCAGCCATAAGCTCCTTAAGTAACCAAACAAAATACAAGACTTTTGGTATTTTTTGCTTCTTTTGACTACATTTGCAGATTTTTATTGTGTTAAAATAATACGTTTTTATCACATTATGGGGACATTTGGTAATTCATAGTGTATGCATAACCACACTCTCTCTCTCTCTCTCTCTCTCACACACACACCCCCTTTATATACACAAATAAATACACATCCTTACAGAACATATCAAATGATAGTCCTTGCCTAAGTCTTACTCCCCATCCCTCCATATGCAGTGTGTGGGTGGGAGTTACACTCATAAATTCCCAGTGGTATGTTGTCCCTAAAAGAATCACAAGGAATTATCTGGAGAATTAAGCACCCTGCCACCCCCCCCCCAATCCTTTTTCATCAAGCTCACAAAAATGCAGACTCTGTTCAAAGGGGGCCGGAAGTATTCTAAGCTACTGGTATCCGTTCTGCCAATGCCACACTGAGACACCTTGCATAACAGCAGATGCCTGCATGTTTATATGAAGCGGAGGTGGCGAGACAACGGGGAGGGCTAGACACCGACAAGGTCCACTGTCCCAAAATCCAGAAACACTGCAGACCTTCATTAACGCTGCCCATCATTCGGCTTAGTCCTATGCCTCCATTACAGTGAGTAACAGACATTTTATTTGAGGGCATTGACACTGAACATGAACGCAATTTTCGTCTTCATTCCCATGCCCTACCCACATGTGCCAACCTGTCATAGCAAACTTTGAAAATAGCTAGTTATTACTCACGTCAAAATAACTATTGAGTACAAATCAGAAGATTGTGGCTAGATAGCTGGTTAGCAGAACATTCAGCTTTACCATCTCCTAAGTAAGGAATGTGTTTTTTTTTTTTTTTTTTTTTTTAAATATATATTTAGCGTAGTGACTGCTGGCCACCAACAGGGGGGCTCAAACTTCTGGGGCCCCATGTAAATGCATGTTATGAGTGGCGGTGAACACTTGTTGTCAGGAGAGAACCTGAACTGGGTGAGCAGGACAGTGCAGGGCTTCAGTCCCTCCTCAGCTCTTGCCAGGTGAGCAGCCGCAAGTCACAGCTTCCCTCACATCTTCTCACTCCTACCTACGGAGTGCTCACACCTGGACAATCTGTCCACCTTCTCCCATTCTCGGGTACAATTACTCCCAGACTTCTACACCATGACCCATTGCCACCAAAACCTTACTAACCCACTGGATCACACCTCAAATTCCCCCATCCAGCCTAGCTTCCCCCACAAGCCACAGTCTCCTGTAGTAAATGACATGCATGCATTGTGAAGTGAAAGCGTTCCAGCACAGGTTTTGACAAAGGACTGCAGTTCGGATTAGCAAGCTGTAAGAAGGTAACGGTCAGAAACCTCCTCAAAGCATGCATGGAGGGTCTTTGGCAGAATAGCCACATGTCAGGGAGCCTTTAGGAAAGCCTTTAACCCCAGCACCCTGGGTGCTGCAAGATGGCTGCCTTTTGATATGACCCCCAAGCTTGCTCTCATCTGTAAGGAGAACAAAATGGGACAAAAACGGAATTTCCCCACAGGGAGGTTTGCATGTTTTCTCCATGCTTGTGTGGGCTTCCAATCTTGCGCAGTTAAGGTCAGTTAATTAGCGAGTGGCCTACAAGACATCCAGTCCAAGGAGTTCCCAGGTTATGGAAGGATGGATAATTCTCAGCTGATCCTAACACATTTTTTTTGTGGTTGAGTTCATGCTTAATGTTATGCTGGCATGGTGCAGAGTCTACTTACATCAGAGTGTCACATATTTTGCCAATAAGGTCCCAGAGGATGGAAAGTGCTACCAGTCTTCTGTGTCACTTACTATGGCCTGGAGCGAGCCTTCATGGAAAAAGGTAAGACTAAGTATCATGGGGTTCTGCGGCACAGAGAAGGTATACTCCAGGTCACTACAATTCCAGCCTGAGATGGATGTCACTGCATCCTCTTTTCGGGAATCACGATGATGTGAGATACCTACATGACAACAGAATCAAATTACAGAATAAATTAAATACAAATCTTACTGCAGGACCACTAGAAAATGGTCACCAATATCAACTATCACATATGTCACCCGAAGACGCCTTGTTACTGCTATAAGCTCAAAGCCTTTACTGCAGCTCTTGCTTTGTATTATTGTAAAAATACAAATATTGGTCGCATGTTAGATCTGTCCCTCCTATACCTAATTACAGAATTACAGAATTTCATTTTATTCTGTTTTTATCCAGTTTGCCTCATTTATTCTGTGAATTTCAATGAATGTGTCATTCTTGATACGCATCTATTTTTGATATGGCTCATTAACCACTCTGCAAGGGGGAAAAAATAACACGTATATTACAGCATCTTCCCACCCATAGAGCTAACGATTACTGTCTCCGAAATGACATCATTTCATAACTGCAGCACTTACAATATAACATATATTCTTGACCTTCCAGGTTCAATTTAACAATCGTTGACTGAGAATTGCTTAGTCGAATTCCAAAACTGTTGTACTTCCATTTCTACCTACACTTTAAGACATGAAGTATTG
Organism: Mormyrus lacerda; assembly: GCA_015163995.2. Lineage (NCBI taxonomy): Eukaryota > Metazoa > Chordata > Actinopteri > Osteoglossiformes > Mormyridae > Mormyrus > Mormyrus lacerda. The sequence goes on from JAABNX020000038.1 coordinate 13,449,430, forward strand.
GTAATATAGAATAATGATTCTTCTATCCATCCATCCATCCATCCATCCGTTCATACACATTACATATACACCTACATATATGGCAGACATTTGGGAATGCAGGACCAGCTGATCCCTGGAGAAATTGGGGGACCAAGGGGGAAATTGCTGAGCTCATCCGGGGACCTGCCCACCCAGTCGTCGTCCATGATCATTTATTACAGCATCACAGTGAGCCTGTCCCAGGACACGTGGGGCACAAGGTAGGGGGCACCCTGGATGGGATGCATTGCAGGGCAAAGACACACACACACAAAATGGGGAACTTAGACACAGGTTTGGCTAACTGCATGTTTTGTACTGGGAAAAGACCCTGTACTGATACGCCCATACAAACATGGAGAGAACATGTAAACTCCAAAACGGAACCGGATGATAATATGACAGTGCCTTTCCTACTCAGTCATCAAATTTCAAGTTTCATTTGAATCTCTATTTGCCTACCTCTGCGAACAGAACAGCTTGGAATGAAATCTCTGCTGGCTAAATCAGAAGGCGTGACACACATTTCCTGGCCTTTTAACTTTGCGTTTTAAAAGAATATGCATTTCACACTGAAATGAGTTAGAGAACATGTTCAGCATCCAGGCTGGAGTGTTTGTCAGGAGCGTCACAGCATTCTCTGACGCCTTCTTCCTACACGTCTGCACCGCCATCAGCAGGGTGCCAGCGCTGCTGAAAGTGTGACGGTAATTAGAAGCTTAAGTTTTTTTTAATGTGCTTATTGTGGGCAATGTGTCTGCCATAGCTTTTTAAATATGACCCACACTTTAGTAAGGGACCTGCTTGGTTTAAATTAGACAATTTGCCATACTGTATTTGCCACCGATTTTAGCGCTTTTTAATCCCTTCTTTGTTGGCTCGCTTTATTTATGGCGTGATTTATTTCCTGAACTACACACTCTATTGGCCGATACACAGTACATGTATTGATCCGTCTTATTGTTAAGTAGTAAGAGATGTGCACGAAACAGGAAGGTGGGGTGTCTGGCCAGACTCTTTCCCTTCAAACAGACCTGGTGACAGGAGCTCCCTGCTGTGAAATTCTCCAATAGCTTCAGACGAGTCTTCACCCAGGTTACAGCATAGCTTTAGCCTGTTTAATATTAACCCAGTTATTAACACTACAAATTAAAACAGAGCTTTTTTTGGGCCTGTCAGGTTACTGGGTTACCCGCTGATCTCTCACGCTTTCTTGTTCCATGCTGCAAATTACATGGTCAACCAGGCTCAAAAATAACCTACTATTCCCCTGAAGTATGGCTTGTTGATATAAATGACATACTGAATTATCAGCAAATAAAATTTCCAATAAGAAAATGAGAAATTTTAATAAACTGTTGACAAGGAATATTGCTTGAAAGAACACATCAGTTTGCCACATCACAGAAAAACACAATTTCAACCAGTCATATAACAATCTTTTAAGAACGGACAACCAAGAAACACACAGCAAGGTTGAATGAGTTTGCAGAACGAGCCACGTGTTACTGTTCTGGTAATATCATGGAAGAGATAAGCGCTTCCTTGGAGGAAACTTCAAGTGTCAGTTGAAGAAAGCGATAGTTCAGAAGCCACATCTGATGTTTTGGATAGATGTTTTGGATGAAAAAGGTAGAAAGATTTGGTGGTATGGCAGTAATTTAGCAACTGAAAGTCTGACATGCAGCCAACTGGTGCTGCATATTGTAAACTATTGGAAAAACCTGTGCCAACTAAAATACGAAATACTGGAAATTTATTTTCCTACTTGAGCCATTGCCATCCAGCAGAACACACAGAAATCAAGCACTTACAGTCACAAAAACTAGCAAATACATTTAACGTGAATAAGGATCATCATTATTTTTTCTGATAGAGTTCACATTTATTATTCCTGGGTTAAAGGTTTGGGTCAAAAGTCAGCCACCTGACATAGGCCATCAACAATGCAGCAGTCTACACTATATTCACACACCTTTATTACCATAGAGAACATTGATTTTAAGTATAATGATTGGCAATATCCACATATTTCAGATTCAGTCCACACATGTCCACAATTCCCTCTTCTTTTGCTGCAAGGCATACAAAAGTGTCACGTTTTCACTTTATGAGAGAGCAGTCTCCAGTCCTCAGCCTAGCTGTCACGAGTCAAACTAATGAACGTGCTGATTCCTTTGTGTTGCCTGCAGCTCCTCAGCAACACCAGACGGGATACTGATTAAGCTGCATTAGCTTAGGAGGAAGCAAAAACATGGTCCATCTGGGGGTCACTGGGGACCCGGTTGGGAAACACTGGCTTACAGTATCTTTGACTGTTCCTTCCAACAATAAAAGACATTCAAATGCATAAATATAGTGAGCAGATATATACTGGTGTCATAAATGATACAAATTACAGACGCTCCTCTACTTATGACAGATACATTCCGAACGGCTGTTCATAACTTCATAAATGTTCGTAAGTCATTATTCAACATCATTTTGAAGGTATACGCAAGTACAAAGAACTAGGATGCTGGGAGTATGCACTTTACGCTGCTGTGCGGTGGGAGTAGCAGCCAGAAGTCGTACTACCCGGAATTGGTGCACAGAAAAAAAAAATTATGTTGCAGACAGGAATCGGGAGTCCAAGAAACACAATTTGGACTTACAGTCCTCTTCGTTCATATGTCTGAAAGTTTGCAAGTTCGTAAGTAGAGGCGCGTCTGTATATTTCATGATTGACCCAGGACTTTTCACACAACATCGAGACACTACAAACCGATGACACTCAACATGGGAAATACAACTTTGTAGGGTAAAAAACATCTACTGCTCTGCATTAAGCTTGGTCAGTCACCCGACTCATTCTGAAGGGATCTCAGGCATTGATGTATGTGAATCCTCAGACAAACCTTCTTTAATCGACACGTTACATCAGCCTGGAAATCGATGTGCGCGCTATGGTGGCTCAAGAAGAAACATGCTCGATAATCAGTTATAGAACTTTTGTGTCGCAGTGCTTAATTACCAGTCCCGACTTACCAGTATCTGGCAACCCTACCGCTTCTCTCTCCTTCCCCACTTATTGACGTTCCTCTGTGACACAAATGTCCGGATTGAAACACCCCTCTACAGACAGATAACAAGGGTCTTCAAAGCAAAACACATCTCCTGTCCCTTATGTCTTTGTTCACATTTACCTTTTTTTGCATTTTCCTCAATAAACGATAGCAAGGAGCTAGCCGAAGGACTTTTTCCCCTATTAAAACAAATTAAACATTAAATAAATCTACAAAATCAATAACTAATAATTAAATAATCATCCATCATGAAAATCATTGCACTCGTCACTTAAAAATATTTGCATGTCAAATTTTACAAAAACAAATCTTTCCCCCTACAATTTAAGTAAACATAAGGTACTCCTGGCCCTGTACTGGAACAATGTGGAACTTGCAGAAAATCATTTTAAATGATGTGTGTATCCCATTTTAAGATGGAATCCTGGATTAAATTAATTTAATAATCCATTTTACTTGAGATGCTGTGCCCCCCCAGCATATGAGCCATGATGATATTCATAATAGTACAAAGCAAAGCATTATTCATTAAGGCTGCAACGATTAGTCAACGCGGATTTTGTATTCTCGACGCGTCACAAACAGAACCTCATTCGCTATTTTGAGTGTATCGCGGATGTAAACACATTTGGTTAAACTTAATATTTCATATTCAGTGTTTTTATCGCCACAAAAATGTAATGTTTTATGTAATCAGTAAGCAATTTTCATTACCAAAATACACTAGTAATTTAGGTGCTTAAAAAAGGAAGAGAGTCAAGAACATCACAAAAATGTCATTGGACATAACTTTTTTGGTCATATTTAAAATAAAATATAAGTGGCAAGCAGAATACAGGCTCGGTGTACAATGAGTTTATACAAATCGTTCCAGACATCATGAGAAACATTAGAAACCGTCCTTGCTAATGTTTCTAAACTTAAACTACAGTTGGCCATGGGTTTGTCAGGGCAAAGCACACATTGTGACTTATAATCCATGCACGCGAATACACACATACCTGCACTGATAAACGTGTCATTACAGTTTTACTGTTTAATTTTGTCTTTAAAAAGAATTCACTCTGTAACGCTAGTTTAACACGAACAGATTAATCCATTTCTGCTACCCCACGTAGTGAGGCTAGCCAATGTGAAAATACCAACTTTAGAAGACAACAAAATGCATATTCGTTAATATTACTCAAACAAAAAAACATCTTAGTTGCCTTTATGAAAATGCCGAGAGCAAACACGCAGTAAGAGAGATATCGTGTTGAACGTGATTTCCTTCCGTCTCACCGCTGCGACCCAGGCCACCCAACGCCTCTTTACCTTCTCTACCTGCTGTCCATATCCTCTTTTCCATGTGGGAAACCGAAAAAAACTCATGTTGTGGTCCACCTTTCTGCCATTTCTACCATGTGATTTAGAATGACAGCCTTTCACACAGCACGAGTGTCCCATATTACCAAAGATAATGCTTCACGCAAATGCTGGCACTTGAGCTGTATACAACCAAAATGGCAATTCGACCCACAATACACTGCGGCTGCAGCGAGTATGAACTGAATCTTTTATACATTGTTTTATTTTATTTGAATTGAAGCTTTATTTAAACTTTTGTACTTTAAAATACACCAGTGTCACTAATGTGCACTATATTATTGTTTAATATATTTCTTTTTTATTTTGATGGTCACACTAATATGAAAACATCTGATTATTTTCAAATTCATATATGTTTCACTGGTTGTTATTTAAGTTTGATTATTATAAATTTGAATCGTCTTAATGCAGACACATCAGGGGAACACTCACAGAGGGACAAATGTGAGCAGATGAAGTAGGATTTGCACTGGAGTCCAGAACAGGATGTGCAACCACAGGTCGCAGGCATCAAAATAGTCAGGCATGAAATAATCATGACTAATCAACAAAAAAAATTGAACGATAAGTCGACTACCAAAATAATCATTAGTTGCAGTCCTATTATTCATTCATGTTCTCTGCCTGTTCTATGTAGAGATGCACCGATCCAGATTGGTATCGGCGCCAATCCAGACCTATTTGACGTTTCGGGTATCAGCCATGTGTGACCAATCCTCGTGCTATACTTATTTATTTAGTTTTTGGCAATCTCTAAAAAGAGAGCTCCTATTTCGTAATTAAATCTATTTGTACAATCAACAGCTCTTTCCCATTTTACATGTGTTTTTTTTTTGCAGCATTCAAATTGAACGCTAACGCTGCCCCTCAGTGTTTTTTGCTACTCAGTGGGTGTACAGCGACTTTCGCCTGCTGTGACGTCATGCAGATACCCTTTGCAGTATAAGGAGCGTAATGGTGTGTTTGTTGTTAAGTGACATCACATCCGACAGTCTCCCGTTCGAGCTACCACATCTTGGAACAAATATGGCTGCCTCCATGAACACGCTGCTTTGTGTTGTTGCTTTATATTTTAGGAAATTTGGAGTGAGATTATTTTTCCGAGAGACAAACAAACAAGAAACATGAACGAGTCAAACCACATTAAAAGCTTTATAAATGATTTAGTACATTCATAGCGATATTCTTTTTTCAAGAGGCAAACAAACTACAAACAAACCAAAGACACTAACAAGTCTGGTAAAAATCTCATATTGCATGCTAGGATACTGTCATGATATGGTATTCTCTAAATCGAACATGTAATTGTTATAAATGTAATTGCACAACAATTTTTGTAAAATTTGCAAAATAAACATTTTTAAAGATTTATAAAATAGAATTACTGTTGAGTATGTAAGCCACCATGTTGAAATTACGTCACAGGGACAACTCGGACTACAAAATCTTGTCCGACATCAACGTCATAAAAGGGGCATGTTTCCAACGGGAAGTGACGTTTCATGACGTTTTCATCCGAGTTCCTACTTGGAGAGAAATAACTGAACGCACCATTCTTTCCAAGTCGAATGAAACGGTCACAAAACATCACCAGAAATAATCAAACACAGCATAAGATAAGACGTGAAGATCTGGGAGTATTTTACACTTTTAACAGAAACCAGCAGCACAGCGATTTGCAATCTTTGTAAAATAAAGTTTTGAGAGGTGGACAATTCCACTCAAAAAAGCGCACGCACAAGAAAAAAAAAAGACAATGGATGATTTGGGAGTTGCTAACTTTTGCGAATTCATTGCAGCTTGTGATACAAAAGGGGCTGCCATCGCAACAAAGTGTAACTGAGCTGACGCCAATGGGAGAAAAATTGTGTTAAAATTTTAAGCATTCGCAACTTGTGTATACTTGTTTTAAACATATTCATATTGAACTGCAAATGTTTCAAAAACGCTTAAAATAAGACATACAAACGAGGTGGAACAGTATGTTAGGTATGTTTGTAGTAGCCTAATTAAATATTTTTGTCATACATTTTTTCCATCTGTATTTACTTGCTTAAAAATTTATATATAAAGTATAACAAAGTAAAAAGAGCTCTTGTATCGGAATCTTTATTGATATCGACAGTTGTATATCGGAATCGAATTGGAGCTGAAAAAAATGTGGATTGACCCATCCCTAGATCAACTGTATGCAGGGTTGCAGGAATCCAGAGCCTATCCCAGAAAAAACAGGCCGAAGTAAGGGAACAACCCAGGATGGGGTGCCCACCCATTGCAGGGCACACTCACCATTCACACACTCATTCGCACCTACAGACACAATCAGGCAGGTGCAATTTAAAACCTACTTTTAAAGTCAGTGTAAATTAATAAACATTGTCATCATAACTGCTAACCATTCACCATTTAAATCAGTTTCATGCCTTTGACTAATGAAGACCACAACTCATCTGGGAAATCAGGTTACCGGATTAATAAAAAGGAACTGCATTTTTGCCTTGGCTTGTTTGAGCTGCAGTGGGTTATCTGCATGTATATTTACTAAAGAGCTTCTAAGCACTGACCCTGTTCACAAGTTTATTGATCCATCTGGCCAAACATCCCAATTGCATCTAACATGATAAAAAGTCAGTTTGTGCGATGAAACGTATCACAGGGAGCTTTTGAAGAACAGATACCCTTCCCCATGCAGTTGAAAGTTGGCCGGGATCAAATGTTAGACATCCAAAGATGACTTTTTTTTCAGCCACTGCATTGATTGGTAAAAAGGTCTCTTGCAAGTCAAATCGCATCAGAGAGGAGGTCCAACCTTCTGTGGTAGTTCAGTAGTTAAACAAATAAATAAATAAATAAATAAAGACATTGCTCTAGGTTGAAACATAGAGAATATTTCCAAATTTCCAAACTGCAACAGGCATAATCTTACTAGATGATTATTTTCATTTAAATGTTGCTTCAGGCCTTTGCTGGATTATGGATATCTGATATGGATACAAAATGTACTAAAATGTTACTAATAAGCAAGATGTCCAAAGCTTTTCAGTGACTGAAGAAATAAGGATTTGTTTGTCACAGTGGGTGGGATTATCATGGGATGTCCTCCACTGAAACGTCAAACCCCTTGTCATTCATTATTTTGGCTTCCATTGGGTTAAAGCTGTCAGTGATTGACAGCAAGCAGTAAATCCCACCCACCGCTGTTTGCTGGGTCTTATCTCCCACAGCAGAACTTTCAACCATTCTAACCTGGGCGGGCCAAAACAAAGACGCGGCCCAGCCTGACAGAGTGCATAGCATTCTGGTCGTATCTGGGGCTTCATCACGTTAAACACGTAGCACTACCAAATCTGGCTCCCAGGGACCCGAGTCCTGCAGCTTTTAGAGAATGTGCATTAATTAGCGCCTGATTGATACTCGAAATAGCAGATGACGTGGCTCATTAGCAGAAGAATTCCTACAATCAAGTGATTAAGAAATGAAGACCAGCGGTAAATCAGGCACGCTGGGGCCCACGATGACTCTGTACTGCTCACGCTGTATGAGACTTTTTCTTTGGGTATACACAGTGTATCATATTTACTCCCCCCCCCCCCCCCACTTTATTTTATCTCATCTCAGACGTTTGACTACCAAGACGGTGCTAGCCTGCAGCAATATGGGCAGCACTACGCAGTCCAATTCTTGGCGAATCTCTAAACCACAGTCCAGATAGCCTTTTAAGTGTAATGTTTTGCCTCTGAGGGGGAAAAAAGCAATACAAAGTAAACTGTACACTATTCAGTGTCCTCAAAATCTGCCTCAGTGCTAAACGGTATCAGAGAAGTTGGTATCAAAACCTTTCAGACTATCGTAAAGCACAAGGCAGGGATGCACGCTGAATGGGACGTCGGATCTCCACGGGGCACCCACACAAGCGATGGCAGGCACTATGGGCAATTTAGAGACACCAATTAACCTCACTGTATGTCTTTGGACTGCGCAAAACCGTAATAGCTGGGAGAAGCCCACACAATATGAGGGCAACATGAAAACTGCACAAAAAAACTGAGGAGGCGGGATTCTAACACCCAACCCTGGGGTTGTCAGGAATCTGTGCTATCCACTGACGCACCATATATATTATATTAATTATTCTGAATTAAATATAGAACAGGTTACATTTTTGAATTGTCTTGAGCTAATTACATATTTCAATATTTTGAAAAATACTATACCTTAACTGGAATATTTGGAAGCACAATAATATTGACTTTAGTAAAGAATAAAAGGCACAAGCAAAGCAAAGAGAAAGCTTTATATTTTTAACGGATCAAACAGATCAAACTGCGATAAGGCAGTTTAAACTTCTGTTGTGTGCAACAGTTCAACAGCAGACATTTTATCAGATGATTCCCCTGCCTTCGCTGCAAATAATGAAGAAATGGCAAGGCAAGGACTGACCTTCCACTGATATTTACAAACGGGTTTATGAAAGGCGACATATCAAGGAAAAGGCACGACTGAGCCAAAAGGGGCGAGAGACGGGTGTTCCAGCGGACCCCACAGGCCGTAAAATCACTTCTCGGCGAGGTTTCTTACAGCTCAGACAGCATCCCGCAGGCATCTTGAGAACCAGGCGATTCCCAGCCCGTCTCATTCCCCGAGACCGTGGCACTAACAGCCCACTCACGCACAGACACATCTCCGCTGTTTATCTCGTCGGATCTTTAATATGGCCCATCCGCTATCCCTCCACCCCCGGCATGTGCGGTACCACCAAGCCTTCCGCTTGACATTTACACAACGGGGCGCTCTGGATGCAGATGCGGGCCGGAGTGGCAAAAAAAAATGCAGTTATTGAGAAAAGAGAGACGCCCCAGAGAGCGACATGCATACAGAAATGGCAGCGGTTCACCGACACACACATGCATCACCCCCGTATGGCTTGGTCTTGTGAGCTGAGCATTTCGCTAGTTGGAAACAGGTCAAGAGAATCGCTTCGGTTCAGGCAAACTGACAGAAAAACGTAAAGGTCCAGAGAAAGCATCACAACACAATCAGAGTTAATCATTAATGTGGAGCAATCAATCAAAAGGAACACGACACGTACACCCACGCTGACATTGTAAATAGGAAAAACACACTTTATGAAGGGTATTTTGTGTTCAACAATGAAGCAAACAAAATCCATTCATCCCTCCATCTTCTGTAACTATTTGTCTCATTCAGGGTCGTGGGGATCTGTGGGTGCAAGACAGGGAACAACCCAAGATGAGGCGCCAACACACTCACACATCATTCACTCACAGACCTGCGGAGAATTTGCCAAGTCCATTCATCCTCAGCCTTTTTTTTGGGACTGTGTGGGGGGGGACTGGATCACCTGGTGGATGACACAGGGAGAACAGGCGAACTCCACACATGGAACCCAAGTGGAGTCTCAAACCTCGGTGCAAACAAAATCTACTTTTAATAAAATAATTGTAATAAATTCTCTTGCTCAATGCCGTCTAATCCTGGAATAAATAATGCAAAACAATAGTACATGACATACATTATTTTCCCTCTTGCTGATTTTTTTTTTCCTTTCATTTTTATCACATCGCTCATGATCTGTTTGTTGTTGTAGTATATAAAGGGAGGGTAGGAAAAACACAATGTGTGAGGCAATGACACATGCAGTCTTTAGGTGGGGGGGCAAGTTATTTTTTCCTCCGTGTTAACGAACACAAATGAAATAATAATTGGTGTCAGCTCTCTGGTGCAGAAATGGGGATAAATTAGGCCAAGTGTGTAATATAAATTGGACCAAATGTGGCCTCAACCATCATGATGGAGCTGCCAGCCAGTCAGGTTGATGGGTGCATCCTGCTGGAATCAAAAGATATTTCTTGAGTTTTTTTTTTTAATATCAAATTTTGTTTTGGTTAAAATCGGTAATATTTAGTGTGGAAAATGTTCAAGGTTGCAATCAATGATTTTCAGCATGCTTGTTAAAATACACTGGCTCGGCGTGTGACAATTGATTTTACATTAAATGTATAGTTATTACTGCACATTTTTACCAGGAACAAAATGAGAACAAAACATATTCTGCGTGAACAAGCATGCCTGACTTCACTTCTATTTCAAAATGCTTTCAGATTTTGATGGCGTTGAGGGACCACACAGGAAAAAAAGAATAAAAAAAAACAGTTGACAGGTTTATTGTTCACCAGATAGAAGGCATTCAACTTGGAGAACCTCACAACAGACATTTCATCAGTGGCAAAGCCAATAAACTTCAAAAAAGAAAAAATTTAAAAGAAGTACTAAGTCAGATTTACTACATTATTCAGTTTAGTGATTCGGTTCCCCTGTAATGCATAAAGTGAAAATGTTCAATACATTTCAGACAGATACAGCCGTGGAAAACATGTAGAGACCACAGCACAATTTTTGTGTTACTCATTTCTCAATTTATGGGTGTGCGTCTGTGAATAACTAATGTTTCTCACTAATGAAGGAATTCTTCCTGGCTTTATGGGACTTCAGTCCTGCTTCTAGGAGCCTGATAGAACTGTCCTAGCAGTGCACTTCACACCTGCACTTAATGTTTCCCATTCCTTTTGAAGGTCACTTGATGTCACTCTACAATTCATGACTATCGGATAAGTTAATGATCATCCCTGGCATTAGAATGTCGCTTCTGCCTTCTACCTGGCTGGTTTCTAGTGGTACCCAGGGTCTCCTGCTTCACATTATTCTTGTGTACTGCTGTCGTAGAAACTTTGGAATTTGAAGCAACCTGCTGCTCAGCGTACCAGGATTTAAATATGCAGATTTGCTTAAAAAAATAGAGTGCTCTCTTAATTTTTTCCGCACCTGTATATAGACATTAACATGTATGTTTTGGAAAAACAGCTCAATTACGTAGATGAGCTGAGAAACTTTGAGAAGTTAAAATAAATTTTTTGTTAGTGAGAGCATACAGGGCAAATAACTTTGGTCAGCTGGCTGGCATGAGATTTTCAATTCGAGACAAGTCTGCACACACATTTACGTAGAGGTAGGAGTTGTTTTTAGGATGAGTATTGTTAAAATGGGACAGGACAGAACCCGCCTTTCATAAAATTTGCTTTCTGGAAAAATCATCTCAGTGTCTTGAATACCAACTTGATACTATTTTAAATACATTAATACCCCTTGAACACTATATAGAAGAGAAAATAAATCATTACTGTACACATACATTAACTGCAAAGTCTAACTGTCCCATTTGCCAGGTGTCCCATTTTCACAATACTCACCCTGTAAACTTGTATGGTTTATAAACAACCCCAACGCTATTGACGCAGCTAATTTTAGGTTTATAATGGAATAATATAGATTTTCCGTAAAATTTCATGCCACATGCTTGAGAACTGGCAACCTTGAAGATATGAAACGTTCCCGAACACCATTCCTTGCTTAATCCATGTAGTTGGAGGCACAAATACAGCTCAGCACACCCATCCCTACATGTTTATTTATTTCTGCTCACTTCCTGCAATGAATAACCGCTACGACATGACAATGATGGCTCATCTACTGTCGCAGGTTGACATGTTAAAGTCGAAAATATTGTTGTCACAAAAAACAATAGTCTTGTTATGTTTACCATCACATAACACGTCAGCCCTTCACACCAGCGTTTAGGGCTCCGTCATTATCCCAAGCAAGCGACATGCATAAAAAGTGATCAACATGTAAAGCAGCAGATAGTGCACTCTTTAAGGATGCAGAACCTGTAGACTCCCTGTACAGGTACTAGGAGATACCCTATTGCTGTAGCTGTGAGAAAAAGAAAACCAATTAGTCTCAATTGCTCCAACTAAACCAATTTATGCCAGCAGTAATTAAACCAGTCAGATGAATTAAAGGAATGTTCTTTTCCCGGCTGAGATCAATCTCCAACCAAATTAAATAAGCAAATCAACAGTAAAAATACTTCCTTTCAAATTACCAAATAGGAGCATTGGGTGAACTCAATTTTTGGTTCATATACCTATGCAAATGTAATATCACGTATATTTCAAATAAAACACGTACGTGGTGATCAGGTTCAAGTTCATTCCATATGCCATCTCTTTCATATTTATTAAAGGTTAAAGTCTGCCGTCAAAAGTACTTAGCAGAATGACATATTTACTCACATGCAGATTGTGTTCAGGTTCTAGTTTTAGCAATAATGGATGCTTGTCTTTCCTCTCGAAACATTCATGATAATTTAGCGATCCTTTTAAATGCATACTAATTTCAGTGTCAGACAGGGAATCCGAATAGCCTTTTCTATATAGATTTATTGACTTTCTGTAATAAGAATATTACACTACAAATGGCTGGACCCTCAGTAAGTAAAGATTCAAATTCCAATTATATGTTTTACAGTACAGAACTACCACTGCACTTTATGTATATGCATAAAAGAACTACTGCACACCACAGAGAGATGTCAAAGCAGCCAGCATCTCTATTCCGTATTAAGGATGGAAAATGTAACATTTTCTGCCCTGCACGGCCCGCTGAACACGTGCCAGGTGATCGCAGGCATCAAGCAAGCGCTAAGGCTATAGTTCAGTGCTCAGGCATATGTTTGTCCTGCAGGCTCTGAGTGAAAATGTATGGATGCCAAAACAGACAGTGAAAAACTCACAGAGAAATCGTAACCACCTTTGACTTTCTTAGATTTTAAGAAAGTGATTTAGCTTTACTGTAAGTGGTAACGAGGCACAGTACTTGCCTGTAAAATTTGCATCATTTCCTTTCTCCATGACATCACAATGATCATAATATACTCCAAGCAACCTAGTTAACCCATCTAATCAGGCCGCGCTTCACAAAGAGATTTACTTGCTTTTTTGTCCATTATGATGCAGATTTAAAAAAAAAAATCTCTTGCAATTAAATTTCAAACCGTATTACAAAAATATTGCTTTCCTGTCTCACAAAGTATTTACTGAAGAATCTGTAAATGACTTGCAAGTAAAAACTACACACTACTAAATACTGTATATTTAGAAATTAGTTACCTAAGCCATTAAGGTTTGTACCACTTCTATTAACAAAATGTTACTAATCATTTGGTAATACATTGGTATGTAAAAAAAATTAGAAATGTATTTAGAATGTATTTGGAAATCTTTTTCTGTCTCGCAAAATATTTGCAACTGCAACTTTTTATTGCTGACAGTTTGGCGTTTGCCCAGCGATATAGCTTGTGTTTTTTTTTATATATATATATATATATATATACACACATACCTTGACTCGCCACCGTCGATGTCCTTTGCCAGCCAGACTGCAAGGCGCAGAGTCTGCAAGAGCAATCTGCAAGGGAGGCTGCTGGGTTTCGTCACCCGTGGCCCTCTCTGGCACCTTTGCCGTTACATCAGCATTGTCTTTATTCAGAGCAATTTCCAGGTAATCAAGCCACCCCACAGAGATTACTAAATGAGCTCATTTGTCAGTACTAGAGATACAGCCGGAAACTGCGGCCTTGTGCTACCATCCTGCCAGCTGGATTATGATACACGTTGTGGTGTTTAACACAAAGGGTAAAAGTCCCCAGAAAGCCTATATT
>JAABNX020000038.1:13464548-13475064 GCA_015163995.2 Mormyrus lacerda
TATAAAGAAATATATAATGGAAAACATGTCACACCAGTGGTTACACGTTATATTCACTGCACCTTCATAATGCCTTTATAATGTATTCAGAGAAACATGCAGTGCACCTTCAGGACACATGTGCATCACATCATAATGGATTCATAGAACATTAATAAGAAGCATATATCTTAACATCCTAACACACACCGACAGCTTTTCATTGATAACAGGCGTTATATGATAATAACAAACATTGTATGATCATATGTTTATTAATGTATAATAAGCCCTATGAATGCATTAAAGAGGCATTATAAAGGTGCAGTTAAGGTAAAGCATTACCTAAATTTCTATCAGCCGTGAAAGAAACTGAAAGGTTTTCAAAACAAACATTCTAATTTCCTTTCATAAATTATTGCTACGTGATTTTGTTTTGTTATATGCCTTCACAATTAATTTAAATGAACTGGATACATTTCTTTTAAAAGGTAGTAAGATAGCCTTCTGTGTTGTCACCTCTGGCAGGTCAACTAACTTGAGAACTAATTGAATTAATGTTTACACTTAATGTTATAATTAATGTCTCAATGCACTCTACAGTACCTTGATGACCAGGTGGTTAATGCAGATGGCATGTCTGGTGAGTATATATTTTATTCGTGAGCGTGACAGAAAGGAAGCCTAATCACAAATCTGATGTTCCTAAAGAAAACAGATGCACACAAGAATCTTTAAACATACTAGCAAGGTCAAGATATGCAGGGTAAACATATCAAATGACCCAACAAGTATCAAACCAATCTAGAAGGTCCTTTCTAGGCTGTCATCATCTATCAAAGCCAGATGCTGGGATCAAAATGATGTGATGAGACAGAAATCTGTAAAAGGTGATTCTACAAGGAGTCCGAGTATTGGTGCGAAAAACAAGATGTAACTGCAAGTAACGGACAAGAAACGATTCTGGCAAGTTTGTTGTTTGTAAATTAGTGAGCTGATTAACTGATTACCCGTCACGTTGATCTCCCTGCTATAGGTATACAGAGAGACACTGGGCCTTTCAGAGTTCTGTCAATAGTTAAAAAAAATCAATTGCAAAGTATCAAAACTGACCCTGCACACTTTATTAATTTCTTATCACTTAGGTGTCAAAATCAGTCACTATTTTTTGTTTAATTCGGATCACCCACTGTGGAAAGCGTTAGACATATTAAATATCAAACAATTTCAATAGAATGTTTGATTTATGAATATTATATGCATACAAAGTAAGGATTATGAATTTTACTAAAGTATGAAAAATTACCTATATACCCCTTCAAGCACCAGTACTGAGAATTTCAATAAAAAGTCATCAATAGAGTTTTTGGACATTGTGTTCAAATTTTTCATACTTAATGTTTTGCTTAAGCTCTTTTTGCAGAGGAGAATGCAACAGTGAAAGCAGTATTCTCTAACAGATTACATTGGTTTAGGAAGCTAATTTTAAATTTCAGAAAATGGATTTTGGAAAATGAAAATTGAGTATGTTGTGTGTACCTGCATTATAACCAAAATCCTCAATCAATATGCATTGTAGTGATGTACTCAGCCACCAGTCAGAGTCATTTATTAATTGCTGTCATCTTTTCTCAAACAAATCATTGTAAACAATAGTAAACAATATCCAAAATTAGTTCTAACTGGAGAGCCTTCTGTGAGAGGGAACCTTTAGGCACACTACAAACAATCTCATTCATTTGATATATTTTAACAGTTGAAAATGTTGAAATATCTTAAAATGATGCAATCGCAGGGCGATTATCTTATAGATACTTAACAACTGACAGCGCTTATTAGATAGATGAAAAAAAGGTTTTTATAATAAACCATGGCTAATGAATGGGATTGCTGCCTTTCTAACAAATTAAACCAAAGGAATAAGAACTGTAAAATTGTGAAGCACCAGATTAATAAAGGTAAGGCCACGTTGCAGCACAAACAGATAACCCAAACATTACTGTTATTGACGGCAGCTTAATTTGCTCACTCGGGGGCTGTTAAATAGCTCCAAGACTTCCCCTGCTGTGCGCTGAATTTATATTCTGCATTAGCTGCACACTGTCTCCAAAGTCCCCGGCTAATTTCCGGAACGCATGGTAGCTTACATTCAGACGTTCGCACTGGGCTACCCGATCTGACAGTACTCTCAAGAACACTCAGTGTGGGTAATCCTACTTCCACACAGTCAAGAATGCCAAACACATTTTTATTGCTTTAGACTCACTAAATATTGAATTACCCCAAATACTTAATTATTCCTTATTCCTCAAAAAAATAATGAAAACAGATCAAAGCAAAAGAGGTTTTGCAAGCTGGACTAATAGGGCTACTGAGCCAATCTGCTATATCTTGATGATTTGGTCAGTTTTACAATGGCGTTTCAGCACATTTACTATGATGTGTTAGCCAGCAAATTGAATGGGGGGGGGGGGAGAAATGGAGAGAAAAAATGCAAGAATGAAGGCGCGACGTAGCCTAAGGCAGAAGTACAGAAGCTATAAAATGAAGCTCATCTAAATAACAGTGGGAAGAAAAGTAGTTGAATATGCTGACTCAGGCATAATCCAAAGACTCAATGCTGGGAAAGCAGACAGACCACACACATCGCATAATAACATTTGGTAATTAATACTTCAGCGTGTTTCTAAAATGGATATACTACTTTTAAACCTCACAAGTTCAGCGATACATGACAAAAACACATAACAATTAAGCAGTAAGTAAATTATGACTTTTTCTTTAAATTCAGCCACAGATTTTCAGGGATTATTTTCATTCAGACCTACTTAATGCTTAATTTCCTAAAAATTAACTTTATTATGGTTCCTTAATAATACAGATGAGTTTTAAAAGCTACATTTCATGGATGCTTAGGCTTTGATGAAGGAGACATGTAATTTCATAATTAGGACAATCAACATGCAATCATTTTTTTTCCATTAAACACATCACAGAAATGTGGTTTGTTTTTGTACCTGTTTTCATTATGCTAATACTCACTTGTTTTTGTTGTATTTCTGACCTTTTTTCTAAACTTGTGACAGCCATTGGTTATTTTTCTAGTTCAAAAAAACTGGTGCAGTATAAAAATGAGATAATGTAGCATGCTTTATGGGGCACCTCTGCTTAAGCTCCATTGGTTAACTATGTTTCGACTTGGAATCTTTTTGGATTTAAACTCTCCCAGATCAATATAGGACTAATCAATCTCTCCAAGAACAACTATTATTATTATTATTATTATTGTTGTTGCTGCACAATTATGTATCTTACAGCGTAATAAAAATATAATAAATAATAAAGCAGATATTTGACTATAAGCAATATACATATTTTTAATGAACTGAAATGGGATTGTTTGCTTTTTCTGGTTTTTCATGCACAATGTTTGAAAAATGGGAGCAGTTGTCAATGAGTACTTTGGCATTTTTGGTCAGAATTTCCAGTGTTCTGAAAACAGTTTGCTCTGTGTTTTCTGCACTCATGTATTGGTATGTGTAGTAGACTGATGGGAAAATAAAGATTTTAAAGTTTAAGCTTATGTATATTGATTCATTCATCAACCAAATTAAAATTTGTTATTTCTTATGTGAAATATTGAAATGTGATTAAAATGTGATTAATTTCAATTAATTAATAATATATATATAATAATAACTATATATATATATATATATATATATAAAAAACAAAACTAAATTAAATTTAAAGACGGGTCACCCTGGCAGTGCTACTTCCAATCGGGAAACCTCAGAGCTGCCACGGCGGCCTTCGGTATATAACGATATCTCACTGACGGATTTACCGCTTCTGAAGTGCTGGAAAGATCTCCGGCCTTTCGGGGAACACCTGAGGGGTTACTAGGAGAACGGGCTGTGGGATCAAAAGCTTGCCACAGAACTCACAAGCTTTGAAGCGACGCCAGCTCAGTTCATTTGTGATGTCCATCTGGTTTCTAACACAAGCACAGCATTACAGTCATCCTATGTTTTATATACTAAAAGCATTTTTAATGGTAGTTGTATTTGTTGATCCCTGAAAATAAAACATTTATGTAAAATTTTCCTTCTGTACAACATATCTGTGAAATGTATATTTATACACAACAGGAATCAATGACTTCACTCTGACAAACACACACTACGGAGATGACGAGAGAATAACAAAGTTAAATGCTGCATGAAGATCAAGTTTGCAAAACTCACTCCATCCGGTGTGTAAGTACGATTTCAGTGAATTTATTGAGTTTTGGCAAACTGAGGAGTGAATACGTTTTGGTTCCCAGTATTGTAACATATTTTGAGAAAGCTTGACTCAACGTCAGTGGCAGTCTCGTCTCAAAAACAAAAATTGGACTTAGGGAGTTTTGGAAATGTGATGAAGTTTGGAGGGCTAGGCAGCTGGGCAGATGAGCTCTACGGTGCCAAGGAGACAGGCAGGGGTCGTGATCAAAAGTCATATCAGGGAACATCCTTTATACAAGTACTCAAAAGACCACAAAAACAGATGGTAAGACTCAATTTGATTATAACAGTAAGCTTTTGATGTGTTTGTTAGTAATATTGTGCTGAATAAGCAGTGACTGATGAACAGAAGTGAAATATCCTGTGCCACCGCAGAAGCTGCTTGACCACAGCCTGACCTGACCTTTAATTCATATCCGAACCCCCAAGCCTTGCTTCTGACATATATAATGCTAGCATGTCTAGGATGACTGGACAGTCTGTTGGCCAAGGAAGCTGTTCTCCTCCTTAGGATTTTTTTAAACTGTGTTTAATATTGTATAAAATGAACCCCCATGATATCGGTCACAGTTGGCCGTTCTCGATTTGACTCAAATGTCTGTTAAATCTTTGTGCTACTTACAGGGATCCAATTTAGGAATGCCAACAGGAAAAAACCAACTGGGAATGTCAAAACTGTTGGTAGCCAACACTCTATCTAAATGTGTCTACTTCTTTATATTTACTTTTTTTGCTATAAACTACCACAGACTGTCACAGATTGAGCTTCCCTGCAGGTCTGATACGTTACATATATGGGTTTAGTGCAGGATTCATTACACCATTGTACTTGTACAAAAGTGACTCAAACATAATCCAGCCAATAATGTAATAATGTATATGCACAAAAAGTTACTGATAGCATTACATTAACGACTCTTATTACATTGAGAATGGAAAGTTTTTTTACGTATTGTCTGCAACATATTGAACAAATCGTGGTGTGCTCTGAGGACTGGTTTGAGAAACACTGCATTATATGATGCTAATAAATGATACCAACTTTATTTTTTTAATATTAATGATGTGTAACGGGAATACTTTTGTATATAGCGACAAGCTAAATGTTTAGTTGGTAATATGATGAAAATCACTTATTTTTTGTTTGTTTGTTTTCCAGCAGCCTTGAAGCAATATCATGGGTGGATCAGAAGCTCAAAGATCCAGTGTCCTGTGTTCAGTACAAAGGCAGCCACTCTGAAAAGGAATAGTTCCACTAAATCAAGGAATTATCAACACTGCCTCAAAAAAAGTGCAAAAATAAAACATCCCTCTGAAAAGGACCGGTGGGTATAAATAAAAGTAATTTCATATGAAGAAGGTCATTACCTCTGTTGGCAGCCTGAATTCAGAGGCCGAGCAGCATGGCGTGTCCTCCAGGGTCAAAACGCTACAGCGCTCGCATCGATTCCACTCGGCCTCGGTGCTGACTTGTTGGGCTGTACCGGTAAGCCCCGTTCCACTGAAACTGTGAGAGCAGCCTTGCAAATGCTGGAGCGTCCTGCTCTAGGGAGTTCATGCCTTTGCCTCCACAGCCTCCTCAGCCCTCACCTTGATCTCTGAGCACCTCTTCTCCTGCCTTAGTAACGAGTGCATCCTCTTCCCGTGTCACACACGTCAAGTTTCGTTACTTTGTTATGACAGCACCAATACTGTCTGCTATGAGTTCCAAACAAACAAGCTGTACTTATTTCATTGTCATTAGATATTAATGAAGGCTGATATCATTTCTGTTTCTCACATTATTCTTTGATCTATGTACTTCTTGTGATACAGACTTGACATAGTGTTTATTATTATTATTATTGTCCAGTTGTCTCATTCTTCTGCTGTAATACCGGGAAGATGCCTGCCGCAGGTTTTTGCTGTTGCTGTTTTGTCTCCTCGCAGTATTACCAGTGCAGACCAGTGCAGACTCTACTTCACAGGTTTAAATTTAACCTTATAGTATTTTTTACCTCTATAATTCCCTGTAGGTTTTTATATAGTTTCTCCTGTTGTCTTTTAATATTTTTCACAGTTTAACATCGTGCAAATTGTACTCTTGTTACTTGTGCTTGTGATGCAGGTGCCATTAAGACTACAGGAGCTAAGCTGGAGCAACTTAGTGCAAGTGGAAGGAGCCGCACAAAATGAATTCATGAAATTAAAGAATTAGTGGTAATACACCTAGCCAAAAAAAACATACCCATCTAATTGCCTAGGAAACTGAAATGTTTGAAAACATGCAATTAAAATTTTAATGAGTTGTTGCATCATTGCTAATCTAGAAATTTTGATGAATTCACCCCCGGCACATGGATAATATACCGATCAGCCTCTGATCTCAGGTCAGGAGGTAAACAAACCCCGTGCCAAGCAGGGAAAAAAAAAAAACAGCAAACATTCAGAAAAATGTCACCCATTTCATCTGTGAGCACCACTTGTGATTCGGTTAATGACGTGTGATGTTGACACTTGGTCCTGCGAGGGCAACATCACTTGATAAAGCACAAGGCCTTCGGAGGGGAAAAAAAAATAAGACATCTCCGCAATCATCTGATAATGAATCAACTCCAAGTTTCTCAGAAATGTTTTATTCAATGCGCCCAGTGCAGGAAACGTTTGCTACATCTGATGAGTGCAGCTTGAAAAAAAAGCAAGCAAGATGCGCGCACTATAATGAAGGCCCATTTCTGGACGACACCAAGGCACCAGACATGTGACGCATGTGAATAGCTCTACGGTAATCAAACACACAGGGCAACTAATAAACCACATAATAGACGACAAAAAGGTCACCATCACACAGCTGTACTAGAGCTCATTATACTTTGTAAGTAAAATCACCAACATCTGGAAACATTTTCGAAAAAGTGGTGCTGGCCATTGAAATCTTTGCTAGCGATTCTTCTGTTTGCCTTGATCAGAACTGAAACTGAAAGGAAATTTAGGCATCCAGTACAAACAATTAGTTTAATTGTACTTGTGTCAATTTTTATATTATGCATTTTATTTCTTATCTCATTTTCTGTACGGCACTTTGAATTACCTTTGTGTATGAAAATATGCTATACAGATACACTTCACTTGAGTTGCTCTGCTTGCCGGTCACAAACACACTTTACCATTTCCGATCGGTAAACAGACACTGACAAACAGTGCCAGTCAAAGCCCATGTGGAAGACCAGGGAAGCTCCACCTGTAACACTTTGCCAAGTTGGCACCCCCTAAGAAGATGGCGCCCAAGGCCGCCCATGTCACCTGTTGACCGACGCTGCTAATGACACTGACTATCAGGCGAGATGAAGCGATTCAATAATGACGGTACAACACCTGTTACTGTACTTCCGAACTTCACCATCTCCTCCAGCCCTTCATTGCCACTTGATCTTCGTTCCTGTACCGGTACCCAAGATATCTTATCAGTCTCATCAGGTCAGTAAGCAGAAAACCAGAACAGCTACTCCTTCCTAGTTAACGAAACCGGAATTTTCTCTGACGGGAGGCAGCACATCTCTTTTCCGCTGCGTGGACCTCGGGCTATCAGACGAGAGCCAAGGCGGAGTGCTTCCGTAATTGGCGCAACCCAGAGTGCAGAGATAAATGTCAGACAGAATAGAGGGTCACCTAACAAAAAGGTGATAAAATGTACTTCCTATATGCAGTATCGCTGCTCTAGGCAACTGCATTTCTCTGTGAGCCCCAACTCAGATCAAACTTTGTATCTTAATAAAACACCAGACATTACTTGGCAAAAGAGGTTTCAGACTGTAACGGCACATTTCAAAGCACCTTTAGAACTTCATACATACACTGTATTCTTGAATGGCGGCACCATATACTTGTATAATAAACCAAAAATGCACTATGCTTTCAAAAAAGACGGACGATAATAAAGAAGCTGGGCTGCCTTCTTTAGAAATAAGCGTCACAAAGATCCTCTGTGAGCACAAATGTAGGTGGCGAGCTTTGTGTAGACTCTTCACACGATGAAACCTGGGACGTGTAAACCTCACCCTTCTGCTCCATACCGGGGCTACTGTACAAAGTCCAAGAGTTCCGTCAAAGATGCTTCGCTATTCATAAATTCAGAAGGTCGCAAAACGCTGAAAGGCCTGTAAATGAATTAGAGCTGTGCAAGGCATCCTGTATTCGCTGCTTTTTCAGGATCTTCTGGAGCCAAGGTCACATGCATTTATTACTCTGAAAAGTAATGACACCGAACTCTGGTACTAACAAGTAAGGGATCGGGAACGCTCGACAATTGTGGCTGAAGCTTTTGCCTCATGCATATTTGACTGGCTCAGAAAAAAATCTTTGCCTGCCTAAATTTAATCCTCACTAATTTCCTCAGAATTACAGGAAGAAATATTATGCAGTATTCTGCATGTATCTTTATATAAATGCTAAGCAACTGCAGGACTGCTTAAAGAAGATTTAATCAATTACTCCTCTATTCACTCATTCATTATTAAACTCTAGATAATGCATTAATCAATTAAATAGTTGATGATTAATTTATTCTACAGTTAAGATCTATGATAAAAAAAAATGGAAACTGCTCTGTTATACCAATCCTACAGACATGTCACAACACAAAAGTTTAACTACAGTATAAATGTATGACTTTTCCGCACTCATATGATAATCATCAGTGATGTCCCAAGCCAATATCAAAGATTACAATCAGGCATTTTTTAATTCATCGACTACAACAGCCCCTTCCAAATCCAGAGAGTTATTTAATTTCCCACATCTGTCGAATTTGTATCAGACGTGCAGATTGTATCTTTCTATAGCATGCTACAAACTACTGTATGGCCGATGTCTCCCATGTGAACATTCTTTAAACTGGAAACTCTAAGCAACCCAACAGACACCTGAAGTCTTTCCAATACCATCCTATCAAGGGGAAATCCACAAATCTAATTAGACAATTGCAGAAACATCGCGAGGCTTACTCAAAGAATGCACTGACATGTACTGTATATGTACACTGCCAGTCAAAAGTTTTTGCACACATTTAGATTTTCTACATTTGCATGTTACTCACCTAACATTTTTTAAAAATACCATATTCTTTGCTAACAAATGAATTTACAGCATGTTCACCATGAGTACCATTATTATCAAGATAATATCATATCTTTGATATCTTTGTAACTGAAATAATCTAGCTGTTATAACAGCAGAAAAATTGAGGCATTCTTTCTACAAAGAATGTTTAAATGGGATGAAACAGTTAATTAGTGCATTTAAAATTAAAGGACAGCCTAGAATTTGACTATATGCCATCACCATACAACCAATTAGGATCATATCAGGCATGCACTGTTACATACTTTTTCCATGTTATAAAGGAAACTTGTTTAATTTGACTTATATTTTCAGTGATAGTTGTTTACTCGACCAGTTCTTAACCATAACAAAAATCTGCAGTTTATGAAATACATGGAAAATTGGTAAAAACCTGTGGTGTGCAAAAACTTTTAAGTGGTAGTGCATGTACAGTATAGTAAATTGGGGCATCTGTAAAAATCAGCATTTGCTATACTAAATATTTTCCACCAAATACACTTACAGATGTACATATTCACAGCATGTCTTATACTTCGATCACTACGATCCTAACGATTCCTTTGTTTTGAAAAGTAGGTAATGCTGTGTTTTGAAGTTCAGAGTAACGGTCTATGTAATGGAGAGTGCCTGATATCAGATAGGGCTGGCAAGTTCTCGAAAGCCACAGGGATTTCGGTGTAGACTTTAGAACTATTGTCCGGATTACAGCTAAAACATAAGGTGAACTGAATGACCATCAAGTGATAATTAATCCATCTATCCACTTTCAGTGTGGTGGTGGAGGAGGGAGTGGGGGGCAAATCAAGAGTCAGGTAGAGGGAAGATCTTGCTGTCCTTGAGTTGCCAACTCCTTCCCATTTATCCTGTGAAGAAAAGCCATAACAAACAACGTGTCTGATTCTGCGATAGAACATTGCTTTCACACAAGTTTATTTGCACACACAGTTCATTCATTAATTTGTTTCGCCGACATGTATCCAAACAAAGAACAGACGTACAGGAGATATAAGCAAGCCGCACAACTGCTGGACTATTATGTCTGTGTATAGAATTTCGTTTACAGAATGAAGGTGCAGAAGAAAGACTCTGCGAGCTCACAAACTAATGTGAGTTCTGGACTTATTGGGGGGGGGGGGGGGATTTTGTTCCTT
>JAABNX020000038.1:13475164-13490933 GCA_015163995.2 Mormyrus lacerda
CCGCTGGACTATTTTGTCTGTGTATAGAATTTCGGTTACAGAATGAAGGTGCAGAAGAAAGACGCTGCAGGCTGACAAACTAATGCGAGACTTATGGGGGGGGTGGGAGGATTTTGTTCCTTGTCAGCATGAAAATAAGGTCTTGAATGTTATTGTGGCTGTATCTAAAAGAAGGAACAGCAAAAGATAAAGAGAGGAGAGTAGTGTATGCATCCAAGAAGATCAAACATCCGGTAGTTTGGGATTTTTTAAAAGGAATCACATAAAAAAAAAAACATAAAACATGCTGGATGGCCAGCCTGACAGATGAATAATGTAATGCTGTTGTTTCAGAACTCTGCCTTAAATCTGTTACCCTACAGTTAAATTCCAGTGCCCTTAAACGGCATTTAATCTTTAAATACTTTATCGTTCCCTGGGGTCACACTGAAATGGTCCCACTAGAAATGTGATATAATTTTTGGTATCACTTGCTATGAATGCCATGTCTATAAGAATCTATGAACACATTTATAACACATTATAATGCATTCATAAAGCATAATAAACATGGATATAAATATTTTAAAAAAGGCATAACATCAGAGCCATTATAGCCATGTTTATTATGCATTATAAATACCTTTAAACACAAAGCAACCTTATACAGACCATTTTAATGCATGATGAAGATATCAACAGTACATTACAGGCGAGCGCTTCATTGTAGTTTATGAAGTACTACAATTAACACTATAATGCCCTATGACTGTACACAGAAGATGCTGTGATGCTTCATTAATTTTTATACTAACCATTATGACGGCACCCAGCCATAGTTGATATCGCTGTGAGAAGCAAAAGCATGAGCGATCCAGCTATATAACCAATAAAACAGAAGCCTATTCTGCATTCCGCGAGGCTCCTCACCAAAGACTTCCTAACACTTGTGGCACCCAAGCGCAGATTCACATAGTAATTCCCCAGGAAGGTGGTATTTATCAGAAAATGTGGGTATTAGGGACGTTGAAAGAGGGTAAAAAAGTGCTAAGGGGCTGCGCGGTCCAAAGCATCCAGGCCGATATTTGGCCCAGACCTTGGCCTGGCAAGGGCTCCAGCCAGTCAGGCGGCAGTAGCTACATACTCAGTGACCTGCCTCTGAGGAAAACATCAGCCAGCTGGAGGCGTTAGCGGGAACTGGGCGTGGAGGATTACGAGCGGAGCGGCTTTTGACAGAATTCCAGCATGTGGCTGCTGTCCGTGGTGCTGATTGGGGCTGACAGCCACATGTCTTCTGGCCACAACAGCAGTAGGCTCTGGGTTCAGAAGTTGTACAAGGGGGATCAAACCCACATTTCCATCGTAAGATATACGACGACTTGGGTGGTATTCAGGTAACACGGTACACTGCGGTATTTTGGGTATTTTGGAATATTGGCAATTTAAATAAGCTGAGCGGTGGATCCCCATGATAAAATTTGCTGCTCTGCAAAATTTTACGGCAAGATTTCAAAACACCAGAATAGCTTTGCTTTTGAGAATACAAAATACCTTACAAAGCGGTGTAACGCCTGGAAGATAGACAGTGTGAACAAAGACGTTCAGATATGCTCGGGCCCACCTCATTTGTTAAAGCATGCATGCCCACATTTTTATCTTTTCAGGATTGACCGAATCCTGAAGCAAATCCATACACAATGAACATGACTGTCTGCTATTTGCACTTAAACTAAAAAATATGTGAAAACATCCATAATGACACATTTGAGTCTTTTTTTGTACAGCCTCGCAGACGTACGTTTCACAGTGCCTACTGTGGTACGGCACAGCACAGTGTTTTACCGAAACGTGCCCCAAAAGACAATTCCTTCAGTGTACACACTACACTCACATCTGAGTGCAACGCTCAAACCACAGCACCCGTGTGGACGTGGCCTGGGCAAATGAAATTCCATCCACATCTGTATACTAAGGGGAAAGGATTTAATGAAGTACATACCAGGCATTCAGCTCCCGCATGCTAGCGTGTTATTTACCGACAATAAGAATGGACAAGTCGAACCTAAACTGCCAGATACAATAAATGCTTTGCAGGCGTTCCAGTTAATTGTGTTGTAATTTAATTGCTTTAGAAAACAAAACTTTAAGTGCTTCAGACACCAATCAAGATAACAGCCGAACTCCCACAACTGGTGGTTTTAATTGATGGAGGGGAAGGGGGGGATTGTAAAAGAGTGATTTTTAAGAAGCATTATAATGGCTCTGACACCTTACCATAGGTGGACTTTGATGTTTGCACCTTAAATGGCAAAAACATACACACATACATGGAGCTCACCCTTACATGTTAATGCACATATAACCTGTTATTTTGTATACCTGTACAGTAAGAACAAACTTCTTATGAGAAGGGACCAGGCTGCCAGCACAAAACACAGTTATAACCTCACAACACGTTCAATTTTCTGAACTCTGACAGTAAGCAACTGCATTCAAACAACCAACCAAATCAAGCTGCTATATCCGTGCATAATACCACAAATAAATACCTGGCCATTTACCTAATGCACAATTTGTCTCTTTTCCCAACTGGCACAGACTAGGAGGGGCACTGCCCCCTGCTGGCCACCGCCACCCATCCAACCTCCTCACACTCCACCCATGGACCTTACCCCAACAATTACACGGTAGTACCAGCCGAGTAGTCTGTGACTGTGACTCTTCATACTGGTTGGTTGAAACAAAACCTTGGCCTGGATTTGTACGTTCTGGACCTGAACTTTCCACCTCTGTCTAGAGTAACAAATGACATTAAATATAATCGACAAAACATTAAATATTGAATAAATAAATATGCCATTAAATATAATCCATAACCACTTAGCTATAACTGGGTACTCTTAGTGACAATAAATGTTATTTCAATATATATGTGAAAACTCATTACTCATTATTAGCATGTCTACTATGCTTAAATAAAGTCCTTCACTTGATGGAGTACAAGAGAACACTATTTCTTAAGCGAGACAGGGTCTGAAATTTATCTCACCGCCAGCAGCCACATTTGGTCTCTGAGCTGGTGAAGCACTTTCCCACTTGGCGAAGGGCTCTATTGTTCACGCCTGCTGACTCCATGAGTATCAGTCATTCCACCGCTTCAGACACGCCCCTCCGGTGTATCACCACATGACTGCCATATCACGCCCACACAGCTGACCGCCTCAAGCCGGACGGCCGTCTCATTCTTCAGCTTTCCAGAACCGAAGGGGTTCATCTTTGAAACATCATCCCCAGGGAGACCCACACTTCTGGCTTTCGGGTGACAGGTCACATGACGAGGGTGAAGAGGGTGGACCACAAATGAATGTCCTTTGTCTTATTTCTCTATCTAAGTCCAAACAGCATCAGAATTATGGTTTTAATCAAGGATATAAATAAAGATTGGATTGTTTGTCACTTGAATCAAAATTACACTATATATTACTAGCTTATTGGTTCCCATAGAAGCAAACATTAAGGGAGAACGGAATGAAGTGAGAAAGGAAGGAAAAATAAGCTTATTATTATTAGAAGTCTGTACAAAAGTAGAAAGAGGAACTACAGTAACACCAGATGGCTGTAAACAACACTAACAAGAATAAAAATACACTTAAAAAAAATTGACTCAAAAAAGTATTTTCTCCAAAATTACTTAAGAAGCCCAATCCATGACCCAAACTTTACAAGAGAATCCATGAAATCTGCAGTTTTTTTCTTCTCAGAAAATTTGGGAAACCTTGGAGCCTTCGGAAAGACAGATTTGTTTTTTGCTTTATTTTTAAGCAGTACATTCTGTGCCCAGACAAGCGCCAGATACAATCGATTTCCTGCAGCATCTCCGCTCGTCCCAAACACCAAGAGTGAGAAGCATCAAGAGTGATGCCCGCCAGTGTATCACAAAAAAAAATGCCGGCGACTCCACTCTCCTGTTCCCAAACTACCGTCTCCCTGGCAGCAGCATGTGGGCACGAATGACAGCATGTTCGATATTTATTGACGAAGTACCATGTGTGACTAGAGCCACGTCGGCCCACAGCTCCGGTATCACATTGGAAGGAGAGAATTTGCTTCCTTACATTAAAATGGTGCCACATCATTAGCTACTTATGCAAACCCTTCAGAGGCTAAAGATAAATGCTGAAGTATATGTAGGGTTTGCATAAATAGCTAATTCAGTGGTACCATGTTAAGGGAAGGCAGCAAAGTCTGTAGTCCCAAGATTTAAGAAACTTTATACCTGTGAGTCACAAAGTGAAGAGGTAGGTATGTATAAGTATATATGTATAAGTCAACAAAAGGGGAAGAGATTACACTTTGGGGCTGTAACACTGTGCTACTTCTCTGTGTACATCGCGTCCCATTCTTAAATGCAGCCCCATTCTTCCTAAGTAATGGAGTGAATTCAATTGGAGCCATATAATTAAACCGCAGTACTAAATGGATTTAAAAAAAGGGAAAAAAAATGGAAAAAGGTGCATTCTCAAGGTAAAAGCCTTTAAACCTGTATTTTACTGGAAAGGGTAATGGTAGCAGACAATTGCAGCACATTTTCAGAACTTCAAAATCTTTTCCTCAAAAGACATTTAAAATTGCCCTGTGGTGCCAAACTCACACTTAGGCTTTATGTACATTAACTTTGACGAACTATAATAATTCTATTTTCTCGAGTGCTCCAGAAGACTTTTAAGATGAAAACAAGAAAATAAGTGGCACCTTCCACTTACAGATTATAAAAGAATGAGAAAAAAATCAGCTCTTCAGCTGAATCTCGTATTTTACTTCCTTATGTCAATTAGCAAACCTGATGTGACATTGCAAAAGTTCTCCAATTGTCATTCCTAAGTTTCTACTGTAGTTAAATGGTGCTCAAAACATCCAAAACATCTGCAAATGAGGAAAAAAATAAAACCTTTGATATAAAAATATGAATCTTCAGTAGAGGTCAATGTTCAACTGTGAGCAGCCAAGGTATCATTATGCAAGGAATCAGGAATTTCAAAACCTTTACGGTAAATGAACAACTTATTTGGCATCTAGAATCATAGCTACAGTATGACATTAGCCTCTGTAGTACTCCACAATACTACGTGAACAAATCAACACTATGATAATTTAGAATTTAGTGATTAGTCGTCATTCACTGCGAGCAGGACCCTTGGAAATCCACATAATAAGCATCTATTGAGGCGAGTCATCGATGTCATAAACACACCTGATTGCTATGGAGACTGGTGAATTTATTTTGTTGAACGGTTTCTTACTTATGCAAGGTAGTTATTTACATATTTATGCAGATTTGAAGAATAATTAAATATTAGCTGTCTTTACACCTGGGAGTGGAGAACTCTCACACACGCACACACACACACACACGTCGGGTAAACATATCTTAATGGGGACCGCTCATTCTTTTTTATGAGAAAAATGCTAATGACGACAACCTAAACCCGCACCCAGCCTTAACCATAACCATAAGTTTGCATGTTTAGATTTTTCATTGCAGTCACACATTTTTATTAAATTGAGTTTTCCCTTATGGGGACCAGAAAACTGGTCTCCATAAGGGAAAAAAACTGGTATTCATCGCATTGTGGGCACATTGTGTCCCCATAAGGTAAGGTATATCCGCTCGCACACGTACACACACATACACAAGTTTGTAATTATATTTTTGTGGAGACTCTGCATTCATTTCTATGGGGAAAACTCTAATCCCCACATAACGACCTTCCCCTACCCAGCCCTAACCTTAACCATAAGTAACCAAACAAAATATTTATAATTTAGGCATTTTTAGCTTTTTGATTGCACATTTTTTATTTAGTTTACCCTTGTGGGGACTGAAAAAATGGTTCCCACAAAGTCATCGTAGATCAACAAAAATAAAAAAGCACTTTCATTATCCTTCAGGTATTAGGTTTAAAGTAAATTTGAAAAATAAACGTTCAATATGGAACTAAACATTTGAATAGAACTTGAAAAAGCATGAAATATCAGTGTGTGTCTTTGTGTGTGTTAGCCGTTTTTTTTAAGAATATATGACGGATGTTAGGATATATATGTTCTAAAAAGCACACACATGAAAAACATGCAGTGGAGAAATGATAGTTAAGTGTTAGTGACAAGAGAAATTGATTTGTTAGCGTGCAAAAGGCTGCAGAAAGACAGGCACTCAAACAATATTCCTTTGAAATGTGAGGGTCATGCTGGGCAGCTGCGTGTCCATAGACTCCAAGACTCCAAACGATTTGTGGTGCAGAGCGTGATAATCATTATCTTGAGGTGATGTTAGCAGAAGCTTTGTTTTCTGAGAGGGTTTGCTGGGCCAGAGGCTGGGGATGGCATTACCATGCACTGAAAGAAATATAACGCTAGCTCAACTTAAAAAACATGAGGTAATCTGTCACACCTGATATTTTATCAATGGCTTAATGTAAATAAACCATTTACTGTAACCTTTACATTTTTAAATTCATGTAAACTGATTTATGAAGGTGAAATAAAACCTAATATTTAAATAAATGAGTTGGCTATATTACTTAATGTAAATATTCTACTAAATCTAACCTGAAATTATAAATTTAATAAAAACCACTTTTGAGTGTTTGACCAAATTAACTTTAAGTTGCATCAAATAAAGATTTAAGGCATTCAAAATTTAAATATAAAAGCAAAAAAACTTACATTTACAATTACATTTTGATTTACACTCAGAAGGCATTTCTTTATATAAAGATTATTTAATGCGAAATGAACATATTTTCACCCAAAATGTTAACACTAAAAACATTTCTCAAAATGTATAAACATTAACAGTCATTCAACACTGCTAACTGTATTTGAAATTGAGAGAAAAAACAACCTAGATATGGCTGCGTTTTTCTACAAAATAAAACACTGCTTGCAATGGGTACATTTTGTTCTTGTCAAACCGTTCTGTAACTTTTTTCCGACACAGGGGCTGAAAGTTACGTTGGCTGAAAATTATTTCCAGTCAAGGATATGATGATATAAATATGTTTAATGGAAATTGCTAACTAACATTACTGTAACTGAAATACAGGTTCTGATATCTTTCTTTGTTTCAACGTTGTTGTTTCAAAGTAAGGCTCCCGTTTGAGGCGGAAGTAAAATATCACCAAAACTACGTCTTAAAGACTGCGCATGCGCAAATCATACTCAACCTAATGATGGTACTTTGAACAAAATGAAAAATTTCACTTTGGTTCCCTGATGTCATTAGCCTTATAGTAAAGTAAAAAAAAAAAAAAACTTCACCCATAAGTATAAATTAGACAGCTTAGTTTAAAAGAGCAAATTAATATTTTTTTAACTAATGGAATGAGAAAAAACACAAACAAACAACAGGTATGGTTAACTTTTTTCAGTGTGGAAGGTAAAGAAGTTAGAAAAAGTGTCTTTAAAATTTGGGTAGTATCCAATGATTTTATCTTGAGAGATAACTGTAATGTAAGAATCCACATAAAAGAGATGTATCTTAATGTCTCCTCGGTATCAGATGTAACTCGCACTGGGAAAGTCCTCAGGGCTCAGTAATTGTAGATTTTGAGTAACCGGTCCAAGATTCAAAGTTGTGAGGGACTGAAGGTAACATGACTTTGCTTAAACTGTGCTGACGTGTCTGCTTCCAGTTTGACTACTAATATGGAAAGTGATACGAATCGCTCAGCTGACACATTGATCCTGCAGACCTGCACCGTCCTATTCTTTCTACACTCCCCATACCTTATTTATATATGTTTTTGTGTGTGTGTGTGTGTGTGTGAGACTGATAAAAACGTATCATTTTGATGTTTGATGTTGTGGGGACCATTTTTGAATGCAATCAAAAAATTTTAAATTCTTGTTTCTTATGGTTAGGGGTTAGTGCTGGGTGAGAATTAAGGTTATCGTGTTGGGATTAGAGTTCTCCCTATAGAAATTGAGAGTCCCCACAACGATATCTGTGTGTGTGTGTGTGTGTGTGTGTGTTTGTTTGTAACAACTCATGCATACATACACCTGGCAAAACCCAATTTCACCACAAGAATCGCTTCAAGAGTAATCAAATTATGTGTTCAGAGAAGCCATTCTGCACACGACTGCCGTACTGAGGTTTTATTTTTTTACTTGTGACCTTCCTGTTAGCTTTATTGAATCAGGCAATTCTCCTCTGACCTCTCTCATTAAGAAGGTGTTTCCAGCCACTGGAATGTCACTGACAGTGCTCTTTTGTTCATTGCACTATTCTTTGTAAACTGTAAACTCTTTTAATACCAAGAGGGGTGAAAATCCCAGAAGGATAGCTGTTTCTGAGTGGCTGGTACCTTTATGTTATGGCACTAAATCATCACCACACATTACCGCAACACCAGAAATCTCATAGCTCATGCAGTCTTTGCCATTCTGAGTCTGAGTTGTGCTTGAAAATCTTGACACTTGTCTGTGTGATACATGCATTCAGTTGCAATCACACAATTCAGGAGCTGAATGTTTGTGTTAACAGGCAGGTGCCCCTAATGAACTGGCCATTTAGTGATTATACACACACACACATACACACTCTCACACAAACACACATTTCTCATTAAAGAAGGGCTTCTTTCTTGCTTTATGGGACTTCAGTCCTACTTCTAGGAGCCTCATCCAAACTGTCCTAGCAGTGCACTTCACACTTTCCCATTCTTTACGAAGGTCACTTCATGTCATCCTCCAATTCATCAGGCTTTGTGGGATAACTTGATGGTCATCTCTGGCATTAGAAAGTCATAAGGTCAGTTCTGTCCTCTGCGTGGCTGGTTTTTGGTCATTCCCAGTGTGTCCTATTTCATCTTATTCTTGTATAATGCTGTCTTAGAAATTTTTAACCTGATAGCAACTTTCTGCTCACCGAAACCTTCTGCCAGCAGAACCAGGATTAAACTAGGATTTAAAAATGAAGATGTGCTTAAAAAAGAGTGGTCTCTTAATATAGGCCTACAGCCATGGAAAGATTTAAGAAAAACATCCAAGAGTCTACAAGACTAAATTGCAGCATATTTTTATTATTCATATTGTTTTATAGATATATTTATTTATTTATAGGCTGTTGACACCTGGCTGTGGTAAATCTAAAAACAGAAGCTACTGAATGTCCATTGTGCTACCATATAAATGAACAGACTCTAAATTAATTTTCTGGAAGAATCTAAGACAAAGTGCCTTTCATCCACTCTAGCGAAAGCCCATATCCTGACTCTAAAGAAACCACAGGGATGATAGCAAAAAAGATAAATAGCTTTCTTAGGAGGGTTTAAACATGCAATTCGCTTCTCCCGACACAGTGTGAAATGCTTTGCGCGCAATGTGCACGCAGTCGGGGACGGTGCTACAAAGGGCTCAGCGCTAGGATGGCGAAGCGATACGCTGCGTTACACGCCGGGGGCAATTAAAAAAAAACCGGGAAAGTCGGAAAAGCGCCGTTTTGGCTAGATGAATAACTACGCCTCGTTGTGGCAGAACCCTCTCCAGATTCATCAAAAACGTTCGTCTTTCATCCTGGATCTGAACGCAGTTGTGACAGGGCTGGGCGGTGTCATGAGGACATAACTCCATGTTCAGAGCTTGTTACGGAACATCCCTTTAAATGCCTGTGATAAATGCGGTCACCGCACATTGAACTGAACTGATAATGAATGACGAAGGTAATAAAACGGTAAGATTGAATACTGATTAGTGGGAGGTGTGGTCAAACACCGCTAGGTGACTGCCCTTTGTCTGATTTATTGCACATTACTCAGAAAAATTGAACTCATTTCCCTCCGGCCATGCACATAAATTATTATCAAGGTACAAAACAATGCTGGCTTTTTATTATTATTTCAGCTGATGAGTATAGGCGCTGGTATGCGGCTTTTATTAAAATCATAAAAATTGTTGAACAGGCTTGAAAAAAATGCACACAAAATATGTCCTTCCCCAGTGAAACCTATTGAAAATGCAACCTGCACTTCAAAGACTAATACCTACGATGTGCTTCAATGTCTTCCTGCTACATTAAGGACTCAATTTTGAGTGATTCAATATGTTTTTTTAAAAAAAGTACAGGCATTCTCATTGAAGTGTCTTCAAAGCACAACTCAGCAGCAGCCGGACATGAGCAAATGAGGACTCGCTGTGGTCACGTAACTCGACTACCTGAGCCTAACTACCATAAATCCATTGGCCCAAACATTCCTGCTTCCCACCCGAGACAAACGACAAGTGCCAGTGTCGTCTACACCAAGTCTGAGTCCCTGAAGTACGGGGGAGTGGGCAAAGCTTATTAGTCCACTGTCCCTCAGACCCCTGAGCATCACAGCTCATCAAGTCTTGACAAGCTCCGCTAAGTGGAGTGGCAGTGGGGGACAGGGGAGCGCCTTACACCTCCCGCTGGCTGCTATCTGCCCCCAGCATCTCCCATGTCACTGTCACTCATTCAGATCCAATTGATTACACAAGAAATGGAGAAAAATGAGCCATTTACTCACTGCTACGAAGCCGCGGGTGAGTGACGGCGCCGGGGATGAGGCGCGCGGCGTTGACTCCGATCGATGCCGCGGGTTGGCTTGGCTTGTATCTCTTAAGGCTCTCAGCTAATAGAAAAGTTCGTACTGCACGTTCGGGCCGAGGGCATGGGCACTTAAAAAGGAGAGACGGAGATCGAACAATAGACAAACTCCTGTCAAAACTGCGCCATATCCAGCCACCGTTGTTCTAGATTACAGAGCGACTACAAAAAGTGTTTCTGTTTAGGCTAATTTGCAGAAGACATTGTGAGTACTAGACACCAGGCTTGAACAGTACTATTGCAGCAATTTTGATACCACTGTATTTTGGGTATACCGCTCTATTTTCTCGTGGGGGACCCACGAGTTGCTTTAGAAAATCTGTTAAAGATAGGCATTCCGCCTGAACTAGACAATGACCTGTTTTTTTTTATGTTTACTATAAACCTTAAGTATTTGATACTTACTTATAAACTGAAAACTTCCTGAATCATGAAGGAGAATGAAATTGCTTTTTTATTTTTGTTGATCTATGACGACTCAATGGGTAACGCTACTCCCTCACACGTCTGGGGTGTCTGGATGGTACGATGGTATGAAAAGTAGATAGGTCTACTGCCCAAGCGTACTAGACAATGAATTCTTATTCTCATCTTCCAGCATCACAGGCTCTGTAACTCTTAGGGCGCATTTTCTGAGGGGGCGCCGACTTAGCGGGCCAATTTGACTTTGTCTCGGATGTGAGGCGCTGGCAGCGGAGCCTCTGCCCGGAGCACCGCATATCTTCGACTGGTTCTGCTTCTTACTCTTCCACATTAACCAGAAGTGCAATAAGCGCTATCAGTCATAACTCCAAGGATCAGCCCGTTCCAGCTGAGCCGATCCCGGGGGTATGAAAGTTT
This sequence comes from Mormyrus lacerda, assembly GCA_015163995.2. Lineage (NCBI taxonomy): Eukaryota > Metazoa > Chordata > Actinopteri > Osteoglossiformes > Mormyridae > Mormyrus > Mormyrus lacerda. The sequence continues at coordinate 13,486,611 of JAABNX020000038.1, forward strand.
CATCTCAGCCCTAAAGAAATGCCATTTTGAACTTTTATTAGGCCATTAATAAGAAAAAAGAAGGGAGGGGGGCAAGCCTAAGATGTTCACAGTGCCCCCTCTCAAAGCGAGGTTCAAACAGCGGATCTTATCAACTCTGCTGAGGACAGCAATAAATTATACAGAGGGTTAAGAGAACTTCAAAATTCAAAAATGCCCTCTAGATTAAGCAGTGGACAGGACTTCATCGTTTTTACACCAACGAATCCTAATTCTAAAAACTTGTTCTCTTTCCCGGAAGGAAAACACAGATTACGAGTCTGTACAGGTAGAATTGTAGGTGATTTCATAAAGAATAGGCATAGGTGTTAATTGTTAATTACTATTATTGCTGAGATATTTAAAAAATAACCCAGCAAAGACAAGTCTCCTGCCTGGATGGAGGAGGTAGACATAACCAGCACTTATGACGGCTGTCAAAGACACATCAGACGTGTAACCTCTGCTTCTGTACAAGGTTTGAATCTATCCCCTGGGTCCAGGGCTGCCAAGTGAAGCTCACAACCTATTTCACGGACACCATAGACCAGGTGGGACATGTTGTCCCTGAGGTCTCGCTTTTTTCACAAACATGAATGCCCTGGCAAGTTGCAACTGGCTCACTTTCACTGAAAGCCCGGAGAACGTGAAAATTCGCAAAAAATACTTGAGCATCCCTAACCTCAACACCGTTATGCTAGCCTGAACGCTAAAATAAAAAGTCTATTTATTGCCAATTTCTAAATAAACAGATTTGAACAGTGTTGGCATGTCAAACTGCTTTGTCATTTCACATCTAGACCTACTAGATCTATAGTAAATAAACCATCTAAAGTATGCCCCTGTATGCATGGGCATAAATAATCAAAACCAGCCAATACAACCCCCTGGACCCCCCCTGGACCCCTTTTAAATGGGTGGAGACCTCAACCCCCCAAGGCTGAACCCAACGTAAAAAGTGACTACTGTACATACTGGGACCATTACGTTTTGAACTCATTTTTTAAAAAGCAACATTACTGTAACAGCACTGAAAAGATTAAAAGTTCCTGCAGGAAACGCAAGATTCCAGTCACAAACACAGCTAGGCGAGTGAAGCTGGTGGCCGAGACAAAGATCCACAGCGTACCTAAGCCAAGACTTTTAATATGAAAGATGTACTGCTGTATGTACTTATGATGCCAAATATTATTTATCATTAATATTTACAGTACATATTATATAATTTTATGTGAACCTACTGTAATCATCTTCAGTATTGTTTTTGCCGTACGCGTCACCTGCAAATTTCAGCAAACTCCAGAATATTCCCGTTAAATTACTCATGAAATAACCGAAACCATAAATGTCAAGTTGGCGAATGTGAAGGGGTTACTGTAGATCAGTTCAGCTACTGTACAACATTTAAACAAGTATCGGTTCAATACAGTAATCATACCTGCTGTTGTCATTTTGATTACGGATCCTTCACTTACATAACTGAATGATATCATTAAAAGTGTAATTTCCTTTGGACAAAAGTGCTTGTTAAGAACACAGAAGCAAATCATTTTTAAATGAGTGTATAGCAATTCAAAAAAAAAAAAACACTGGGTAATTAATCCTTGACTTTGGCAATGCAACTCTAATGGCGCTTACGTGTTTTTACAAACAGGAAGCAAAGTGCGACTTTCTGATGAGGAATGGCATCAGTCACACTATGACTATGAATTACTAAAACACAAATAACAATGATGATTAAATGTTATCGAAAGGACAAGCTGGTATGTTACATTAGCTTCTGGGAGAGAGAACTATCCATCCATCCATTGTCCAACCCGCTTAATCCTATTGGGCCGCGGGGGGTCTGAAGCCGATCCCGGAAGCAACGGGCACGAGGCAGGGAACAACCCTGGACAGGGGGCCGGCCCATCGCAGGAGAGAACTATCACTTGTGTTATTCCAAATAAAGCATTACATTTTTTACAAAAGACACTTTTGTCCAAAGTCATGTACAAGTGAGGATCATACAGTGTCTGTAGAGCAACTGGGATTAAGAATCTTGCTCAAGGGCCCAAAGATGCCATCACTCGCCATCAAACCAGCTACCTCTTCCGATTATGGGAACAGCGTCCTAACACATCGAGCCAAACACCACCGTACCCCAAAGGTATCTCCATGAGCCAAATAGACATAGTAATAGCTTTGTGATGCATAAACTTTTAAAAATACTCATACAAAGTACTTATCATTAAAAAAAAAAAAAAAAGAAAGAAAATTCAATCCATGCCAACATCCCCAGGTCAGTAACTAAGCTGCATTATTAAGAATTTGGACAGTTTGGAGAGAGCCCAGAACATCATATAGCCCAGGACTTTATAGTAAGCAGAGCTGAAAAGCCTACAAAAAAGGCATTAATTTCAAATTAGTGATGGTAATGGCCCCAAAAGACTGTAATTTTATCTTTTCTCCAGAGGAATGGCTTGTTAACAATATATTGACATTTGCATTTAGAATTCGGAAAGATCACAGGCACCAAAGGTGCTTTTTTATTAAAAGCGGGAACGTGCCACCAAGTCATGATGGCGGCCCGAGGCTGTCTGCACCAGCCAGGGACATAATTCTGCCACTTTGCTTCCTTATTACGATCAAACAAACTTCCATCATCGCCATGGTGACTTCACCAACCCTGAGTGATCTATCGGAAACATTACGAATCATTCATACGGTAAGAAAAAAAGGTAACCATTCCATTGATGGGACATATATAATGTAGTATTACGCTATTACTTATGTAATAATTAACCACAAATTAAGTGTTAGTTACAAACTGATCTCATGTTTGTTCATCATGAATGAATTGTCACATCTTTTATCTTAAGCAAGTATTACTTGCTTGTTACTATATCAGTTAATTATGTAAACCTTTATGAACTATACTAAAGAAACTACTGAAGGAAGTACTGCAGAAACAAATAATGAATAACACACGGAAAATATTGATCTCATGGATCTAATGGATTGTGATGTATCATTTATGTTACTTTATTTATTTATTTACTGTTAATTCTGTAATTCTTAGTTAACTAATGAAGAAACTACTAAGGAACTATTGAAGGAACAAGTAATGAATAACACAAGTGAAACACTTATGTTTATGCATCATAAATGAATCTTGACATATTTCATCTTAAGTATAGCAACTATATTTGTTCATGAATTGTACTTCAGTAGTAATTGAGTTATTGCTAAGTATTTGTGTCCCCTCAAGTGAAGTGTTACCAACAAAAGGAAGTAATGTCACGGGGGTGCAGAAATCCAGCGCCTGACTCGTCCGACACGGGTAAATTGACCATCGGACAAGCGTGTTTTTCTGGTTTCAGTTGTCCGAGGACAAGTGCAACTTTCTGGAGAAAAAAATATCGTAATGTCATGCCGACATTACCGTGCGTAACCCATAATGCACTGGGGTAAGCATGTTTTTCTCGCTATATGTGTACGTGCTATATGGTATCAATAAAAGAGATCAGAAAAAAACTATTTTTCACATTACTTGTTTGTTTATGGGAAGTTTACTTGTCCCTGGACAAGTAGAAAAAAAATAGATTTCCACACCCTGAATGTCATAGTGTTAAATTCTACCTTTACTTCCAAATGGTTTGCACACAGATTTTTGCCCAGCATCCCATCCATTGTGTACCTCCCCCCATGCTTAACAACGTACATAAAAGTATTTCACGTTCACTTTATAGGTGCCCTGCTACCTAATTACCAAGTAGTTGTACTGGAGCAATAATGGTATATGGGGGGCAATAACACTCTGACATTTTATTTTCGTTGCGAACAAAGCATAAAGATAACCAGGGCCTAGGCCCTCCCCTAGATCGTAGAGGACCCTCCCCTCAGCCATAAGAGGCCCCTCCTATATACTAAATGCACACAAAGTTATACTGATATAAATTCTACAGAAGAGGATTAGGGCCACCATGAAAATATTATTTGAATTCTGACTTTAATCTCAGAATTATGACTTTAGAAAAAAAAGAATTATGAGAAAAAAGTCAGGATTTAAAGGCTGCCTAACGTCCTTATCCGTCTGACGACATACATCAGGACTAGGAAGGTGCATGCCAGGTTGGATTGTTGGTCCAGAAAGTAATTCAACATGTTTAAAAGTAAAAGTGGGGCACAAAAGAGGAAGGAAAACAAAAAAAAAAAACTTTGAGCAAGTTGTAATAGGCTATTATTCTGTTTGTTTGCAATTTCGCCAGGTAGGCTACCTTCTTTAAACTGCGTTTTGTTAGACTACATATTTCGGGATGTTTT
>JAABNX020000038.1:13491033-13510632 GCA_015163995.2 Mormyrus lacerda
TTTAAACTGCGTTTTGTTAGACTACATATTTCGGGATGTTTTATTGTAGTCTTTGTAAATATGTATATAGTTTAGCCAAACCCAGACACTTAAGGGAGCAGCCAGCTCAATTGGGTGCCGGTCCCATGCCCGGATTAATGGGGAGGGTTGGCGTCAAGAGACTATCTTCACTGCATCACTGATGTCAAAATGTGGGAAATTTGTGGTTGTATAAATAAATGCGTTAAAGTAGGTTAATGAGTCTGTGCTGACTAAATTGTATAAAGTTAGGCTACATGACATTTGAATGGGCTATTCCCGGAGGCATGGACGCATTATGAGAATGACAAAGACAGTGCGTGCACACTAATTAACCTATACCCTATTCACTTAGACAATACACTGTAATCTTTGTAAGAGAAATGGATGAGATGGGCGGGCAGCTGGAGGTGGAATTTTTGTCCTTGGTAAAACTCTGACGGTCTCCACACTGGTAACAAAGTTGTTTTCTAGGCATAGCCAAACAAATCTCCTCCTGTCTGTAAAGGCGCAGAAAACACAATTTAGCCACTAAAACTTTACAGTTTTGTGAGGGACAGTCGAATTCTCTCGTTAAGTTTTTTGTGTTCTTGCACTCACACTTTAAAACTCGTTTCAGCGCCTCCACATATACGTATGCATGTGTGTGTGTGCATCTGTGTGTGTGTGTGTGTGTGTGTGTGTGTGTGTGTGTATGCGCGGGTCGGGAGGGGGGGCCCGATCTGTGTTTTGCCCCGGGGCCTTGTGTGCAGTTGTTCCGCCACTGAAGATGACTATCACATTTACAGTAAGAATCAACTTTTTGTAGTCAAACAGAGTGTTTGCTACTGAAAGCAATCAGTAAATACATGACAGGTACATTCTGTACAAATTTAAAAAGGTATGACCAGGTGTTACCTGGAGCAGATCTCACTGGTGTTACATTTTCAAATGACTACACCATAAACAAATCACATGGAAAACCAGAAGTTAGAAACCACATTAGTTTGGCACATGATATTTAAAAACAAACACAAACAAACAAATAAATAAATAAATAGAAATTACTGTGACAATAAACATGTCACGTATTCTTTTCTAAGGAACATATCGGCGATAACTCTTTTTTTTCAGTCTTAAAAAAAGACCCAAAAGCTGCGCAAGTTCTGAATTTACCCGTATGTATTAGTGAATTTACCCTGTGGGCCCCTCAATCATAAATCTTACCCTGTCACTTCAATGATTACCTTGCATCTACTTACGTGCAAAGAATCCCTGCGCTCCTCATCTTTTAAAATGAGTTTTTGACCAATATTTATAACAGTAGAGACATGCAGCGCCAAGCGGTCCTTCTTTGGGACCAACACTATTTGTCATTTTTGGAATGAGGAGGCTAAATGTAAATGTAAAATGTAATTACTGAAAATGACTCCAGGACTTGTTAATTTCATCAGTTGTACTAAATTAATGTAAAATGCTTGAGATATCATTATTATTATGAGCTGTATGCATTAGTGTTATTAAACTGTGACTTTGTCAAAGAACATACTTAATCAGGCATCTGAATAAATCAGGTACATTATTTCTTTCACTTAAAAACACAATATTTTTTGCTTTAAATGTAACAATGTAACCCATATGCTGAACACAATGTTACCGGTTGCCCTAACTGACAGTTGGCTCATGGGAAGATCAAGTCATGGGATATTTACAGCTGTGATGTATGTACTTCAAAAATTGTGAAAGGCGGAAAAAAATAGGTTGGCTGTTGGTAAAATAAGGCCCACACTGACAGTGTCCAAGCTGAAATAAAAAAGAATGCACTTTATTCACAAATGATTCCATCACCAAAGTGGATCTGTGCCCCCGGGGGACACATGGACAAACATTCAGAGTGAACTGGAAAATACAAATAAAGAGAGCAGCTTAAACTGACGCTGCACGTGATTATCTCCTTCTTACCGCATGAAAGCTCTTACTGTAGGTGTTCCATATTAAAACTGGGTGTTCAGACTGAGTGGGTGGTTCTATATATAAGTTTTTACTTTGTTTTAAGCTATTTACAGCTCCAACATGCAAATCAGGTCAGGCCTTTGACAAGCTCAAGGATCTGCCCTGTCTATGAACCTGGGAAAAACGTTCAGCTGAAAAACGTTCAGGCACGGCACAGAAACATCATGGGTTACCACACCCTTTCCGAACAAGCAAAGCCGACAGGCACGATATACATCAAAACACAAAAAAGGTGCAACGATGGGCTGCTTAACACCATAAGTGCCATTAAATACCTGATGCATTATACAGTGAATCTAACACAAGGAGTGTCCATTCTGCTGTATACATACTGCTGTCACTAATCAAGAACTTTCAAAACAAGAACAGAAATGCTTTGTAAATATTAGCGGGGTAGTGAATAAGCAAACGTAAATATACCATACAGTAACACCACATACGCTTTCAAACAAAATACAGTTGTAGTGTAGATGCTTACATATATGTATCTTTGCCATTAAATATTCTGCTTTCTTGCATTAATACTGTATTATGGCATCAGTCAGTGCCTCATGCTTTCTTTGTTCTGTAACCTTGTACTGGATGAGGGGGTCTTGGAAAAAAAATCAGTATAATACATTATATATACTTACTGTATGAGTCAAGCAGAAAAAATAATATGCACAAACAGGCTTACATTATGCGAACAAGCTCAATGCCTTTTTGTCGGCACCCTGAAATTCCAGCGCAAAGCTGGATCTCCTTTTTGATCACACTTCAGAAGCCAAAGATAATGTGAAACGGAACTTTCGGAGTAGAACAATCACTTATACTGAGAAACCTCTCATGTAAAATTATCTGCAATCTGTCATGATGGCACAGCACACAGTTTTTTCATCGCTAACCTGTCTCAAGTTCGAAATGATTTACCTTCCCTATCCAGGCCATTGATGCCGACGCCATTTATCAAGACTGTACTTATAAGATCAATCAGAAGTGAAGCTAAATAAAAACTACTGCAAATGTGAAAACTATTTTGAGGTTGTGGATGAAGCAGCTGCCTGCCTCCTTGCATAAAGCTCCACACCCAGGCCCGTAGCGACAAGGCAGGCAAACCAAGCAATTGCTTGGGGCCCAGAGCTGGCCTGGGGCCCCAAGACAACGACTGGTTAAGAATAAAATGCAGCGACAAACTGTGTGAGCGCCCTCCATGTCCATTTTGCTTGGGGCCCCCAAATTCCTTCAAACGGCCCTGTCCACACCCAGGGGACATGCAAACCGCCATGTCACTTTGGGAGACCCGAAGATCACAAATTGAGTTGTATTTTACTTCCTGTGTTCCTTCCATCGCTGTGCAGGTATGGATTTGGGGAGGGTCACCAGAGAAGCTCATGGTATGGAAAATGTGAATATGTGGATAGAGGAGGTGTAGGTTTGGGGGGGATTTTATTTATATGTTAAAGACACCTTTACTATTTGCTTTTTATACATAAATGACATCTTCACTCTTGAATATTCACATATAAAGTAAAAAATAGAAATAATTGGCAAATTATTCATTTTTAGCTCTTGTTAGAATGCCTTTATCGGCATTGTACACTTCGAAGTACAATGAAACTTCTTTATTACTGTTCTAGAATTTGATCGTGACAATGATACTTCAAAATCAAAAATAGCTACAAATTCTAAGACTCCTGCTCACAGTAACATTTATTCCTCTTCCCAGTCAACCCAAGACCCAAGTTGTGTAATGATTTACTTCCAACCATTAGAATGTACGTAGAATGTAGGATGATGTCCTTTGTGTATTCATTAAATAAAAAAATTGCCAAAAAAAATTCTGTTTAAAGTTTTATCCTCATGTTTTAGACATATACGTGGTATTACTGGGGGCAAGTTTAAAGTGAACGGTCGGGTATGTAGAATGCTAGTTCCCAAAAACATTTGAACAGAGTAAAACTGGGTAAAAGTACATACTTAATTACAGACCTGTGCGGATAGTTCTTCTTTTATAAGGGCAGAGAGGAGACAGAGTTACATATAGTGACACTTTCCAGCTCGTCTTGAGCGCTTCATTAGAAGCATTAAAAGGAGACAATCTCCTCGCCCCGGCTGATGAAACCGAACACAGAAGATGAAAGCGGATCCAGAGCTGCCCGCCTCGAGGGAAACCTCACTTTACTCACAGAGAAGCTGAAGCCATTTCGGAATTAACCCCTTCAGATCCTTCTCCCATTTAGCTAGCTTCATCTGCCGGAGCTGGGAGAGACTTCGACAGATGGGATCAGAGAATGTAAACGCATAAATGGCTGGAAAACATAAGCGATGGTGCCCCCGCCATTAAAAAATACCATTCAAAACACGAGAAAACATGACAAAGAATGGTGTCTACAGAAACGTCTCGCTGCCGACCCAAGCAGCACATGCAGCTAAGGTGGCACCGCACCAGTATGTGAAACGCGACGGCCAAAAAGTGAACGTAAATGCAAAATGGAGATGAAAATACACAGTTAGTTTTTTTGGAAATGATATTGGACAGTGCTGCAAAGTACTGTAACGTATATGGAATGTACTCGCATTATTTCACAACCATTTGAATCATAGAACTACCTGAAATGCATTTCGTAAATTCTAAAGAATTTACTTTTGGAAATCGTAGGTGGTTAAAGTCTCACAGTTCTGGTGGTATTTTATTTTGTTTGTTGCATGGTTTGCTTGTTTATGAATGCTTATTTTAATTTGTGCGCTTGTGTTAATTTCATTCTTTTTCTTCTTTTAAAATGTCTGGAAAGCACTTTGTGAACCCTGTGGTTACAGCAGCACTATACAATTTGAGATTGATTGACTGATTGATTAAAGACCATTTAATTTGATTCATGTGATACTGTAGGTATTTACTTAAAAATGTTTTATATGCAATGGCGGCTCAGTGTGTAGCACTATCATCTCATACCGCCAGGGTTTGAGGATCAACCCCCCCACCCGCCAGGTCTGTATGCATCAGCTTTTATGTTTTAATTGTGTCACGTGGGATTCCTTCGAAGTCCAGGATATGTTGTTGGAAGATCTATGGGTATTCTACGTAAAATGGCTCAGTTTACTAACAAATGTAATAATTGTTTCAGTTTCTGGACATTTTAAGGTGCATCTCACAGTTGAAAAATATATATAACTGAAAAGACAACGATAGTCTGACAGCGAGTGTAACCCTGATCGAGGGCTGAGGACACGCTGTTCAGCAGCAGGGGCTCAAGGTTGGACGTGCTGTTTGTATGTGAGATTTAACACAGGCTAGCTGAAATGAATTAGCTGAGTTCAGTTTGGCACATGCCTAAACGTGGGGCACGCTTTACTGTGACTCATCGAGTCAGGAATCCTCCACGCTGCCAACCTACAATGACATTTACGCCTTAATCTCAGAGTTCAGACACCCACTGCTGAGTATTTAACGGTTCAGGATACAGGCCTCAATTAACAGGTATCTCTCTCACACAGTTCTTCCATGAATGAGCTCTTGTTCACTTCTAAAAAACTGTATTTATGGTTGATATTTTGCCAATTTATGCCAAGTGGCTTTAAAATACTGTACACCTTTGTATAAAGTTGTCTCACATAATCAGTTTCAACAACATTTCAACAACAAGACTGCCCCTCAATTACTCTGTCAAAAAAGGTAACCCTGCAAACGCAGCTGTTCATGGAACCTGGTATATATATATATCCCTTAAGTTTTTAAGTATAGATGAAACATTTTTTTAAACTTAATTTCTTATTGTACATTTTGTTTATATTTTAATTTATAATTTCTTCTTTATCTCCTTATTTTTTCCCAGCATGTTCTATTTATTAGTCTGTGTATTTTTAAAATTTGCATGCACCATTTCCTACTTACTTGTCCTGCACTTTATGTTATAAATAGAATTCTATAGAATTTTATGCATCTTGCCGCTGTATGTACAAGATGTTTCCCGCTGGAATCAAAAAAGTTTCTTATCTTACACGCTCTTGAAGTGCCAGTCGCTCCCTTAAAGCACTTCACCAGTGTGCAACGGCAGTGAACAATAACTAAGACTGTTAAGACTAAATCCTGTTGTACATGGAATGATATTGCTGGATCTGACAGTGAAAGATCCTTTCATAATATTTGCAGTATCCTAAGGAGGTGATGATGTTCCCAGCATGCATTGCAAGCACATACCGGCAGCCCTTGTTAAGGCTAGAGGAACTACAGGCAGGCAGAGTACGCGCACCTTCGCGTCATTAGTGGTGGGATTTGGGGTTTAACCTTGTCAATCAGCAGGTTCATTCCCCCACTTCAGACGACTTGTGCTAAAACTGATCCAAGACAGTAGTTAACAATGTGGAAAATTGCACACATTAATAAAGCCAGGTTTTAACAATAAAAAAAAAAAAAAACTATTTATAAACCTTTACAAAATTATTCACTAACGTCGATCGTAAGCCCTTGAGTTTTAAAATGTTGAAAATAATTTACAATGACAGAATATAGTTTATTTTACGAGCAAATATTCAACCAAAAGTGTGAACCCCTGCTTCATGTTTGCAAAAGTACTTGTTTGGGGTGTTTCCTGAAAAAAAATCAAAATACAGGCATTTAAATGAAAAAAATTACATATTTCATGCAGGTCAAATTTTTCAGACCTACGAGGTCTGAAAAAATAAAATAAAATAAAAATATAATTTCCTGTTTTTCTTCACGCTTATAATTGAGGGCCACTGGATCGGTGTCCCGGCTGAAACATGGACTTTGTACGGTTTTAAATCGTATACATGGCTTGACACTTGTCCATTATGTTTAATGCCATGGCTGTTGTTGACTCTAAAATCAATTAACCTCAGCACTATAGCGTATTGCTGGGAAAGTACTTGTACCGCCTGAATGGAATCCTCAATGAATCCGCCTTCATCCGCCAACCTCTGGCACATGACTGATCGCCTTCCAGAACTCTCTGCCTCTGAGCCTGAACACCATCAGGCTTTCAGAACACATTCCTCTGTGCACTCATTCTTCCAAGAAACATCCTCGCCGCCAGGCCTGGGTGAAAGGCCAGACATGAGGTCATCCAGGCTAACATTACATAAACAAGCATATTACTCTGAACCACAGTACCGTGGGAGATAAATTAATGACATGCGGTTTGTTTTCACTGATGTCCTGTTGCCATGGAGATCGATCACCAGCCCTGTGCCCAGAAGCACCTCGGTTAATGAAAGCCAGCTGGCCCCCGATTGGACAGATTACTGCTTCTGGGATAAGCGGGGCCAGCTGGGTGGATTCTGAGGTAAAGGACTTCAGCAGTATGTGAGTGGGCAGTATTGGGCAATTCACATTCAATAGGCAGAGGTGGAAAGTTCAGGCTCAAAAAGTAAAAATCCAGGCCAAGGTTTTGTTTCAGTTCTCAACTGAGTACTCAACTGACTGGTTGAAACAAAATCTGGATTTGTATTTTCTGGACTTGAACTTTCCACCACTGTCAATAGGGCTGTCATTCTCAATATCATATATTGGTCTTCCAGCTCAATATCATTTTAAGCTTACTTTTTTGTTACAAACTCCTTCCATGTCTTAGAATCATGCACCACCCCAAAAACTCTCACATCTCTAATGCTCCTTTTTTGCCCCTCCGTATAAACTAAACCAGTATTTCTCAACCCAGACCTTGGAGACCCCTCCATAGTCCGCATTTTTGTTTCGTCCCAGCGCTCAGCACATCTGAACTAAACAATCAAGAATTGCAAAAGCCTTGCACAGGTCTGTCGGGAGAGAATAAAAACGCGGAGCATGTGAGGGTCCCCGAGGACCAAGATGAAAAACACCATACTAAATACAGTATACTGCTTATCTTTTTCTCACTATAGTGGTAAATACATTAACGTTAAATAATCCTGTGTCTGCCCTCAAAACTGCACACACAAAGAAAAGGCACATTAAAGGTAGAGGCTTGTTTTGCTGCCCATTACAAAGTCTGCCTTTAAACACTGTCATTTGCTGCAGCTGACCCCTGGGACTCGGCTGGCTCCTGAACCGATGACATGAATTTCCACTGACTTTCTATGGTGAGACTTGATAGTAACAAAGGAACAGAATTCTAAGAATGGGCTGTCAAGTTAGCAATTACATAATAATTGAATATGGGGATCAGAGATAGGAAAAACACATTTAAAGGTGTGTTTAGCTAAATAAAAGCAACATTCCTTAAGCGTATATATCAATTTCTCTCTCATTATTTATTTAAGAAAATTGCTTGCATCCAAAGCAGCATACATATCGAGGAAGGTAGGGTGAGCTATCCTGGAGTAATGAGGAATGAGGTTTTTGCTCTAGGGCTCAATAGTGAAATCACTCTGCCGACCCCTGGGATTCGAACCAACAACCTTCCAACCACGGAGTCCTAATCCTGAGCCACACACAGCCGCCAAAAGCAGTCTGTAATTTCTTTAGGATTCTTTCAAATTCTGCACTATGTTCCAGTTTTTCTATTGAACTACAGTTAAAGTTTGCATAAACAGGTTTACAGAGATGTATTTCAGTTAAATAATAAGCCCATCAGAATCCTTTGTAGTTATTAAATGTCGGTCATTATCCTTCACATTGCCCTATATAAGTGAGTCTCTCTGGGTGGCACAGTAACCTCCCCCCTCCAGCATTTTGGACTTGATTCCGTCCCCCGGTTCGGTATGGAATTCACGTTACCTCTGCATATAAAAACAGCAGTGCTTCTGCAATGCCCCGAGTGTGTGTCAGAGTGACGTGTTCACATGGACTCGCATCTCCTTCAGCTCCTGTGCTGTGCTTCCAGTGACAGGTTCACCGTGATGCTGAGCAGCATAAATGGTTATGAAAAATCGACGGCTGACCTAGATAATCTGCCACTTTTGCCCATTCGTACAGCAGGATATTATACGTAATGTAACTGAGATTAGATACACAGCTCATAGCACTTCCAATATGGCAATTACCAGGGAACTGAAACTCCTTTTCAAAGGTCAGTGCACTGAGATACTGGACTTCCTGTGGCTGAATATGGTGGATAAGGCCAGTGATCAACATGCAGGGGGTGCACAGCTGTAGCAATTAAAACAATGGCAACCCTGAAGTTTGCACAAACAGGCGGAGGGAACTAAGCCAGCCAGAGACAAAGAAACAACCCATCTAACAAGTTCACTTATAAAGGTTACATTTCCATAACAAAGTCTGAACAGAACTCCTCTGGACCCCAGTACACATGAAATAACTCTACAACAGAACTGGAAAAGTCCAGATGAGCTACAGTAAAAGGGGGGACTCCGTGTTTTTCCCTGCAAAAAAAAATTCGGCCAGATATATGCAATATTTTGTTAAACCCAAGAAATCGTGTAGTGTTAGTGCCCACTAAGCTTGGGCAGTATTACGATAATACTGTGATTGCAGGGTACCCCCCCCCCAAGAGAATCCCCCCCAAATCTCAGCTCGTTACATTTTTTCACCAAGTATCACCTGAATAGCTTTGCTTTTAAAAATGCAGCCAACATATCTTATACTGCGGTACGTCTGGAAGGCATGAAGCACCACCCAGACTTAGCATCCACCCCTCAGAAAAAGAGATAAACATCCACCAATATGTATGAGTGGGATAAAAAAAAAAAAAACAGATTTTATAGGCATGAAAGGATGCGGTTATTAAAAAAAAAAAAAACATTCTTTTGGATGTACTGTAAGGTACGTTTATGGAGCACTTCAGCAGCAGCATCGGACAGGGCTACCTGCTAATTCATCCACGGCAAGCAGAATATCCTTTTCACTTGTTCACACCCCGAATTAAGATATTTTTGAAGGTAAGCAGTATTTCTGCCCCTCTAAAAAAATGCTTAGAAAACATAACCTGACAAATGCATGAGGCCCTGGATCCTCTTGTGGGGAATGTGGTGGGGGGTGTAATGTCACCGTGCTGTAGGCTCTCATGGTCACACGACACCAGTGTGGCAAACTCAGTGAGACCCTCAATCTAAGTGGGTCCAGTGGTGCATTACTGGGGGGAGAAGAGCCTGCAAACAGACGAGGCAGCAGACATCAGTGCCGCTTTGTCAGCGGATGATAAATGGGGCGTTCGGGAATAACTTCTGTTAAAGGCGAGACGTTTCGGGGCCCCACAGGACAGGAGTAGACAGAGCTACTGCGGGTTAGACACAGCAGGCAAGGGGAGCAAAATGCTATGGGACAAACAGTATAGAGGAGAGGAGAAACCACCCAAGGTCAACGGAAGACCTCACGTAGCTTTCAGCCAAGTGAATTCAATGCGCTAAACTACATCAGTCTTAACGATCTTTCTGTATGATTTAACTTTTTCTGTCTGTTTTTTTTTGATTATTTTGAAAAAAGCCTACAGGTATTACATATTTACAGAATAATGCAAGATTCAGGATAAGTGTCTGAAAAGAGCCCGTCTCTCTATTTATATTCTGTTCTGGAATTTATGGAATGTTTCGACGGAATCCTGCCCGGGGGGGTCTCCTGTTGAGAGTAAATAATTGCAGGGAAAACTGAAGTTCCCAGTTCCCAGCATGGCAGGACAAAACACAGAGATACAAACACACTGGCTGATAAGAATATTTTCCTCTAATCCTACCCGAACTACATGGGCACCTCGAGGCTCCGCGTGCGATCCTCAGATGCAGAATCGGTGAGTGACTTGCATCATTTGGATCAATTTCCAGTTATCGTCGCCGCAGCCTTAAGCGGCATCTTCATCTCCCACCATTAGTAACAAATCAGAGCTGCCGGTTCCACTTTGCTCCGGGGAGCTGGATCGCGGTGACGAGTGCCGGACTGCGCACGGCCCGGCTGGGTGCGAAAGCTGAAAGCAGATCGGACCTGGACGCACAAGCGAGCTACTCTTACAGGGGTGGTGTGTCACTCTGCAGGTTAGGGTTCTGTGTCTGTGTACAGAAGGTCGACAGTTCAAATCCCGTGGTTGGCAGAATGTTTTCACCATTGGGCTTTTGGGAAAGGAACTTAACCCTCCAATTGCTACGAGAATTTTTGGATGCAAAAATGTAAAATTAACTGCACAACACAGGTTTCTGGATATTCACCGCTCTCCTCTTTCTTTGAAGTTTTTTTTAGCAACAGAGAAAAAGAGCAAATCACAAACAATGACTAATACTCGCTCTGAGGGGCAAGAGAAGCACATGACCTGAGGATGGGAGGGACAGTGATTTCCTGTTGGGACGATGATGGAGATGGAGGTGAAACAGCAACATCGAGCAGCGATAAGAAGAGCACTTGTGATGTAATTACCAGGTGGGAAACGAACAAGAAGGACCAGTGAAGTGCTGCAACTGTGGGATGTGGACGCTATATCTGGGCATGTTTATTGGCAGGGGAGCATGGAAAGCAATTCATATACACTGCTAGTCAAAAGTTTTTATAGTTTTTTTTACCTCATTTCCACACTTTTCCATTTATTTCATAAACTGCAGATTTTTATTCTTGTTAAGCACTGGAATATTGAGTGAACGAGTGTGATTGAAAAATTTAAGTCAAACAAAACAAGTTTCCATTATAACATGAAAAAACTATGTAACACTGCATGTCTGACATCCTATTAACTAGTTGTATGGTGATGGCGTAGTTAAATTTTAGGCTGTCCTCTAACTTTAAATGCACTAGTTAAATGTTACATTCCTGGGTAAACAGCAGTATTTCATGTCCCTTGCAGAAAGAATGCCTTTATTTTGCTCTGCTGTTATAATGGCTAGAAGAGCCAACTTCGATGAATCAAAGATTTAACATTTTCTTGCTAATAAATGTACTCAAATTGGGAACATACTGTAAATATATTTGTTAGCAAAGAATATTTTTAATAAATGTAAAGTGAGTAACATGCAAAAGTAGAAAATTTCAGTATGTGCAAAAACTTTTGACTGGTAGTATGCATACATACATACATTTATATTTATATATACACACAGACACGCAAAGACACACATACATACATACACAGACACACACATACATACACACACACAGACCACAGGATAACAAGTGAGAGTAACAAATGAGTCTAATGCTCACCTGACTTACTCTCCTAGGACGGTGAGACACAAGACACCCCCCTCAATAAAGTGTATAAATATTTGTCAAAGTTTACATAATGCTTGTAAAGTTGATATTTATACAAAATTCTCATGCTATTGACTTGCCTGCTTTTAAAATTCATTTTTACAAATCCTTCATGCCAACAAGAGAGGACATTTAAAAGTTACAGGGCACACAAAAAAACCCAGAAAATTTTAAGAAGAGTATAAATGCAACTTACGAAATGCAGTGGCACCTTAATATGAATAAAAGCTGTATTACGGAATTCTCAAGGGCAAAAGTGCTTTAAAAACCCTGCTTTTTGTTGACCAGCTATTAGCACCTAAATGAAGCAGAATTTGGATCACCGCGATTTCCTCTGAAAGCACACCGGGTCGCTACAGCATATGCATGTTGCTTAGCAGCCGGGCAAAGAGAAGGGTTGGGGGAGTGGGGGGACTCGACCCACATCACACTTCAGAAAGTGCCCGTTACCTTGGATTTACTGCCGACACAGATCTGCCAGGGAGACTTTCAATTAAAAATAGGAATTACTGGGAGATCACAGCTGGAGGTTGGGGTCGGTGACACGTGCCACGTGGAGAACCTTATCGACCTTAGATGACAGCTGAGGACCACTCCATCTCCATATTCATAAATCATTCATTGCCAGCCGGCATGCTGCTCCTTTACGCGCATAAAACAGGCAGGAAGAGAAACAAAAAGGCTTTAAATCATCATTTTTTTATCCGTCCACTCATCCATCCATTCATCCGTCCATCCCTCCATCCACTTATGTAGTACAGGGTCACAGTGTGGGTTTGGGACCTGTCCATGCAGGAACAGACAGAGGGTCACCCTGGGCAGGGATTCAATCCATCACAGGGCACCAAGGTTGGACTCCAGGGCCACCAATTGTAGGGGGTTCCATTTTTTTCCAGGTTGTTAATGCAGCAGTTTATGCTGTAGGTGGGAAGCCGCTGATGACTTTAGCCCAGGGGACCCCACTCCCGTAAATTCAGCTCCGGAACACACACACACACAAAGACTCACACACATACACACACACACACACACACAGACTCACACACATACACACACATGCACGCAGACTCACACACATACACACACACACACACAGACTCACACACATACACGCAGACTCACACACACACACACAGACTCACACACATGCACACAGACTCACACACATACATGCACACGCACACAGACTCACACACATACACACACACACACACACACACACTCACATACATACACACACATGCACATAGACTCACACAAATACACACACACGCAGACTCACACACACACAGACTCACACACATACATGCACACAGACTCACACACATACATGCACACAGACTCACACACATACATGCACACAGACTCACACACATACA
This sequence comes from Mormyrus lacerda, assembly GCA_015163995.2. Lineage (NCBI taxonomy): Eukaryota > Metazoa > Chordata > Actinopteri > Osteoglossiformes > Mormyridae > Mormyrus > Mormyrus lacerda. Next base: position 13,504,525 of record JAABNX020000038.1, read on the forward strand.
CACACATGCACACAGACTCACACACATACACACACACGCACACCGACTCAAACACAGATTCTCACGTTATAGAAAGGTTATAGATGCCAATTCACCTGCACGTCCTCAGACTACAGGGGGAATCTGGTGTACAAGTCAAGTGGACCAGGGAGAGCATGCTAACTCCACATGCAGACACACATACAGACACACACACACACACACACACGTACATACACACATACATACATAAGGCAACAGCGTTACCCACCAAACCACTGTACCTCTCAAGTACTACGTTTTCCATTAAATTTCCTGATAAATGACCAATAAACACATAAAAAAAGTTTGCAAAATGAAATAAGGGTAGAAAAAAATAATAAACTACAGACAACATGGTATGACACCAGCAGCAATCTGATATTATTGTACGTAAAATGAAAGATGTAATTAACCCCCTGTAAGAGTAAGTTCTTCTTATGCAATAAAATCATTCTCAAGATAACATCTAGCATCATAATTGTCAGCTGCATCATATGCCATCGCATTAACTTTTTCTGTGGTAAAGAGTCATTTTCATGTTGGACATTTAGATATTCACTGCATAAGATACAGACTGGTGTATCGTCATCACCTTAGCCAGTACTTAGGCTAATGCCAGCAATATTAAAGAGTAATAAAATGAAAAGGTATTTCCTTTCATGGCTTCATCATCATTTCACATTTGCAGATTCATTCCCATTCATCATATTCATTGCCGTGTACTTTTCCCCGAAACACACAACACAAACAGGCCTGTCACTAATTTCCCTCATGCCATTTAGGCTTATAAACTAATTCCACACCTGAATTACATTTCCCCTCTTCACGCTCTGAATGCGCCGCACTCGATGAGCGTGCACGCTAAATTGATAAATAATAATGGCGTGGATATCGGCACAAAGCAGAGATTATCGGGAGACAGCTTCTTAAAGAAGCCTGTGAGCGGAGTCCGTGACCTGTCTGTCACCAAGGAGACACAAGAGTTACAGCTTCGAAGATTCCCCTCGACGCCTCTTATCTGGCCATGCATGGGAGCGCTCCCATGCGAAATCCATTTATCGCATTTTCCTGCGGCAGAGCGTTGGGTTTTTTTTTTCTTCGTTTTTTAGTTTTTTAATTGCGTCTTGGCGCCAGTCTACCGGTATGGCGAGAGAAGGCTCCAGTCGCCGTGGATTAGCAACACAAGAATTCTAGAATGATAAAAGCACCACTTTCAAAGAAGACCGACCACCACCCCCCCCACCCGGCTGTTAACGGGAGGCTGGATGCTGACATGAAAGAAAACGACCAGGACACAGATGCTGAAATGCAGGGAAAGGCTGGCAGGCGTTTAGTGGAAGACCAGGGCCAAAATCGGATCTTCTAAGCTGTGACGAATGGAGAGGGAACAACCAAGAAAAAATAACCGTGCTGCGACCTGACAGGCATTTGGTGTCGCAAATTAAAACTGTGGACCTAAAAATGTAAGCATCCGCCTAAGGTGAGAGAGCAGAGTGCTTCTGGTGCTGAGGAGGAACAGCAAGCAGGATTCCAGCGTCGGGAGGGCAGAGCGGTTGGTCCAAAGGCTCACCCAGGGTACTGGCTGCTCATCTCCGTCTATCAACTGAAGGAAGGGAAAAAACAATGCAGGTGGTGCCCAGGGTGAAGAATGTCGACCTGTGGACATCTCCCACTTATGAATGGACTATAGAGCCTATTATATTAAAAATTCGGATTAAATACGGTGGTTCGTAATAACAAACCCACACACTACTTTGCGACACTTGTAAAAACATTGCATGGCTTCAGCGGTTCGTCAGTTCGAAGTCCAGAAAAGCATCTTATATAGTAACTTTCATTTTACTGTATTATTCATACTATTATTCATGTACAATATAATTATTTCTCCGACTACAAATTCAAATTCATTTCCGTTGCCTGTACTGTGTATATGTCTATACTTAAAACAACAGACTGCAGCATGTTCTACACAGCTTCCGCCCACCGCATTAAGCTTTCACGGATAGAATTCTGAGGCCATCACCTGACCCACACAGGTCACCAAGGACGAATGAAACATCAGCATCCCTCACCAAAACGCCACAGTAAGCATTTCTGTATATAAACCATTTGTTTAAATTTTTCACCCTATGTTCACTGAAGTATTTAACACATCAGAAGCAGCAGAATAACAACACCATCTGGCTTAAATATATATGTATGTATGAATTTAAATATATTAATGGGCGCAGTTTATTTTCTCTGTCCCACCCCCAGAGACCACAGACAACGTGCTGTGCTCAAGCTGCATCACACGTGTTGCTATGGTTTGGTAACCACGGCGCCGTCCCAGTGTCACAGAGCTTTGTTTACAACTCCCCCTCCCCGGTCATTCGGGCACGTGCGTTTCCCATGAAACACGAATGCCGAGAGCGCAGCACCGTGACCTTTCAGTGCAACGGCGAGAAGCGTAGTCCCTGGACCACGTCTCTCCTTTTTTTTTTATCATCACATAAAGGGAATTTAAAAAATAATGCGGGCATTCGAAAATAAAGCAAGTTTATCTGGCAATAAGGGCCAAGCTTTGCGGGCTAACAGGGCTGCAGAGAGGGACGTTTGAATGGAGTAAGTATCATTCTGTGGGTGCTACAGAGACCATTGATACGGAATTTTGGATGCTAGCATGGAGACAGAAACCTTTCAGAAAACAACAAGCAAGCGGCCATTAAAACTGAAAAAAAAGAATAACTATTGGAAAAATGTTGGATATGCGTGTTGTGGGCCAAATTTGGCTGCGTAACACTGCACATTTCTATAATACAAATAAGAGATCTGCACTCATTTGTGTGATTTTTATAAACCAAATGGGAGTTCAGGGTCATCCTGAAGCACATCCCAGAATGCTGGTGCACAAAGCAGGGCACGCCCAGGATGGGATACCCGTCCATCATAAGGCACACATCTACACAATGTGGGCACCTAACGGCACGTCTTTGGGACGCAGCAGGGAATCTTCACCAACAGGGGGAGCTCCACCCACAGAGCTGGGCTTTGAACCCAGCTTATGGGAGTTTTACTTAAACAAAACTGTTCTGAGGGCAGAAGGAAAAATTACTGGTTATCGCTCTGAACCAATTAGGTTGTAGAGGAGGTGGGTCCAAGCAACTAGAGAAGGTGGGACCAACCAATCAGATGTTGCTTGAACCTACTCCCTCTACAATCTGATTGAATCTCTCTCTGAACCAATCATTTTCCCTTCTGCCCTCAGAACATTTTTTTGTAAGTAAAACTCCTACAAGCTTGAACCCACACATATAACTGCAGGAAGTGCAGTTAAGGTCATGACCCTGTAGCCTGAGAGTCTGTAGTACTCAAGAAGAAGATATTTACCCTGAATGGTTCCAATAAAATACCCAGCAGTACAAATGCACAGCATCAATAAATCTGGAAATACCACCAGGGAGAAATGTCTGTATATGCATGCAAGTGTGGGTGTGTCTTAATGTACTTTAAGAGGTGTATCTGCAAAATAAAAAAACCATTTACTAAATGCAATGACAGCTGGAACACTTGCTTGGCAAGGATCTGAATGATACGATAACAGCTTGTGTAGCTGACTCCGATAAAGCTTTCATTACTTTAAATACAGTGTTCGCCACGCGTGGGGCTTGACATTCAAGATCCAATCTGTAGAAAAGAAAACATTTATTTCACTCCCAATTACATTAGTCAAAGGTTTAGCTGTCTCCTCCGACATTTTTGAGCTCTTTATTTATCTATGACAAAATAAGCAGCACTTTGTTCTATCTGGAAAGCACTTAGGGGTATCAAACATCCATTGGAACAGCTTCCAGGTTCTAGGTTACAGATAGGAACGCTCTGTCCAGTTTGAACTTCTGAATAAGAATTTTTTCTCCAGTGATTCCCCTGGTATAATTTATTTTTTTAAAAATGCAGCTGAGCTTTTTAGAAACACATAAGTCACACGTATATATTTACTTTAATGGCTCAATGGTGAGTTCAAAAACTCAACGATTGTGTTCTAACGATCCGCAGTACAGAGATGATTTTATCATTAGCTCTCTCATAGGTTCGATTGCCGAAGAATTCTTCGTTCACCGAACCTTATGATTGAGGTATGGAAACATTCCAAGTGTGTGAAGGGTTAAACACGAACAGAAAAGTTAAAAGCACAAGGGACATCATTGACTAGTACTCAGTTTAAAAGGTTGTTTGGTGTTAATTGAATATTGCCTTGAAAGAAAGGAAATGTCAGACACAGAATTACCAAGAAAAGGCAGCCGGTTAAAATTAAAGTTCCTTCCCAAATGGACTCTACTAGCCAAAGTTATTTCACAAATAAAAAAGAGAGAGAAAAGCAGATAGAAGACAGATGGATTGATGGATGGATTGTGGTATGTTGCTACACACAGGGGCCAACAAATTGCAAACACAATGGCACTTCTCTGGCTGTCAAAATAACACAGCTGGCTCCAAATCCTAACAAGGAGATCAGAGTCCAGGCCAGAGGATTAAGGGATGGGTCTTCGGGATTAGCAGAGTGACGCTAGGTTTATATTTTATTCATTTACCCGACTTGCTTATCCAGTGCAGCTTAAAGTGCAATGACATCCCAGCAAGATTGAGAAGTGGCTGCAAAAAGCAGCATGCAAACAATGCAGCTACATGCCAGTACATGTGGTTTCGGTCAATGCAGTCAATGTCCGGCTTCATAAACCAGCTCTCGCCTTCCATTAACCTCTTGTTCCTATGGCACGAGTACTTTGATGTGTCTCATTTTATGTGCAATAACGACACCCTGATACCACCGCACTCCTTGGGCCTGAGATATACTTTGTTACAAATTCCCTTGACAGCCCGCAAAGCCGTTCATTTGGGGCAGTGTGTGGCTCAGTGGTTTAGGATTCTGTGGCTATCATGGGGCCTTTGCTGGTTCAAATCCCAAGGTCGGCAGTGTTGTTTCAGCATCAGACCCTTGAACGAGACCCTTAACCCCCAAATCGCTCCAGGGACCAGGGACTGTCTGAGCCTGCTGTTCTCAAAAAAAAAAAAAAAAAAAAAAAAAAAAAAAAAAAAAAAAAAAAAAAGTTGCTTTGGATAGAAGTGTCGGCTAAGTAAATGTCAAGGCATTTGCACCCACTCTCATTTACATGAAAGATTGCATTGCTCCTCCCGCAATGAGGCGAAATGACATGAAAAATATCTGCAGCTCGGTGCTGGAGGTGACGCTGTCAATGAGTCCATTCTATGGACAATATCTGGTTCAGGTCCCGGAAGGATTCTGCTGTAGCTGTTGAAATTGTTACGTTTATAATCGATTGATTTTGCATGCTAATTTGTATTGGGACCTTAAACAAGTGCTCAGGTCTTCCTGCATTTGCCCGCAGCTGAAGCAGACAGTTGCCCTTAATTCACGATCGGCAGGTGCAGGCCTGTGCACATCTGGATGTGGGTGGGGAGCAGAGTGACGAGAAGGTCAGCCTAATGCCTTCATTTCACGTGCCCCCTTTGCCCCCCCCTCCCCATCAAAAGAAAAATGCGCTTTTTTTAAATCACCGCCAACACTAGGAATCAAAGGGAGGTTCATATAAATGCGACAGCATGTTTCCCGTTGCGAATCTGGCGTTTCAAGTATCGGGGAGGAGAGATGGATGACACGTCGGTAATGGAAACCCGGTGAGGTCTTCTGAAAAGTGCTTTAAGGGACAGCATGGGAAAAGAAGGCCAGCGGAACCCCCCCATCCCCCCCACCGAACCCCACTACAAGCAGAATGATAATGCGGCATTAGTGATTTTGTCGCTTGCCGCGAGGTGAGTCGTTACAAAGTGCCTGCATCCTGGCTGCATGATTGCCCCCCCATGAACCGAGATGCTGCATGCGTGATCAGAGCGTGCCAAAAGCGTCTGACCCCCCCCCACTGAAAAGCAGGCAGAATACAATGTGCACATTGCGCATATATTGAGCAGCAGTGGCCCTGGAGCAGCACAAAGCCAGATCTCATTTCCCCCTTGAATGTGCGCTCGAGCCTGGCAGGGAAAGGCCACACGCTGGCAGAATGTTCCACCAGCTGGAAAACATCGAGAAAG
>JAABNX020000038.1:13520446-13547024 GCA_015163995.2 Mormyrus lacerda
CCCCCCACATTCAAAATGCTTCTGACACCCCTGAGGCCTACTAAATAAAAATGCAGGATACTTGATATAGAAATATGTTACCAATTAGCTATTAAGTTTATGCATTGGCTCAGTGGGTTTGGACAATTGTGCCTGCGAACCAAAGGTCACCAGTTCAAATCCTAGGGTCAAGAGTCCTTGAGCAAGGCCTTTAACCCCCAGCTACTCGAGCCTAACCCTGCTCTCTCAAAAAAAAAGTATCGATTTGGATTAAAGCACCTGCTAAATATCATGTAAATATAAGACAACCCCCCATCCAAAACCGCTCCAGATTCTCCTGTGAAGTGGCGTTCGGAAGGCGGACGGCCCGGCCACGCCACAAAGACGCCATCTGCGGTGCCGGGAGGTGATCCCTCACCCTCTCTCACCGCTGCTGACTCGGAGCACGGGAGCCCAGCCGCTACCGGGCACCCAGGGAAGGAGAAAGGGGGTAAAAAAAACAAAAGAGGCAAAGTGCAGAGTCAGGGTAAACGGCGACGAGAGCAGAGGGCCGGTGACTGCAGCGCTGACTGCCAGCGTCGCTCTCTATCTCTCTGACCCGGAATGCCCTCATTCGCTGGCCGAGACTTCCCATGCCTGGTTTAGCTCCAGCAATTCCAGTGTAAATCAAAGATGCAAAATTCTCCTATACCACGTCCTTTCCTGTTAAAATGTTCACTCGGCAAAGATGGATAAGGACTGTAAAATCCATCCATCCATCCATCATCCCAGATCACAGAAAGGAATGGGCACAGGGCAAGTGAGTTTACATATTATTAACTCCACAAATAATATGAAATATTAAATATGGCTACGACAGCTGTGTGTAGGTGTACTGCTCGGTGGATTTGGCCTCTGTGCCTGTAATCAGAAGGTTGCTGATTCAAGCCCCAGCAGAACAACCGTTGGACTTTTGGGCAAACCCCTTAACACCCCAAAACTCTCCAATGGCACTAGATAAATCTCTGACCCTGTGGTCAGAAGCCCAGTTTTGCTCTAAGCTGTATATATGTGTCTGTGTCTCCCGTGATGAGATGGAATATGCAAAAAGCAGCATTGCAATGTACCTGAATTAGTGCAATTGGCAAATAAAGCGCTATTTCACTCAACAAATATTAATCCAATTTCAAGCTGCTATTAGTCACTGTGTCACCATCATGTGATTCGCAATAAGAAAAAGGCTGTAAATTACTCAATATTCATCCAAGAGGCTAAATGTGATTTTGCCTTTTCAAATTTGCCACAAAACGCGACTGCGTGAAAGCTGATTACGTTGCACCCTCCTCAGACTTTCCCACAATGAACGCACTTCAGTTAATAAATCATTTTATATGCTTGTTATGAGTACAGTACTACCAGGGGGGAAAAAAACAATTACAGAATGCTGGCAGACCACAGTTGTGGCGCGTAAATCCGGAAAAGGGTGAACTGTACGGACAAGTACCTCACTGACCTCATTATAAGGGAGGCTGTCTGGCCGTTGTTCCCCCTTGATGCTGCATTCGTTACACATTCAGGCTGTTTTTGTTGCCTTGACCCTCCATCAGACCGGTTAATATAGCCTTTATTTTCTAGAAATATTCCATAAATTATTTAATTATTACACAGGATTTTTTTTCCTCAGTGTTAAAACTGCCATTGTCAAATCAGAGGGAAGGTCTTCTTTTTAAAAATATATTTAATCTGATTTTGCAGTTCCCCACGGTTCCCTTTTTAAATCCTCTCTATGTCACATCTACTCAGACATGGATTAACTGTGAAATACATCCTCAATGTGTTTATGTAGTACGGTTTATGTTTGGCTGGAAGAGTATTAAATTAATATGAGCTGCCACTGGCATATCCACAAAAGGCCAGATATATAATTCAAGCATTAAATAACCATGTTATACCATGTTAAAAAAAAAAAGACATTCTAGGAAGCACACGAATAAGACTTTGTTTTATTTCATCTGGGTCTCTTCTGATCTTTGCCTGTTAGGTGATGACTTGGGGGACAATCCCATCCTTTGGTGCATGTTCTTGATGTGTATACCTCAGTGCTTATCCCTTGAGTACACATCTCCGTTCTTAGCATCTGCTGCCAATATCATGGCTTTACCATATGCACTGTTACTGTACATGGTCTGCTTATTATATGCAGGCAACAAACCAAAAACAAAAAAAAAACTGAATAATGCTGATTCCAGTTCCGGTAATCTGACATTGACCACGCAGATGGTCATTATCAAATGTGGTTAGAGTTTCCCGTACAGAATCACCCAAAGACAAGATGGAGGTTGGTCAAACACCACATCCTATATCTCAGGGGCTCGGGTGACATTGCACACACCATCCCCTACGCCCCACACTCTTAGGAGACTGTGCAAATAAAATGCTTCCGTAAGGAGGTATTTGGATTGTTCTGGGACATTCTGTACATACCACGACACTCCTGACCCGTAAAGACAAAACCACAATACATGGCTGACAACTCAATTACTTTTGTGTTTAATAAATTAGAATGAAGACCTAGTTTGTATTGTTCCCTCCCCAGGCATTTAATATGTGGGTCTCTAAGCTATTTTGTGCTAATTTATTTTTCAAATTAGTTCCATTTTGACATTTCTTCCCCCAGCATTTTTTGTATCAGTAAAAGCTTTTCAATTAAATCCCATAGGAAATCTGCGTACAACCTTTATCAATCTATTAAAGAAACAAGTATAGCCGAATATTAAAAGAAAGTCAATTATCTGATTTTTTAATGCTTAACATGTAGTTTTTACTAGTTAATGGCATGTTTGTGACACCCACAACTTAAAGCATTAGTCTCTACTTATAGACCAAGTTAGATGACCCGTAGTGCATAAATAAAATATTCATCTTCTCCAATAAAGCACACATAAAATACATTAAAAACAGTGGGATCAAGCAGAGCATAAAAACAGGCAGCTTCACAACAGTAACGCTCTTCAGGCAACACAGAGGTCACCACAAGGGCCTAGTTTGAAAAGCAGCAACGTACATGCATCTACATACTGTATACCTCATTACCATTTGTGCTGCATCAACACATTGTTTTGATACTGTACAGAAGTTCAGATGCTACTTTAGCAGTTTAGCAGCAGATCCTGAAGAAAGAATCTTCCCTAAAGCACATCCGGGTAGCTTTTCCTCAGCTCAGATCTCGCTCCCCGTTATCACCGCACACAGACTCCTCCAAAAAGCATCAACAAATAAATAATTTCTTCCAGCTTCCCGGTGACTCTCCCATGCCCAGCTCAGCCACGCTGCACTGCCGTCTCTCCCCTTGTGCCCAAGTGGGGGCTCTCCTGTCAGCCTTCCCAGCACCATCAAGCAGGGTACCACCATCCTCATGCAGGCTATGAACACCCCTGTGCTGGGAACCAGCTCACTCACTCGGTAAAGCTGATATCTGAGTTGCAAGACGTTTTGCACACAACAAATCTAGCAGTGTTAATCAAATCTGGAATATCTGTAAAGATATTACATTCACTTAGCAGACACTGAGACAATTGAGAAAGCCGCCTCAGTCAAACCCAAAAGCAACTGAGGTTAAGGGCTTTGTTCGAGAGCCCAGCAGTGAAATTACTCAGCCGGCCGCAGGATTTGAACCAATGACCCTCCGATCACAGGCACAACATCCTAACCCATCCCCTGTAGTGATACCTCTCTCCCCTCTTTTTCAGTCCATACAGCATGAATATAAAGAGAAGTACCCTTGTGCAAATTCGACAGGAGATTATTGAATTGGGTCTCACATACATCTTTGGTAACCTAACCCATGGAAACCAAAAATAACTGGGGTCCTTACAATAGCTGACCTATAAGGCGCCAAAAGAGTCCAGGCAGAACTAATACAGTGATCCGCACTCTCCATCGCATGCCAATGAAAAAATCTGGCCACGCTGACAGCGAGTGGGACACCCATATGGTGCTGGCATCCATGCCCATGTGAGAAGACCATAAATAAAACCTTCGCAGCACGTATGAGGGGGAAGTTATGTCACATTTTTCCCCCCTCAAAACCAAATGCACAAATAAGAGGCAGATTTCCTCGTTAGGAGATAATTAAGTTGGGGATCCGCAGCTGTATACAGGAGAACTATTATATAGAGGGAAGCTTCCATATATTATTTATAACGTGTCGTATTTGCTTCAGTACTGGCACACTGCTGGCTATCAATCAGGAAGATATATTGCAGAAACGATTTTGCTGACGACCCACTTGCTACTTTTCATCATCTTCATCACAAGACATGCACAGGAGATGACCCTCCACTTCTTCCCCCAAGCAGTGTTTCTCAAAACAGAACACCAAATCCGGGTATTCAAAAAGTGTGTCAAGCCATTTGAGTGGACAAAGTCCAGTTTAGCGTTCTATAAAAATTATATTAACCTAAGAGTTATTCCCATAACATTCACGTTCAGGTAGCCGTTTTTTTTCAATAGGGGGCAGCATGTGGCTCAGTGGGCTAAGCCTGTGTGCCTGTTATCAGAGGGCCATGGGTTCAAACCCAGCTTCAGCATGTCTGCAGGTTCTTCAGCAAGGCCCTTGACCCCCAGCTCCCTGGGCACCACAACAGGTGGCAGCCCTTCGCGGACAGCTTACAAAGAGCAAGTTGGGGGAGGCACAAATTATTATTAATACACTGTGTGGCTCAGCAGGTTAGGACTTTGTGATCCTGTAACCAGTTCAAATCCCATTGGCTTAGCACGGCCCTTAACCCCACCTACTCTCTGATTCTCACCAGTAAGTAGCTTTGGGATAAAGTGCCTGCTAAGTAAATTAAATAAGGATCGTAGAGTCTGGCAAACAGAAGCATCGCAGAGGCGGCAAGAGATGAAGAAGCTCGCTTATAGGAGAAAACAACTCTCTTTTATTAAGCCCTTAAAGGGACTAACACAAGAACCAAACAACCACTGAACAATACATAATGAAACACAACAAGGTCTGATGCTGGACTGTAAGGTTCACGCACAGTGGGGGATCGGACATGGTTTGCATATAACACAGACAGGGACACATGCAACAATGGGGAATAAAACAAGTATTTACAACTACAGAAACAAGAGGCCATTTAAAACATTCCCAGCTTGCTCAGTACACTTGCTGGACTCCCTCTTCCCAGAGGTTAACCATCCCAGGGACAGTCCTCCATCAAGTGGACTGGTGGCAGCCACTGGTGCTCCCTCTCCAGAGATACCTTATGCCTTGAGTAGCTAGAGTCCACTGGGGAAGCTGGACTGCTAACGGGTAGGTGGCAGCCAGCAGGCTCTGGCAATGAGCATTCCAACCCACCTGGCCCTTCTTCTTCTGCGGCTTAGTGGGGACCTGTTGCTGACCACCAGGCTGTTATCTCTGCTGGTCCGCAACTCCGGTGGCCTTGCGCAGCTGCTCCTACTCTGCTAGCTGCACTTGCAGCTTCTCCAGGCTGTGGCACCCCTGCTCCAGAGACACGTGTAGCTGCTGCTGGTCCTGCTCGTCTTGCTCCCATTGCCCTGTCAACTTGCTGCACTCCTGGGCCCAGCTAGGCATCCGAAGCATGACATGCCACCTCGCAGTCAAGTAACGTCACCTCTGCTGCCTCACCCTGAAGCTTCTGGTGGTCGCCCTTATGCTCCCAACTGGCCGGTTCTTCGCACAGCCGCTCCTGGTCCTGCTGGCTCTGCTGCCACTGCTCATTGAGCTTGCAGTGCTCCTGAGCCAGTCAACCTTCCAGCATGTGCTTGCTGCACAGGTCCAGGGCTTTCAGGAAGGACGGCGTGGCACCTCCCTCTCTCACTGTGCTGTAGTGAGACCAGTGTCCCTTCTTCCCACAGCAAAAGCAGATGAGTTTCTTGTCCTGAGCCATCCTCACCACTGCCACTGCTTCAGTACTGCTTGCAGATCCATGAAGCTGAAATGGGCTTCAAGAAGACTGAGAAGAACCCTTTCCATTGACACTAGCAGGGCAGCTTCTAGCATCCTATTTCTGACACCAGTGTAGCATCCAGCAGACCAAGGCATTGTGGCAGTGGAAAGAGACAAGCAAGCTCACTTATAGAAGAAAACAATTCCATTATTTAGCTTCTAAAAAGACCAACACAGGCATTAAACAACCACTGAACCTCAAATAACAGTGAAACACAAGGAGGTCTGATGCTGGACTGTAAGGTACACACACAGCGGGTAATTTGTACAACAGCTAAAGACACGTGAGGATCGGTCAGGCTCACATATGACAGAGAAAAGGACACAGGAAACAACATGGAACTACACAAATGAGGGGCCATTTACAACATTCCCAGCATGCTCAGCACAGTTACTGGGCTCCACTATGCAGAGTCATCTCATCGGCACTACAGTATGTTCTAATAGACCACAAAGAGGGCAAACAATGGGCTGAGCAATGTGTCATATTAATATTGACACTGTAAGTTAAGCACATGCAACCGTCTTGTCGAAAGGATCACAATATTTACTGTGTTGAAATTAGGCTCGGGCGGTATTTAATTTTTCATGCTGTTATACCATTCGGACATTATACTGAGGTATATGGTAACATTATTTTGCTAGACTGCTCCACTATTATAAAATTTTAGGGGGGGGCATATTGTTGCTGCTAGACAGTGTGTTGCTTTTGTGAGATATTTAACTAAAATGAGCCCAGAGAGAAGAGAGAACTGGTCAGTAAAAGACACTAGCCTTCCGCTATATAGAAACATTCTGGATTCCATAGAGACAATATTAAGCAGAAGCAAGTCATAGAAACACCACCAACTTATCTGACAGACTCTATTGGCAGATAAAGTATAGCCAAAAATAAGTTATGCTGGGTAAATTCTTTACTCCTTTTTTGCTTCACAGATATTGCAATATTTATCACAAAACAAAATCACATCGCAATATTTGAAATTTCTCCAATATCATGCAGCCCAACTGTGTGTTATCCAAATTAAACTTCACTAAGTAACTTTAAAAAGGTTAAAAAGGTTCAAATGTTACAATAGAAGAGAGACCGATCATATGAAATGATAAAACACTGATATATCTAAAAAGTTAAAGGTCTGGTCTTACTTACTCGTGCCTGTTCTGTTCACTGATAATATATACAAAGACAAATGCTGGTATTACAGTGTTCCAATTGATTCTATTTGTTTTTTGCAACACGGAATACCCAGTCTATGCAGGAAGATTAAGTGAATTAATCTTTTAGCGAGTCCACTGGGTGAGAAAAAAAAAATTGTTTGAAAAAACTGTAGGCATGATATTGCAAATAAAGGTAACAACAATCCGTTGGCAATGTTCACCGCAAATTATATTGCAACAATAATTATGATAATAGCAGAGGTAGCAAGTTGTGAGCAGGCATTTTTGGCTGTAAACATTTCAATGAGAATTACACTTTAACTTGCAGTGTATTGCAGGAGGGGCCTGGATTACAGAAGATTGTACCTAGTTATATATGCAGCATAGTCACATATAGTCTGTCAGAGATTACATCATAAAAAAAAAAAAAAAATTTGACAAGAATTCGATAAATATTTCTGTCAATCGGTTGTGCTGCATTTATATGTCACCACAAGAAGAGACCCAGCTCTAAAGATTTAGAGACCTGCTGGTTTTTATCCACGACAAGGGCAAATTCTGTCTGCCGGAGACATCCCAAATGAATGGGATTGGTGGCTGCACTTTTACCTTGTGAGGACACATTACATTAAAATAACTTTGCTTGACGCTGGGTGGCTGAGTTGGGACAACGTGTTTTTGCTATTAAATAGTCGAGGAAGCTGAATCGCCAGATACGAGCCCACACACGGAACGTGGTCATTTCATCCTGATGTAGCACAAAGCATCCTTTTCAGTATATCGTTTCATGCTGTTACACGAGACAACCCATTTAACTGCGTACTATTTATTAGCGTTCACATCTGAACACACAGATGAAATTCACGCATGGAAAGCAGCGCCCACGGTAGTGGAACAAAATGAAAACCTGTACTGCTGCAAGTTCTTTCCTTGTGTTTTTACAGTCACTTCACCAGCACCCAGCTCCAGTATCAGCGTTGAAATTTTCATTGGGCTAAAATAATAGTGAGACGGTCCCCATTCATCATCTCAGTAGGGAGTCCCAGACCTCGATCTGTGGTGGCCAACAGAAAAGCTGTGATACTCCATGAGCTGGGAAGATCGTCCTTCTAAAGCCGCCCTAGATAAGTACTCCTTATTAGTAGAATAAATAACAAAAGCATGGGGTCTTCAGAAAACAGCAGAACTGCAATCCAGTCCTTCTTCTTCAGCAATCCTGGCCTCACAGACCGTCATGCCAAGTGACTAGACAAAATGATATTTGCCTCAATAAATTTCACTTTGAAAAGTTACACTCCAATATCAGAGTGATTCCAAACAGTAAAAGCTTGACCGGTATTAGATTGAACAAGACTGGAAAAATATTTTCCAAATAAAGCAAAAAATGCAACGCAAATGCTCTATTGATTTCCAAAACAATGATAAAGGCATCCTTATGTTTATTTCCAGAAATTGAATTCCAGTGCTAATTCTGTTCTGCAAAACCAGAACTTTAGTTTTGATACTTAATTATATCATTTTAAGGATTCTAGCGTGATTCTGCTACCTGCTACAATCACCAACTAATTGTTTAAGTATTTCAGAGGGTACACAAAAAGGGGCTTCAGTCAAATCAGTTCAAATTTAAACTTTGAATTCACTTTGTGAGGGACACCCAATTTCGAGTGAGGGCTAACTATATCATAAATTAATTAATACTTCCGCCTTAATGAAAGTTTAAGAGTACCATTACAGTAATAGCACTACAAGGTGCTGTACAAAAAAAAAAGATTCCGAAATACTTTCAGGAGCTATATCTGTTGAATCACATAATTTCCCAAGAGCCATTTTAGTATACATATGCCCACAATTCATGATTTTCAAAATTATACAAGCCCGCGTATTTACAGTACGTCAGTAATATCCAATTGAATTAAATAAGCAATTTGTTATGTTATTCGATAAACCATTGCTTGATGATTTATGGAGATACTACTTTAAAGGATCGATAATCAGTTCAAGTGAATATCGATGTAATGACATGCACTTTGATCCGACGACTAAATACAAATCCATCTGCTTAAATTACCCTATTATTGGGGGTATAGCTAAGGAATAACGGCTGATTTAACTAATAAAACAACTAAAATGCTTTCTATATATAAATCACAATCTTGCTCTATTTTTCATGGTACTTACTCGCATTCAAATTGGTATGGATTAAAAAATGTCGTTCTTAAACGTTTGCATGCTTTTGTATTTGTGACTGAAATGCTGATAGCCTGCCGTGAGTAACTGAAATAACGTGGCATTTAAAGGTACATTGCACGCGTGTAAAATTTCAAGTGATCAATTTCAGACATTCGTGTTCGTGCTACTCATATTTATCGATCTTACATCAGACTGAAAGTAAAGTTATGTCACTTGCGCAGATGCAGACATAGAGAGTCTACAAGGAGGATCCAGCGAAGCGTTTTGCCATTGCAATTCAGCGCATCACCGCGCATCTTACCATTTGGCATCATTTCAGACCACACCGCTTACCTCACGGCGCTGCCAATTAAATGGAAATTAATTAAATCTCATTAAACACGAAGCACGCCGCACAGCGGTTGTGGGATCGCTGTAGTGTTTGAGCGTCTCCGCTTGAACTCCCTTAATAAAAGCGCGGTAGATGCAGAGTTCAATCTTAATACCCCTTTTTCAAAAGAACAATCGGAGGTCTGGGCACTCTGTACGCACTAAAAATGATTAAAGATTTATAATTTATCTTTATCCAAAGGTAACTTCGGCTTTTCTGTAATATGTTAGAACGGAGATCAGAAGTGGATCCGCGCGTGAAAAGTCCCGCGCGCCTACTGATAACTTCAGTATTCAGTTTTATTGCTTGATGTCAAAGATAAACTCAATACTAATGTCACAGGCTTCCCGTAATTACTACTATTATACGATTCTGTAGTGTCTCTTAAAATGTTACTTTTAAATAATGTACTTGCACTAAATAAGAAAACAAATGGCTTAGAAATAGTAACAAACATTTAAGATCAGCGCGATGCAATGACAAACTAGCAAGTGCACGGCAATACTTTATAAATTTCTTAACTGCATCCGTTTATTAAGAAAAAATAAATGTATTGTAACTGTGCCATCCTGGTAGCAAACAGAAACCCAACACCCCAAAGATCGGATGCAAACACTGGTGCTTGGCAATGCCCCGTCCCTGCGAAGGAGTATTGAAGGCAGGAGAGCCGAGGCACGGTCTCTCCGTGTTACTTACGGGATGGCGAGGGCGCTGCATTGGTGCTGCTGATGCGGCTGAAAATCCACAGCAATAACGTTATCCGGGCTGCACAAAACCACGGCATCTTCACTTTCGCACAGGTGTAAAAAATATACAAAGGGGCAAAAAAAGAGCAGCCGGGATATTAAAAGGGGACCTTTCAGGGCGTCAGTGTTAATCAAGCTGTCCCTGCACACGGGCAGTCCAAGGCAGAATTGAGTCCCGCTCCGTAGGATATAATTTGAGTAAATAAAGAGCAATGTTTCTTCTCCCGCCGCCTGATAACCAGCGTTTCTATACAGTAACGCTCAGTACAACTGCTTCTCATATATTAGCCCGAAGCACTCAGCTTTGCCCACCATTATAGTCAGGGTTTCAGCGGGCATTTACAAGTCATATGGTACCGCCGCGTATCGGACGGGCGGGGTCTAATCACGTTATTTTGACATGATGAAAACACCGCAAGTCTTTCAGGGGTCGGGGTCCGGGTGCTGAAGTTATCTGTGACAGCGTCCCCCTTGGTCCTCCAGATATTACCCCCCTTTCCCGAATTTGGTAGAACCCACAAAACACCACAACGTTCCCCGTGGAATTCATCGGGAGTCGCACCCGATGCCTGTGGAGGGCAGGACAGTCCTAGTTACCGTTATATAATTATAAGGCGCATCGTATATCACATGTCATGCACGACATGTACAGCTAAGGGTCATATTGCTGCGTTTTTAATCATATTTAAAATGTTATATTTACCATATTTTGGGAAAAGTCTATACTCGCAGAGAAAACATGATATTTAAAAACACAGCTGTCAATAGTGTGTAAATTTAACTGCTTTTGGCCCTTCAGTGTAATTTGTGTAGTGCTGCACTTACTGGTGTCATTTAAAAAGTCATCGTTGTTGAATATGACAGTCGAAGCCGGGCACTATATTTTGTGCTGCCTGTGTGTTTTGTGCTTAATATCAGTCAGTTGTGAACCATTATGCTACTAGCTAAACTACCATAATGTACCCATATTATCCATGAAAGAGAAACAAGAATACTCTTACAATGCATTTCATTTTATATAATTGTTTGTTTTAAAATGTAAATATGTACAATACTGCTAATTGTATTTATGCACACACACTCTGCAGAGACTGTAAATGCAGATCATGTTCAAATTCCCAGTATATTTCCCACAATGCCGACACAGATGTTTAATTAATCATGCAATCTTCTCCATTTGCTTCTGTTGTGGTTCTGGACGCTTCCTCGACAAAGAACTTCATAGAAACACCATCTGCGCAAGTTCGAGAGTTCTGAGAATATGAAATACCTCCTCTTGTTTAAAGCAAAATATTTTGCCACAAGAAATCAGTGGCCTGTGGCCTGTACTACGAAGCGGGGTTACTGGTTTATCGGAGTAACTTGTCGGATTTAAGGTAGTCTGAGCAAAATGTAAGTGAACGAATATGAAGTCCATTTAAACTGTGGTACCTTAAATCCGACAAGTTACCCCGATAAACCAGTAACCCCGCTTCGTACGTAGTACAGGCCCCTGTTCATCTTGTTTAAATGTCCTAGGACTTAATCATGACCTGAAATATAAACCTTAAAACTTAACATACCATTAGATATATTTTTTCTAACTCCTAAACTCTATAGCAAAAGGCATATTTAAACAAATAAATAATCACCAGGTATTTCAGTAATTATTGACTAGTGTTTGAAAAGCATGTTCACGAAGTTGAACTAAAATAAGGATTATTTTTAAAATCACAGATAAAAAATGCCTGTAACTGCTCAGACGGCAGTCAAACCGAACACTTTTCTGTCATGTCTGCCATCCGTAATATACAGACCACCACCACAGCGTGGAGCATTTCCCGCAGATTTGCAGATGGTAAAAAAAAAAAACAATTTAAGAAAAAATATGTTTTAGCCATGAACATGCCGCTGCTATGACAGTAGGCACACATCACAGATGCCTGATTTGTTGCTTGTAGTCTAAGGCTTTCTCACTTTTATCATCATCATCATCATTATTATTATATTTTGAATGTATGATGAAACATTTTGGCAAACATTAAGAAGTGCAGGTTACATTTGCAACTTATATATCCATATATGTAGTACACATGTAGGAATCTCATATGGTAGCTAGACATGCTTTAGGCGGTACACAGTCTCTGTGTCTTCTGAAAGTTGTCTCAGAAACCATCAGGCAATCCATTAACGTGTTTGATAGCAAAGATGGTCCCTTTATTCCAACACAAGGGCTTAATTTTCTAATGGCATTTTTCAAACTGCTGAGCACCACTTTCAGAACAGTCCTTTTGATAATTATATTTGGATGTGATTTGATATTGTAATGTTTTGAACATTGCAATGCTCTGAATGTGTTTTTTGATCCTGGAAAGTCTTATTTTTAATTAACCTACAACATATTTTTCCAAATACTGTAATCTCTAGTAAACAAACCACTTAATCCTCTGCCATTCATGTAATTAGCATTTTATACACATTTGACATATAAAATCGCAAGTTCATTAGGTAACAACTAAATATTTAATTTGTTGTTCAAGTTGCAAGGTAGACTGTAATGAGTTAAATGGTGACATCATTTACACTGTAGTCATTTATTTGACTTATAGAAATTCATTATTATCGTGTAACCAAAGCGGTAAGTGCAACCCATCTCTGCAAATCTGCCTGCTATTCATTGGAGATCTGGAATCAACTCCCCACCCCCCAACCACTGCTACCTCTCCCGACCCCGGTTTCCCCTGCAAAACAGGAGCCTTGATAGAGGAGATAGCATGGTTCTACTGTATAAGGATCTTCCACATTGTGCTGGTGAAGACAAGGATTACATCTGGGACTGCAGCATCTCATTGACCTCAGTAGATTGCCCAAATCTGTGTTAGCCCACCACAAAAGTGCGTAGTGCCCCCCTGCACTCTGCAAGGGAGGGGTTATCTTACAGCTGGACCCCTTTCTATGGATCAAGCACAGGCAGATCTTCGGGTACTATAGTCTTCTCCAAAATGAATGCAGGCATCAGTTTAATGCTTCTTTCCAGGTCTGAGCTTCATGGCTCCTCCTTTGCTTTTATTTTAGCCAGTTCTTTCAACATCGTCTGCCTGCAGCCACTTCATACTCCCCAAATCTTCCTCTTTTCTATCTACCATCAAACTGCTCATCCTGGTCATGGTTTGGGTTCATCCTAATCGCTGATAATTTTATGATTAGCAGAAATGGCTGGAACGAACGCGTTTTAAAAATCAATGTTAACAACCGTACTTGTAAACAGTGATTATTTCACAGCACTTTAATTTTACTGAAAACATATATTTATTATAATAATTATACAAAGGTTCGGAGTCTAGGACAAATGGGTATAAGAAAATCAATGGATAGATTATATAAATGTGAGAACAGGCCAGTGTTAAAATGTCTTTATTAAATAATTATGGGATTATCTGCAGAAATAAAGAAATGGGGTGGGACTGTAATTAGAGTACATGAGATTAACAATAGGGTGTCCATGAGAACTACATTCTACTTTCATAGAGCAGACAAATAACAATGATACTACACAAGTGGCACCTGACAACTGTTAGCAGACCAGTAATTAGTGGTTTATTTTATCTAAAGTGACCAGCAGATGTCACTCATGAACGATGAACGACACTTTGAGTAGCAAAGAAGGTAAATATCTACCAAAACAATCTTTGAAAATTTCCACATGCTCCCAAAGAAACACATTCAAATTGGAGTACATGTTCACCAGTTCTTAGATGTTTCGTGAACTTGTCATAACAGTGGAGAAGGTTACCTCGCCGTCTCCCTGTCTCGTCATGTGCTCAGCTGGTCCCATTTCTCACTGTCAGGTTAGTTTCACAAATGCCACCTGAGTTTCATTTGCACTGGATTGGCTGAAAATGAATTGGGCGTGATAATGAAAAACAGTTTACCGCCAACCAAGTGCGGCTGGTATGTCTGGTGCTGACAGTGGACATAAGTAACTCTATCCCGCCACTCTATCGCCCAAGGAAAGATCTAATGAACTAAAATTACGGTATTCAGAGTTGTCTCTCTTGGAATTATCAACCTAACTTTTCCATTTTAAATTGCATTTGAAAGGAATTAAAACTAGGTTTGCCAGTTCTTCTAATAAGTAAAAAAAAAAAAAATCAGTTTAAGTTTATTTATTTTTCATGGTAAGCATGCAGCAGTCAGATTCTAATTACATTTTGATGCAAGTTTACAATGACAGTCTCTGAATTTAACCAATTACATTTAATTATCTTTAAGCATATACCCAAATCCTTAGCTTTTCACCATAAATCTCAACACATTCAGGCAGTGTCTTTACTTTCACATTCACAGACGTGAAAAACATCATGCTTTATGGTGGATTGGTTGTCAAGGTGGGGAAAATTGTATTGTCAAATATATATAATACGAACTGCAATACTGTCTCATGAACCTGGACATTAAAATCCCACCATGATCCAGAGTAGGATAAATATTTGAAAGATGGAAGGATTGATGGAGCCAGTTTTGCTGCATGTCAGAATGTTCACGAAATTTCTGGACCCAGGAGGCAAATGTAAAACTTAAACTTCAAAGGATTACCTGTTCAAATCACCTGAAGACACTCTAACATGGTGGAGAAGCCATTCTCCAATCCGTGAGCCCTTGACTCTGTCACAAGCATTAAAATCACCTGCCCTCTGAAGGACGCTGATTTCAGTCACATGCATCCACAATCTCATCCTTTTTGGTTGGTTCCCAAAGGTCATTAGCATAATGGGACATGGATTGACCTATAAACCACAAGCTTCCTCCTAGGACTCTGATTCAGCACCTGATTCAGTACCACGGATCAATGCTGCTCAAGCAAAACCACGGAAGAGGCACCGATCTGTTGGCTGGTATCATGCATCAGGTTTCTGTCACTTGCAAATCAAACCTAGTTCTCCTGCAGGGACAGTGTATCCTCTTTCCTTCACAAAGGGCAGTTCATTCTTTTCAGGGAAAGAATCATCAGGGAGGTTTACTGCAGCCAATTCTCATCCCAGCTCAGAAGAGAACCATCCTAACGCACGTACAATACCTGACCCCATAAGCCCTCAGATACCTACATAAGTCGTTCTGTTGTTTCTTGGCCTGAAGCTACTTTCTTCCTCCTGGATCAGAGATTTCATTATCAAGTGAAGTCTTCTCATCAAAACCTAGGCATTAGCTCTGTGGAATGATGCTGGGGATTGTGTTCCCAGTGGTATTGTAGGTATGCACCTTTTATGCATCATTTATCTGTGTAGAACTGCTTCTAGCCCAATGCATGTACTTTATTATAGCGCCAACTTCAATAGCAGTGGCAGAGAATTATATGGTTTTTTTTTCCCATAGCATGTAATACAGTGAGGAGATGGGATCCAAGAGACTGTTTTGATTATTTTAAATATGCAGCTTATTAGTTTACCTTTAATTTACAGTTATGGGTACCAACTCACATAATTTGAACTGCAAATTTATCAAAGAATGTAAATGATGATTTCACATCCTGTCTGAAACCTAGTCCGCTATTTACTTGCCTACAGTGGTTGTTCCTTGTGGCCAGACCCACCTCAAGATAAGTTCAGAGGAGAATGTCCCACACCTGCACTCAATGCACTTAACCTGCTTCTAGGTAATAGTAATTTTTCTGTCGTCAGGTCTGTTTTAAGGTATTTAATTTTGGTGAAATTTATGTGGATTTGTTAGTTCAGTCCTGGTTTAGATTTTTTTGAATTCCGGTGTAGCTCTGTGTCTTTGGATCTTGTTTGGCTAGAACCTGATCTTGTTTAATCCTTTGACACTCTCCTTTGTGGTATCCGTTGAGACTCAATGCTTAAGTCCTACTTCCAGAAACCTCACAGTCAGCAGCCCAGGTGTTGAGTATTCAGAGGAATACCTGCTGAAGTGGCGAAGTCTGACAGGCAGAATACCTGGCAATGTGTGTTAGGTTTAGGGTGTCCTATTTCTTCAGCATTTATAAAGTTTGGTTTAGAGATTTAAGACAATGCAATTACAAATTATAACAATGCAAGTAGATATATTTTACTTAAAATTTGTCAAATTTTTCAATACCAATATCATTTGTATCCATCCAACAATTCAGTGATTCAGAAAATGAAAAGAAGTTCTATTTAAATGTATTTTGTTGTTACAAAATTATTGCAGTACTTCATTATTAAGAATTTGCCAAGTGAACATATTGCTGATTTGATAGTAAGGCTGTTAAGAACAGTCATTTTTAATATTCAGGCTGTACAAAGTGCTCATTGTGTTCACCTGAGACGATTTTTCGCCTTTTTAATAATATGGTAGGAAATTACTTGCTGGATGTTCAAACTCATCTGATCAAAGAGGATAAGTTGCCACACCCATCACAGAGTTCATAATAACCCTTTAAAAAACAAATATTAAAAGTTGGCTACAACTGTGCATTGAGTAGAGAGAGCACAAGTATAATCTGTGAACACAATCTGTTGTCTCCTTTTCATAAACTCGTGTAATAGACAACAGAGGCAAAGCAACAGGACTGGAAAGGCGGGCAATTTCCTGGGGGTCCCGCACTAGGAGGGGGCCCCACAGGGCATTCGATTACATTTTACATCGCAACGACAAATTTGCTTTGTGTATTCTGTTTTTCACAAAAGTGAAAATAAAGGACATGTGTTTATTAAATTCAATTTGCTGATGTTATTAATTTAGACTTCATGCTAAAGTAATCATATAAAATTTTACCATGTTGGAGGAGGGTGAGTTGGACGGCCCCCAGAGTCCATAGCAGTGCCTATGGTAGAAAATAAAGCTTAAGCATTTCCAGTGTCCCATAACATATATTTCTAATTGCCAGAGTTCAAAGCATAAATTTGCTATTGTATCTCACTATCAATGACCATTATTTAATTTTGTAGGTATTCCAATTACGTGTATGTACATATATTATTGATCATGCGTGACTAAAATGGTGGTGTAAAAAAGAAGGGTTTAGGTTTATTGCACACTGGAAGACCTTCTGGAGCAGGTGGGACCAGTTCAAGCCGGATGGGCTGCATTTGAGCCATAGGGGAAACGGTGTATTGGGAAGGCGTATGTGTAGAGTAGTTGAGGAATGTTTAAACTAGGGACTGGGGGGGCAGGAGGTTAGCTACGAATTTATGTGGAGAGAGACGGAAAGCCCCAATAAATATTAAAAGTGGGCACTGTAAAAGGCCGACCATTTGTGGTCTGTATTTAAATGCCAGGAGTATTAGAAACAAAATTAATGATTTAGAGGCTTTGATTTCATCTGACACTTACGACATTATAGGAATAACTGAGACATGGATGAGTGACAATGATGGTGAAGAATATAATATGGATGGTTATACGTTGTTCCGTAGAGACCGGATAGACAAGAAGGGAGGTGGTGTTGCAGTATACATAAAAGAAAACTTGCAGGCAAGGGAGCTCACTGATAAAAATAAAAGTACAGAAGCTGTTTGGATAAAACTAGATGCTAAAAACTCAAATGGCCTAATTGTCAGGGTTTGTTATAGAGCACCTAATGTAGCTGCAGAGGAAAGCAGAATGTTATATGGCAATATTGGGATTATGAATAATAAAAATGATGTGGTGGTTATGGGTGATTTTAATTTACCTGGGATACAGTGGGACACAGTCTCTGGCTCTTCTATAAATGAACTTGAGATGGTGGATTTAGTACAGGATTGTTTTTTTACTCAGTTTGTTAATACCCCTACCAGGGGAGAAGCCCTTCTTGATCATGTTTTCTCTAATAACCAAGATAGAATTGGAAAATTAAAGGTTTTAGAACCATTGGACAGTAGTGATCATAATAATGGTTACATTTGAGGTTAATTTTAGTGTCCAAAGAGCAAAGTCCAAATTAAAAGTATACAATGTGAGGAAGGCTAACTCTAATGTCATGAGACTGAAACTAGAAACTGTAAACTGGATGGAGTTAAATAGCCAAACGGTTGAAGAGGCATGGGAATTTTTTAAAAGCACATTGTCGCAAGTGCAAGAGGACTTCATACTTGTTTCCAGCAAAACTAAATCTAGGAAACTACAACCAAGGTGGTTTACTAAGGAAATTAAGAATAAAGTCAAGAGGAAAAGAGGAATGTAGAAAAAAAAATTGCATTCGAGGCTAAGGATGAAAAATAAAAGTTTCTTCCAATACTTTAACTCAAAGAGCTCTAAAAGCTGAAATTTATATAGTAAATGAGTTTAATGCTTATTTCTCATGGGTGTTCACAATAGAAAACATGAGTAACTTACCACGATTTAGTATGAATACAGCGTCGTCTATGACCAATATATGTATAACTGAGGCTGATGTGGTTCTAAGCCTAGCTAAGCTCAAAATAAATAAATCGCAGGGCCCTGATGGCATCTTACCTATAGTTTTAAAAGAGATGAAGGATATTATTAGCCAACCTTTAACTTTAATATTCCAGAAATCGTTGTCATATAGATAAGGACTGGGGTAAAATAAAGGGATTTAATGTGAAAACGAAGGGGCATAAGGAACAGACTGCACAACAAAGCACAACACGACAAAGACATGGACTTAAATACACCAAACTAATAAAGACAACGCGAAACAGCTGTTAAACACTGGGAATCCACATGAGGTTAACGAGGGGGGCGGGGCACAATAGGATTGGCACAATTGGGGTGTGACAATTGTTATCTATGGGTGTGATACCTTCAGATTGGAAGCACGATAATATAACGCCCATATGCAAAAACGGAATAGAAGTAATCCAGCAAACTATAGTTTAACTAGCATTACTGGAAAAATAATGGAAGCTATAATCCAAGTAAGAATGGTTGATTACCTGGATGCAAATAACATTCTGAGGGATGGCTAACATGGATTTAGGAGAGGTAGATTCTGTTTAACGAATCTACTTGAGTTCTTTGAGGAAGCTACAAGTGAAATTGATCGCAAAAAGGCCTACGATGTGATCTACTTAGATTTCCAGAAGGCCTTTGATGTTGTCCCCCACAAATGGCTCTTGCTTAAGCTCAAATCTGCAGGTATTTTAGGAACTGTAGCAGCTTGGATCGAAAACTGGTTAACTGACAGGAAGTAGCAAGTAGTTATTAGAGGCGCAATGTTACAGTGGGCCTGTGTTCATAGTGGAGTACTGCAGGGTTCAATTTTAGGACCCCTATTGT
The DNA here is from genome assembly GCA_015163995.2 of Mormyrus lacerda. Taxonomy (NCBI): domain Eukaryota; kingdom Metazoa; phylum Chordata; class Actinopteri; order Osteoglossiformes; family Mormyridae; genus Mormyrus; species Mormyrus lacerda. Next base: position 13,540,023 of record JAABNX020000038.1, read on the forward strand.
TCATAATTTACATTAATGATATTGACTCCAATACATAGTGAAAACTGGTTAAATTTGTAGATGACACTAAGGTGGGTGGTGTAGCAGATACAGTACTGATCTAGCAGCAGAGAGGATACAATCGGATCTGGATTTAATTAGCGACTGGGCTGATGCTTAACCATCAAATGAAATTTAACACAGATAAATGTAATTTAATCCATGCAGGGAGCAGAAATATAAAATACAGATATTTTATGGGTTCCACTGAAATAAAGGTAGCTGATTACGTGAAAGATCTCGGTATGCATGTTGATGCTTCCATGTCCCATTCTTGCCAGTGTGGAGAAGCAATAAAAAAGGTCAATAAAATGTTGGGTTATATCTCTAGGTGTGTGGAGTTTAAGTCAAGGGAGGTGATGCTACATTTATATAATTCCTTGGTAAGACCCACCTAGAATATTGTGTGCAGGTTTGGTCACCATATCTTAAGAAGGACATTGCTGTCTTAGAAAAGGTGCAACAGAGGGCTACGAGAATGATTCCTGGTCTTAAAGGAATGTCTTATGAGGAGAGGTTAGCTGAGCTGAATCTGTTTAAATCTGTTCAATGGAGACTAAGAGGGGACATGATACAGTCACATAAGATTCTAACAGGTCTGGATGCTGTTCAGCCAAATGGCTATTTCAATATTAGTTTAAATACTAGAAATTGTGGCCATAAGTGGAAATTAGCGGGAGAACATTTTAAAATGAATTTGAGGAAGCACTTCTTTACACAGCGTGTAGTTAGAATATGGAATAGTCTTCCTGCTAGTGTAGTGGAAGCTAAACCCCTGGGTTCCTTTAAATCAGAGCTTGATAAGATTTTAACAACTCTGAGCTATTACTGTAGTTAAGCTCCCCCCAAACAAGCTTGATGGACCGAATGGCCTCCTCTCGTTTGTTAATTTCTTATGTTCTTATGTTCATTAGCTAATGAAAAGTACACAATTTGCATACAAAGAAGCATAATATATTTGATTATTATTTTTTATAGATATTTAAGTTGTCAAATTGTAAACTAAAAGGTTTTGCTCAGTTTTGCGTTTTCGTTAGCTAGAATGACAAATTTTACTACTTAGTGGTTCATGTAGGATTATTTTCCAACAGTATAAAGTGCAGTAAATAGATCCTAGTCTTACACTAATTATATTCTTTTCAGGGTCCAATAGGTAGTATTTCAATGGCACACTAAAGACAGAAAAACCTTTACTCATTTCAAATAAAGATGCACTATGGAAATACTGGAGAATTCTTTAATCATTACTTTGCTGGGAGAATGTATCTATAGCTTAAGGTCATTAATCTTGATTTATTACAAATTTGCTAGGTTTCATCTGTTAAGGCTAATGCTTATTCTGCACAATAGTTATGAGTTCAGTAGAAGATCGTATCTGTTTTCAAGATAATGTCCTTTGCTCAAACTGCTGCGCTTTTGTACTAAACGGGCAATCTAATGTTCATTATAAAGGCTTAGGGCCAGATTTAGAGGTCCCTAAATGTATTTATTCAATTAAATACATTTTTATGCAGCACTCTTTCCAGAATACTTGTCATAGTAACCACAGGTAATTTGAAGCAAACATACAAAAAATAATTGTTTCTCACAATATTACGCATCTAATTCAGAAAGAGAGAGGTCGATTGTGAGCAAAATTTGGGGTAGTGAGGTGAGTCTCTGCTTTTTCTCTACAAGGTCAGATAATGCTCAGTATGTAGGGAGGGCACTGAGAGGAAGGCAAACAGAATCTAGGGGGAGTTATGACAAATGCAGATAGGGACATAAATAGCAGAGGTGAATAGGCAGAAGTCTGCCGAGAAGTCAGATAGTGGGTCTTCAGAGAGACACACTGTGTTACATGAAGTCTATGGTGGCAGAATGTGCCGAATTTGCTGATGTATTGGAATTTATCCAACAAATTTACTACACGATTAATGGTATCTGTCTGCGTTTTAGGGTAACAGAATAGTGGAAACTCATCTCTCCAGCCACAGAAGCTTGATCTTATTGACTGCCATCTCATTAATGAGATTATTTGCACTTAACCTGGATGTAGATATTAAGGTATAAGAGAATAAGATGCTCTGGATGCTATGAAAATCTGAATCGTATGGTTTTGTTGACACAGAAACCTGATGTTTTGTAGTGAATATTTTTGTGCTGAGATTATCGCTTATACAGATCATTCTCAGTCTGTTGCATAGATTTCCACAATATAATTACCAAAATGGGGTGGCACAGTGGTAATGGCCACGCTGGATTGCCACACACCTCTGGAACCTGGGTTTGAGTTTCCACTCTGACTATACGTGAATGGTTTGCATGTTCTCTTCGTGTCATCATGGGGTTTTCCCTGCCTTCACCTCATACTCCAAAAACATGCTAAGGTTAACTGGAGTGGCCAGAATGTCTGGAGGTGTGAATGGTGTGTGTATGTGTCTGTGTGTTTGTGCCCTGTGATGGGTTGGCACTCCATCCTGGGTTATTCCCTGCCTTGTGCACATACAGTAGACTCCAGACCCCCGTGACCCTGCATAGGACAAGCATGTTTAGAAAATGTTTAGATGGAACTAGCTAAACATCCACAGATTGCAGAGGCACATTCATACGTGCTGTCTGTACCATAAGGTGTCTAATACAGAATAACATAATAGAGCATATGCTTAGAAACATGTCTGCCTCTGATGGAGACCACAAACCACCCAAAAACAAGTAAAAAGAACACTCAAGACATAGAGTCTAACTACTAGAAAGACAATTTTTATGTGGTAAGCGAAACCAAGTTTATTATTTGGATTTTTAGGAGTTTGTTGGTCACATATCTTCCACACTAGTACTGCCTGGAAGTTCAACAGTGAACAGCTGGTTGAATAATAGAAGTAATAAAAAAAAAGTTTATCATCTGCGATGCTGACCAAGGACCTCTGCAAGTTTAATGTAGCAGACCAGCTGAACTGTCTTGAGTGCAGCCACCACTTAAAAACCAGAGAAAAATGCTGGATCTAAGCAGAATGCGAAAGGCCACCATCTCTGTGATATACAATACTTGCACAATACTTTGAACACCGTTGTGTTCTTAAGAATCAAAATGTTAACTCATTTAGCTGGAGGTTTTTGGTTAATTTGGCATTATTTAATTCAAAGAGAATGTTAATCTATTACGGTGCTTCCAAAGCCCATCCTCAGGGATCACCAGACAGTCCACATCTTTGCTCCCTCCCAGCTTCCCACATTTTTCGCTCGGAGGGAGCAAAAATATGGACTGTCTGCGGGACCCTGTGGTCCAGATTGGTGAAGAGTCTAGTAGCAGCCTAATATCACAAAGAGGAAAAAGAAAACATTTACCTCAGCAGATGCATGCAATCTTATTTGGGTGGAAGTTTAATTAAAGTGTGCCAACAACGCTCCTGATTTTGTGTTTCACAGATGGTGAATGAAAATAAGAACCTTACATCTATGGGCCTGCTCCTCTGAATATAATGTTTCTCTGTGCAGAAGGTCGAAGAAGAAGAAGGTTATGTTAGTGCTTCTATATCAGTTTGTGTGTATGGCATTGAACTCAAATGGTTGTACTTAAAATACATTCACAAAAGAAATTTTGGAGGGAGTCTAAAACTATTCCTGCAAATAACAGAAGCACTTCATAATTCCTGTTTTAATGTCTGCAACGTTTTGATGAAAAAGTGGAGTTCAGCCGAAGATGTAGCAAAGCATCCTTCCGTAGTGAAACACACAAAGGATACAAATCACACTGTGATTTGTATAATAAGTATGCTAACTAGCCCCTCACCATTACAGGTTATTCAGAAATCGCATCAAATATACAGATTTTCTTTTGACACTATGCTGTTTTTTCATGCCTTTTGTTAAACGTTGATGAATGCAGTGATTTGAGATTTTTATAAATACTGTAGCTTATCTAAGCCAGTTTGATATTAAAATATATTGATGTCACACTTAAAACAGTATTATAATCAATGAGTATTTCTGAATGTGAATAGTTTAATGAATATTTTAAATTATATTTGGTTTTTTGAATATCTATAAATTGAAACTATACTTAGAAAATTTGAAACATTAGCCTAAACTTTTAAAATTGTCATACATACACATCAAATGTCCCTCCAAGGCAAACAGTTTGTATTACATAGTATTGATACTATTCTCATTAATCCCAATAATTTTACTGCTGCATATCTCTACTATCTAAATTCAAGAACAAAAAAATATACATTTCCATATTAATCCTTAAATAACATCCATAAATGACAGTTTTGGCAGATTTTAAAATTATGCAAACATTTAATAATTTTGCTCCACACCATTTGCAGTTATAAATTTCCCATCCAAGCAGATTCCGAAACAGCTGCTTTAACACGGACACAGAGACTATTACATGAGAGCATGCGTTACCTCACCATATGGCTGAGAATCCTTCTGTAACTGAAGACTGAAGAATTTTCAAAAAATTGCCTGCATTCACTCTATTATTTTTGTTGTTGAATAATTTAAATGTTTTAATATATTAAATGAGTAATCTCTGATATTGCCATGTTCTTCCACTTTGGGTTACTTCATTGGGATATTGCTCAGTGTAATCACCGCTTGCAAATTGAACTATCACATGCTTATTTTAGCTTACAATGAAACATGCTGACCTACTTCTGATGGATGTATTGCAACAGTTCCACTATTGGCTGCTTGTAGAGAGCTTTGAACCCCAGATCCCAAAACTACAGTTAGAAATCCTGGTAAAGCGTGACCTGGTAACCTGGTGACACTTTTACTTGACGCTCTCATCTATAATGCATTATAGATACCATGATTGTGCATTATAAAGGTCAGTAAAAGAATTAATAAAGCCTTAAAGCATTTTCTATTGATAGTTATAAGGCATTATAGTGTTAATCATAACACTTCATAAGCTCCACTGAAGCTCCACCTATAATGCACAATAGATACCTTCATTATTTACAGTTACAATGGTCGCTATAGGAATTATGGATGCTTTGTACTGCATTATGAAGGTATTGATAATGCATAATAAAAATGGCTTTAATGTCTATAATGTGTTATGCCTTTTTATAGATATTTATGACCATGTTTATAATCAGAGGTGGAGATTTCTGGTCCAGAGAGTACAAATCCAGACCAGGATTTTGTTTCAACCAACCAATTGAGTTCTCTGTGACTGTGACTCTTTATACTTAACTGGTTGGTCTCCACCTCTGTTTATAATGCCTTTTGAATGCATTATAATGTATTATGTATTATGTTCATAGATTCTTATAGACATGGCATTCATAGAAAGTGTTACCGAAAACCTTATTGCACCTCCAAAAAACCAAGGTTTGTTACTGCAGGTTCTGTGATTATCCTGTACAATGCCTTTATTTTGGTATGGCATGACAGGCTCAATACCTGCCAGAACAAAAGGCTGCATATCATGAAATGCACTGGACTTCTTTTACACCTGTAGGGTTCTCACATATAATTCTGACACCAAAACAGCATCTCAACAACCCCAGCCACAACAATACAGAGTCTGTTTAGAAAAGCTTTTAGGATAGCCATAATATTGTCTGATTAAAGGGACCTTCAACATGCTGGTAAGCACATTTCTGGCAAAGAATGTATTAGAAAAAAAAATGTGTGATACTATCACTGCATATTAATTTAATATCATTGATAATTGCAAAAAGGATGCCAAATGTGCTGCGATTGCGGTTTATGAAGCTCTTTGTTTTCACAATTAATCACCTATGACAGCTTTGCTGGTTGTATATTTTCACCATCTGGAGGCATCTGTGCTTTCTTCTGAACTTCATGAGAGCCCAGCTTGTTTCTTGCAGTTTCAAAGACAAAGGATGAAATCTCAAATGCTTCAGCAGCTGCATCATTCAGAGACCATTCTGTTGTCTAATCCTTAATAGTTCCTATAAGTCAGTGCTTTCACATTCAGAACAATTGTTGCCTATCCAGTGTTTCCACACGATATTCTGTGTATATGGTTGCACATATTTCATCTTCTATACCACTTATTCAATATGGTCTGAGAAATGCATCGTTAACAGTAAACTAAAACCTAGATGTATAGCTTACTGTTTGACAGTAAACTTTTTTAAAAGTATAAGTAGAAAAAATACACTTTAAATAATTATAAAAAGTACGGTATATAAAATATATAATCCAGTAACATAGTTATTATCATTATAAAATATTATATACTGTCTATAATTATATGTGCTGTAATTGTATATGACTGAAAGCACAATGGTTTTGTTCATACCAGCATCACCACGAACACGTGATTAATGCATTGCACTACAACATTACGATAGCTACAATGTTTTTTCAAGCTCCACTATATTCTTATGGGATCATTTTCATATACGTGGCACATCTTTTGACCAATACATCATTATGTGGTGCATAACTGTACTGGGTCACAGTAGTGCATATATTGTATTGTTTAATTGCTTGCATTACGAATAAATTGGTATAAAATTCTACTAGAAGAACATAATTGTTTTTCCAGCACATTCGATAAACACTATGGCATGGAACACTATGTGTTCTCTCTCTTGTATTTCGGATTTCCTGGGATTGACCCAAGTATCACCCTGGATAAGCAGCAATGGAAAATTAATGGGTGAATACTCTAAGCATTTACCTGATATGTACACTAGTGGCCTAAATTAGGGAAACACCTAGAATTTTTGGTATTACGCTTTAAAAATTGCTACACGAATGTTGACGGTAATGCTTATACAGTATACAGTCAAAGAATGTTTATAAATATCATACACTGGATGATTAAATAAGTAACTGGAATAAAGTTCTGCAATCTCTAAAAACTGGAAGTGTTTCCACAAATCTGACTAACAGTGTACATGGTATACTGTATTACTACTCCAGCTTCGTCTATAACTAATATAGATATAACTGAAGCTGATGTTTTGCAAACCCTAGCTAAGCTCA
>JAABNX020000038.1:13547124-13562083 GCA_015163995.2 Mormyrus lacerda
GTTCTCCCCAAGCGAGCTTGATGGGCCGAATGGCCTCCTCTCGTTTGTATATTTCTTATGTTCTTATGTTCTTATGGTAAGTTTTGCATCTTCTTCCATTACTGACCATAAAATAGACATTTATACGCATGTGTAACCATGTAATGATGATGTAATGTCACAATCCTGCCTTCAGAAGCCTGGAATCTACCACTGTTCTGGCCAGAAGACAGGTGGCCTCCATCAGCACCACGGACAGCAGCCACCTGTCAGAAACTCGGCACCTGTTTTTGTCTGACTGTCAAAAGCCGTTCCACCCTTAATCCTCCACGCCTGGCTCCTGCTAGCACCTCCAGCTGGCTGATGTTTGGAACCGCTCCTTCAAAGGCGGGTTGCCAAACGCTTAGCCATTTCCTCCAGCCTGACCGGAGCCCCTGCCATGTCTGCCCGTCTGTGGACGATGACACAAGTCGATTGGAGCTAAATTCCGGCCAGCACCTGCTTGGCCACGCGACCCCTCACCATTCTCCCTATCTCCGTCCACACTAGTACTCACACTTTCTAATAAATCCACGAGCAATTTCTATTCTAAATGAGGGCAGTGTTTGGTACCTGCACATCAAATTTGTCAACAGTCCATTTAACTCACGCATGTTAAATGGACGCATGTGTATATAAAAACATATTTATCAAATCAAAAATTAAATCATTTTTATTGTCATATCACGAGAGCAAGTGAACTACAGAGTTAAAGTCTTGGGTCATGAGTTCCTATCAGTGGTGCAGTACATTAAATAAATGCAAACTGTATGTAAAATAAATGTACAACAACAAATTATTTTTGGATTCTTGCACTGCCTCCACCCAATGCCAGTTTTGTACATTATATTTTCATTATGATTTAACGTTATTAACGTTATTAATGTTTGTAATATGTTACATCTTTGTCTTGTATATGAAACTTGGCAACTATGCATTTCATGACATATTTTATGCAGTGTAACTGTGTATGTGACAAATAAAACTTCAAAACTTAAACCATCTTCCTCCTGGGTCGAGATTCTAAACTTGTGCTTCCTTTGCATGTCTGTCACAATAAGTATGTAACCTGCATGTAAAGCATATAAAACATTTTCTGTAATTGCTGTATGTACTTATTACCATAAGTTGATTGAAACAGTATAATTTTGTAATGCGATCCACAGCTTTTTGGAAGTAAATTGAAGTTCTTTGGCATGGCAGCAAAGGATTGACCCTGAAGGTGTCTCCTTTCTGATAAACTCCAGCTGCAGCATGGAGTTTTCACAAGATTTCCAGGTAACAAAGGAAATGTACCAGGTCTCAGCTGTAGGTGAAGGCAGCAAAAAGCCCCTGGGCAGGATTCCTAGATGAGAGGAGTGAGAGGAGATGGCACAGATATGGACCACAGCAGACAGATGATGATGCTGATGTGGTCACCATTAGCTCATAGGTGTTCGAATTAATTTGCCAAATCAGCATATGAAATATGGTGCTCAATTACACTAACATGTGTTATGAGGTCTCCAGGACCCTGTACTGGATAAAAAGTAAAAAATGTATGGATGTGCACTAAGGTATTTTTGCACTGTTTCTTGGATGCTATGTACAGAATCTGTTTGCCAAAAAAAGCATAAAAATTTCATTAGAATGCAACAAATTATATATCAATTTTCAGGTCTATGGCCTGAGGCAGTTTGCTGTAAGGCACTCATACATGTTATTTAAACACTGGCACACACTAAGCGGGGGGCACTGGAGAAACGCATAAATGTGAGAGAATGCACTCCCCGCATTCACACCAGGAGCGGATTTTAACCCGCAACCCCGACAGCATGCGGGGTTGCTAAAACATGCAATGAAAAATTTAAGAGCCAATTTCACAGCAGTACGATGTGAAGTTTTCACTTTAGCCCTAATAAAATGCAGTACAGTGTAAGTATGATACAGAGAGGGCAGTTTCCTGGGGTTTTGGCATAAATTGGTGGGTCCTGATTTGTTTTTCTTCAGATGATATTGCCTAGATTTTTTTTTTAGTATTTGGAATGAAATTCTGGGGAAAAGGCCCCCGGTTTGCTGTGAAATCCTCTTTTTATGTGGACTTCAAATTACTGCTCATGTCCTTAGATTTTTGGAGTTTTAATAATGAGTTCATTTTTTAACAAAACAATGTATTCCCATGCATTATGTTGAATCCTTTCATTAATAAATCACCCTGCTTTTTGATGATTATTTCTCTTAGGGCACAACTATGCATAGTCAAAATACAGTATTTCCATTAATGTACAATGTGTATTCTATATATAAAACCAGTCTAAAGACCAGACTATATTTTTTAAATTACAGAAATTATGTTAATTATCTAAAGTTACTACATTTTAAAACTGCCTGGAAAAAAATATTTCAGCTTATTTTTTTTTGCAATAGAGATTGTAACAACATAAATAACGGCCATTTTCAATCCATTGCAAAAAGCATAATTCCTTTTGTGGTGGAAAATGGCTGCCAGATTACTGCCGACTCGCTGCTGAAATAGCAGTACTTCATTAAATGTGCCAGATGGAGGAAACAGAGACAAACAGCCTTAATGTCGCTTTGCGGAGATGTGCGACTCGCGGCACTTCTGTCTGTACTGGCTACTCTTCCGTAATACCCGGTGGAGCTTCATTACCTTTTTAACGTGAACCTATCAGGGAAGGCGACCATGCAAACCAAGTTAGTTTGAAATCCCATATGGGCTACGGGGATCAATTGGCTTCTCTTAAAAGGGCAGCCAAATAGTTTTATTAGTCTTTCACCTTGAGGCAGAAGCACTGAGTCTGCCGTATAATTTGTGCGAGCGTTCGGCTGTTACAAAAGTTTGCAAAGCCTCTATTCTGCTTTAGTGTATTAGCAGATTTTTGAAAAGTAAAACCTGCTGCTTGGTTTTCTCATGGAATCAGTGTGCAGCTCCGTTCAATGGGCCGGGCACGGCATCCTTCGTCAGATAGTCTTTCTGATGTGGAAGGACTGTACTTATTTACACTCCACCCATCCATCTACCAGCCACTTATCTAGCACAAAGGTATGCAGTGGCTAATTTCTGAGCCAGGCAGCGCAGGACCGAAAAGAACTGTAAGCAATTAAGAGAGAGTGAAGTGACTTCATCCGCATTATCGGACAGGAGGAGGTATCTGTAGCATCTGGCAACAGTTCCTTCCCACAGACTGTTAGACTTGGAAACACCACGCGACCCCATGCTGCCCACATCTGCTGAACTAAAGGAAGGTCCATTTACATCTTCTTCGAAGCTACTTTGCACATAGATGGTACTTCCAATCAGTAGCATTGGGGGCAGGGGGGGATTGTGTGTGATGTGTATATATAGGAAATAGCCAAAGATTTTAAAATTATATTTAAACAATAAAGATTTCATTATTTAAAATAGTAAATCTTTAGGGTGCAGTTTCACAACTAAACAGGACTAAAAAATAAATAATTCATATGATATACTGATTTTGGCCTGATGCAGGGCTACAATCTTTGTTACGGAGGCCAATATATTTCATCCTTCCACTCTGCATGCACAGCAAATTGGCCTCAGTGATGAGCAGGATTATGATCAAAGATAAGCAACACAATTTAAATGATTAATTGATCATTTTTGGGGGGGATGGGGTCCTGTCAATATTGGGGGGGGGCATGTCCCCCCTATTTCCGACAGTCCTGCTTCCAATCATTAATTTCCCAGTGTTATATAATCTGACAATCTGCTTGTCCATTATTTGTCTAATGCGGAATGTTTGTTACATTATGTTAGGTAGTAAATACTGTATAGATAGTATTCTTGCCTCTCCCCTGCCCTTAAACAATTGATAATCATACTGGAATTTTTTTGCACTATATAAATTATTCCTTAACTCTGTTTTGTACAATGTAAATAATTCCATAAATCCACCTGCAGCACTGTAATATCTGTCCTGCTGCACTGTGGGTTATTTGATTTCACTGTGCACTGTACATGGCTGGGATAACAATAAGGCTTCACTTGGCTTGACATGAAACCCCATGATATGGGGAAAACATGCAAACCTCACACATGCGGTGCTGGGATGGGACTCAGATCAAACCCTTAATCCCTACTTACTTCCCCGGTACCAAATCCACAAGAGCTGCATGATGGGTGAGGAAACTGGTGAGTGATTTTTTTTTTTAAATACTAAATACCAAAATAATACTAATGCAAAGTTCACACAAAGTTGTGGCATGTGCAGTAACTATGATGTTATTAGCTAATTGGACATTGGCAACCTACCTAACAGCTAAAAGTATGACGTAATTACTATACCTCTCACAGATGGCGAATTTTGCAATGCTTGAATTAAATCAAATATAATTACGATTCCCAATCAAGAGTTACTTGGTGAACAGATCATGCATTGTAAGTCACCAGCATATGTGAGTCAAATTCCTTCATCAACAATGAATGGACAATAACGAACAATGATGACAAACTCACGTTGATCACTACAGATGCTGTCTGCTGAATGTCTGCTTGACATGTGGATTATTGAAGCTGCAGAATGTCATGTCCCTTTTGCCCCAGGGTAAGAGCATCTTTAACTTGTCTTGTATGGTACACTGGCTTTTGCTTGTGCAAAGGCTTATTGCTGACATCAACCTGCACTAACAATCTCTCTGAAATATGTTTCAAATCACAGACATCCTCCTTAATTCTTTATATCTTAGCAGGCATATAAAACATCCACACAACCTACATTTAACATTCAAAACTGTTTCAGTTATTTGTGCATTTACTAAGTGTACACTTTTTGTTTTCTAAAACACTTACTGACCTACCCAAAGCATATATTCCTTAAGCAGGGACAAGTTTGAATATATTCTATATTACCGTATGTAAAAGTTCACTGCTGTGCATAATACATGGTAAATTTGATGGAATAACAAGTGTACCAACACTTTGATGGTCTGTTTGTTCTCCTGTGCTATTCAATATTTTATTCTTACCAATACAGCCCTTAAAATATCATGCAGTTTAGTATGTGCGCCTGAAGCTAGGGATTTGTGGTAGTAATTGTAAGGTTGCTGGTTCAAATCCAGTGAATGCCCAGAGTGATTCTACTCTGTTGGGCCCTTGAGCAAGGCCCTTAACCTGCATTTGCTTGGTCCTGGGTATGACATTAAATCTACATCCAGCCCTATAAGGAGGTTCTCCAACTTACAGGGAATAACTTAGGGGTCGGTGGCAGGATTGGCACTCCAGCCATCGGGAAAAACTCGCATTGGTCCATTCGGACTAGTGAGGTGCTGAGGTATCACCCACCGCACGGCTGCACTCAGGTTCTCATCCCTGAGGTGGTTTGTCGTGTGGTGGGTGCGGTAATGCGCTGTAATCAGTGCATGCTCCTTTCCTCCTCAGTATGTTACAGAATTGTAACCATGTCCAGAATCATGTATCTGCCAGAGTAATCCTATCACTGCTGGGGCATTGAGTATGACCTTTAACCCCAGCTGCTCCAGGATGCTAAACACTCGCTGACCCTGCGCTCTCACCCTGAGACTTATTCTCATTTACATACACATTGTGTTTTCCATAAAAAAGCAGGATGGAAAAATACCAGAGTTCCGCATGTGGATGAATAATGTGCTGCTATTCAATTCTATTTTTATGCTGGCAGGATCTGAAACTGAGGTTTACAGCACATTTGTATTCTCACAGTTAATTTAGTTATATGATTAAAGATAAATGTGCTTTCATTCTCATGGATAATTAAGTGTTTTACCATGGTTAGCTAAACCAACCAAGAAAGTAATTTTTGCTAGTAGCTGCTGCTTTGTTCTGAGAAAAGGGTAAAAGAGGGTTAATGAAGTCACCATTACTTACGGTAAAATTTTACCTCTTAGGATGAGAGACAGATCAGCCAACAGTATGTAATAAGATGTGTCAGTTCAAAGAAAGTATCATTAACAAAGAAGAGTTTGCTCCAGAAATAAAACAGTGGGTATTTCTGCATCATAGTGACTAAAAAGCATTTCTTTGAGGATGAAAAGTTAGTCAGATTCAAGCACCGGCCACATATATCTATCTTGCTAATATTTGCTGTTCTTGTTCGTATTATATGTATGTTTATGATGCCATCTAAGGAATGCTTTAAGGTAGGCCTTATGTTGCATACGGTAGCTGATAAGTGTCAATGCACTGCAATTCAAAAAAACTCCAATTCAGAAGGTATCTACAAATTCAAATGCTGTACATGTCCTATCCCTATTTATACTGTTTCAAGTCCTTACAGCCCCTCATACTCAAATAAGTCTATGAGGGTTCAGGGCTTAGGCCATAGGGTGACAATGGAATTGGGACACAGAGTGGTTTGATTTTAGCTGTGAATTCTGGGATTCTGTGCAACATCACGTTTGAAACTCTCGCGTTGCATACAAGCAGGAACAAAATCCTTAATAGAGCCCTAATTTTTAACCCACAATAAAAGTATATGAACGGTATTGTGTTATCCTATACCCATCCATCCATGCATTAATTTTCTGAACCCGCTTGTCCAAGTCAGGGTCGTGGGGGGATCCAGAGTCTATCCCAGAGGCTACGGGTGCAAGGCAGGGAACAACCCAGGGTGGGGCACCAACCCCTCACAGGACACACATACCATTCACCCACACAGGCACACCTATGGGCAATTTGGCAACTCCAGTTAACCTCAGCATGTGTTTGGGCTGTGGGGGGAGAATGGAGAACCCAGAGGAAACTTCAAATGTAGCCCACCTGCGTTAATCTGACATGAGCCACAAAATGAAGCCACATTTAGGCTGATTTACCTCTGCATAGAATCTACACCAAACATAGCGCACCATATGTACCATAATCATTCGATATACCTCCCAGCCCTAATGGTACGTCTCGTTTCATTGTATCCCGGACACTTCTGTAGTGCTTTCCCTCACTTCCATCGTCTTGTGAGTGAATTTGCAGTGCTTTCTGCTCCGCACGTGTTTTCAGAATTTGCAGCATGTTGACGTTTATCAGCCACTGTAGTAAGTATACATCAGGATTCTCAAACATGGTTGGTGTATTCAATAGCAGGAGATGGTGATGACAGTGAGAAAACAAATAGGTCGGTGAAAGGGCTTGAAGCTGTGCAAAGGTGCACTATATTTAATTTTTATTCTGCCCACCCCCACCCCCCCTCTTCGGAGGACAACTTTATTTTAAATTAAAGTTACAGTGTAAAGATTCAATTCCAGTGTGGTCACTCCGAATTCACCCGCCTTAATCATCATGGGAAGAGAGAGAGAAAAAATAATAATAATAATAGTGGGATAGAGAAAACAAAGTGTAGGGCACTGCAGAATACAAACAACCATAACATACATAACATCAAACAACAAAACAGTAATAGCAGGATAATAGTGACAACAATAAAAAATAATACAAACAAAAACAATTCATTTATTTTCCAACCCACTTTATCCTATTGGGTGGCGGGGGGTCCGGAGCCTATCCCGGAAGCAATGGGCACGAGGCTCCAATTAGCCTCAGCATGTCTTTGGACTGTGGGGGGAAAACCGGAGTACCCAGAGGAAACCCCATGATGACACAGGGAGAACATGCAAACTCCAAACTCCACACACATGGAACCCAGGCAGAGACCATGTTGCCCCCAATAATAATAATAATAATAATAACAATGATGATGATGATGCCTGGGGCTACAGGTCGATGATTGATTTTATAATCATATCATCTCATCTGCGGCCTTCTGTCTTGGGCACTCGGGTAAAGAGAGGGGCAGAGCCTGGTGGTGAGTTGGCTCAGGTGGCAGGGGAGGAAGCTGCTCAGACCTGGTAGGCCCAAGTGTACTGTATAGTGAGGGTCTGCTGGGAAAGTCTGGCAGAGGCTCCTGTTTGCCAGAGCTTTAACTCACATACTGGGGGAGGTTGGGGGCAGTCTGAATGGACACTGTTCCGGACCTCCATTGTGGAAGCGGCCGTACAGAGTTCTGGCTACGGGGTGGTCGGTGCCAGTCATGGCGGTAACCCCCATAACCGATGGTGGACACCAGAGGTGAGGGGGGCTGTCAAGCTGAAGGAGGAGGCCTACCGGGAATTATTAGCCTGGGGGTCTCCGGAGGCAGCTGACGGGTACCGGCAGGCCAAGTGGAACGTGGTGTGGGTGGTCGCAGAAGCAAAAACCCGGGTGTGGAGTTTGGTGAGGCTATGGAAAGTGATTTTCGATCAGCCTAAAAAGGTTCTGGAAAACCATCCGGAATATCAGGAGGGGCAAACAGCTCCTGGTTCAACGAGTTATAGTGGGGAGGGGGTGTTGTTGACCTCACCTGGGGACATCACTCGGAGGTGGAAGGAATACTTTGAGGACCTCCTCAACCTTGCCTCAGATACATCTACGCACACTGCCTTTGAGGCATCTGAAGGCACAGAGCTCGAGAGTACTGGGGGGGGGCTTGCCCATCACTGGGGCTGAGGTGGCCTGGGTGGTTAAAGAGCTACATGGTGGCTGGGCCCTGGGGGTGGACGAAATCTGCCCGGAGTACCTGAAGGCTCTGTTCATATTGGGGTTGTCATGGCTGACACACCTTCTCAATAGTGCGTGGAGGTCAGGGAAGGTGCCGCTGGATTGGCAGACCAGGATGGTCGTCCCCTTATAAGGAGGAACAGTTTTCATCCTGGCTGTGGAATACTGGACCAGCTTTATACCCTTTCAAGGATACTGGAGGGGGTCCTGGGAGTTTGCCTATCCAGTCTACATGTGTTGTGTGGATTTGGAAAAGGCTTATGACCACATTCCCTGAGGTGCTTCGGGAGTATGGGGTTCACTGTTGTGGGCAATTAGGTCCCTGTATGAATTGAGCAGAAGCTTGGTCTGCATTGCCGGTAATAAGTCGGATGTGTTCCCAGGGCGGATTGGGCTCCGCCAGGGCTGCCCTTTGTCATCGGTCCTGTTTATAATATTTATGGACAGGATTTCTAGGTGCAGTCAGGGTGTTGAGGGTGTCCAGTTTGCCTCAGGATTGTCTCGCAGCTTTTTGTGGACGATGTCATCCTGTTGTCTTCATCTGCTGGGGATCTCCAATGTGCTCTGGGGTGGTTCGCAGCCGAGTGTGAAGTGGCGGGGATGTGGATTAGCACCTCCAAGTCAGAGACCATGGTTCTCAGCCGGAAATGGGTGGATTGCCCCCTTCAGGTCAGGGAAGAGGTACTGCCTCAAGTGCAGGAGTTCAAATGTCTTAGTGTCGCGGCACTGGGCTAAGAGTTTTAGGGTACTACCCCTTGAGATACCGACTATGCCACCCTGGGAATTGTGCCCAGGGAAATAGTTCCTAAACTAAATGAAACACCAACAAGGCACCCAGATCTGTTATACAGGGCATCCGAAGACGTGACTCCACTTACAAATCATTTATTAATAAATCACAATAAAAAGCTATCCACACTACAAGAGGACCTCTGGGCTGGTCCACACAGGATAGGTTAAGCAGTCAGGCAGAAGATGGCATCCTGGAACAAAAAGCACTACAACTCCCATGCAAACATACTGGTGCCCTGCTGCTGCACACCGCACAATGCTACCACAAAATTCCCTTCTTCCCTAGTGGTGTACCCACCCAGAACAGTCTTAACACAATAAAAACTCACTTTAAAACAATACCCGGAGGAACCAGTTAAACAGGGAATTACAATCCACCAGTCCCACATTCACCGTACGACCAAAGAGGCAAAGCAGCAGCAACTGTAGGGCAGGCAATCCAGACTGCAGCTATGATAAAGCAGGCGGAACAGCAGCACTTAAAGGTGGTTCATGATCTTCCCAACCAGCCAGAAACTCCATCCGCGATACCTGCAAAGGATGACGCCAGGCAAAACAAGTTTATTAAAACACATGATCACTGACTGGTTGAACTTATGGGCAAATTTACCAAATAAGCCCATTACACAATCACCAGCACCACTGTTTACCCATAGCAATGCGCACCCAACACTTGAATACCAATTAGCCAAAGCAGAATGGAGTAAAACATACCCACTACCACCTACCAAACAGTAGCTTCCAATAAAGCCGTCGCATGCAGATCTACAAAACAAACAATAAATTCAACCAGCCACAAAAGTGACTTAGCACCGCCAAGACAGACACAGAACAACCCACTACATACCTGTAAAACACCATTACAGTCAGGTAACCAGAACACCTTGTCAGCATTAGATCCCCAGCCAACCACTGCCACTTTTATAGGGTGCTACCTCAACCTAGCATAACTGCCCTGCAGATTTAAAGGCACAGCTACCCAAAAGTCATTCTGCCACATTAGGGTCTTATTCACGAGTGAGGGTAGGCGAGATCGGGAGCTGGACAGACGAATCAGAGTGGCGTCTACAGTACAGTTTTGCAGGCGCTTAACCGGTTCGTCGTGGCTAAGAAGGAACTGAGCCAGAAGGCAAAGCTCTTGATCTCTTGGTCCATCTGTGTCCCTACTCTCACCTATGGTCATGACCGAAAGAATGAGATCACGAATACAGGTGGACAAAATGAGGTGTCTGGGCTCTCCCTTAGAGGTAGGGTGAGAAGTTCAGATATCAGATCATATATATATATATATATATATATATATATATATATATATCGATACTGAATATGTAGCATACACACATGAGATTATACACATATATTTCAATTCCTATATCTATGTTACTCTAAAAAGTAATACTAATAATGATACTGATCGCTCAACCTCATATGCGCCCATTCTAGTATGTGTAAGTGTAGGTTCGAACTGATTTGTCACTGGATGTGCTGCTAGTTGATGCCGTCGGGGGGCGTGACAGTGTTGGCCCGCGTTGCCATACAATTTGGACTAGAGCACATTAAAAGCAACAGTAAGATCAGAACTGCCATAATAACTGGGATGAAAACACACAGGATGGCCTGCACTGTGCCGATCAATCAGAGTCCATGCGACATTCATAGAACAGACTGCTTCATGGTTACATTCTTGTGCATGGAAGTCAGCGATAAGCCCAACGTTGAAAGTGAAAACCTTATATACGGTTTACACATAAACACAGAGTGCTAGCATTGTGAGCGCACAAAGAAAGCATGGATTATTGCCACTGGACCTGAATCTACATACCTGCCTGGAAATGTGATCGTACCCAGTTCATTCTATCACCTAATTTGGTGCCCCCCGCAGAAGATTGGGCCCTTGGCAGCCACCTCTGTCCCCTAATGGGTTAACTCCCACTGAGATAACATGATGTGATCCACAGTAAATTAAGGTTGCCATCCTATCATTCATCACGCAGCCTTGTACTGTGAAATTGGTTATTTTACTTACTTTTGGTGACAAAATAGGGAGAAAAAAACTGTCATAGTTTCCTGGTCAATTCATCATTAGGGCAGTTTCACAAGAATAATCAACCTGGACTGGTAAGGTTCACATACCTTGTTTGTCAAATTTCATCAGTGCATAACAGACACACAGAATCAAATCTGGCAATGTGTGTCTGTTTTTTTAGCATAACGTCAAGAGCTTGAAGGTGAAACCAGATGGAGAGGTCATGTGATCAAGCCGGTGTCCTGGATTAGAGCAGAAGCCAGTGCTTCTGCTAACTTATACTGACCATAAGCTAACAGTTAGCTATGACTTAAGCATGTTCATGCTGGGACTCTGTCTAATGAGTGCTGGTTCAGCACTGTATAATATGATACCTACTGTATATTATCTGACATTATTTTCTCCGATTATCATGTAAAAACACAATTACAGTATATAGAACCCTCTTCATTCACACCTTTGAAAACCTATGAGTAAAGCGTAAGTCAGCTGACCAGTGGTGTTGCATTTAATTCAAGTCACATAATCCTCCTTCCTTGTGATGTTAATTTAGTGTACTCTTTTATTTTGTCCCCCAATAATTCTACAGTAGCAAATACATTTGGTGTCGTACAACACTGGTATCTTCTGGGTCCCATCCCTGTCCATTCTTCACATCTTTTGAAAAGAATAACCCTTTAGCTCACTGCTACATGTAAGTATATGCAGCATATGGACAGATGTATTGGGATACACCTCATAGTGACTGAATTGACATAGTGACACATTGCCATAGGTGTATAAAATTAAGCACCTGACCATGCAGTCATGTTTACAAACATTTGTGAAAGAAAGGGTTGTGAATTCATGTGAATTCAGTGAAGAGATGTGATGTTTGGCTAATACTGGAAAGTCAACAGACTTCTTCAACATGCATCTTGCAGAATCCCACCAATAATTTTATCCAATGACATCTATAGTATCGGAAGGTCAAGCTGAATGATTCACAATATCTTTGTCTTACAAGACGTGGAATGTATTTTCTCAATTTTCTTTTCAAGATAAGGCATAGGTGCCAGTAATACAAATGAGTTAATTTAATAGCAATAATGGGATTTAATTGGTAGGTGTCTCCATTGACTAATAAGCAAATTAATAACCTTTACCGACTTGAGTAAAGAACAATAGTACAAACAAGAACAGTACTGCAATGTACAGTGAGGTGGTGAACATACCCTGGAACAGCCTGTCCTAAAGTATTTCTGTGTGTATGTTTACATACATAGTCAGGCTGGCATATCTGAGTATGTGTGTGCATTTGAGTTTCTGAAAAACAAAGCGACGGAGAATGTAACTGATTAGTGAGATGCCTCATTATAGATATTCAGTACACCTCGGAAAACTAATTAGTTTAAATCTACTGCAAATGACCCAGGGCAGATACTGCATGCTGACATCAGTTATCTTCCATGAATGTGCTACTGGGGTGTCATAGCAGGGTGGCAAGAAGGAAGATTAGGTGTCGCTGGACCAGCCAACCATGCAAAAAAGAAAAAAAAATGCTTTATGTGTCTGTGATTGCAGCACTTCGATGCCTTAGCAACGGCAAAGCTAGCAGGCAAGACATTACCGTTTCTGTCGTCGGGGCCACTCACCGGTTTCGTTGCCAACAGATTAACACAAAGCAGTAATGTCTAAAATTATACGATGATCTATAACACCACAGCTCATTTTACCTTAGCATAACACATGCATCTCATACGCATCATATAACAAATTTATTGCAGAGTATCTTAAAAACCCAAGTCGTTTAAGACAAAAAAAATACATGTACTGAAAACCCAAAACATGGATTAAATAGGTATTTCAGAATTTTACACATCCAACCCATACAGTAAAATAGATGTTTCACATATTGTGTGCTCAAACACACAATTACTTATTTATTTATGTATTAAATTTTTGAAAGTTGTGCCACATGTCCTTAAGCTGAGTACGGCTTATAGCTCTATCATGGGAAATGCATGATTGATGCGGAATTCAATTCCAGAAGCAAAGTTAAACCCATCACATATGTGCCCCCCCCCCCCCTCCTCCTTCTTGCATCACATTCCCTCCAACATGAATTGCCTGCCCTCCAGTCATTCGCAGCCATACATTCATGATCGAGGAGTCTCATTCTCCGGTACAAATTAACTCACAGTGCTTTTAATTTGCCAAGCTAGGAAACTCCAACCAACATTATAGGCTGCCTTGCTGTGAATCTGCAATACCCATAAACAGATTTTATGTTGACGAATCCAAAAACAAACCGCTGTACAATTGGTGCTATAGCAATAACGACAAAATCCTAAAACCAAAAGTTTTTAAATAATTTACTTCTGTTATTTTTTTAATTTTTTTTTGAATAGGCATGAACTAGTTCTTCAGTGTTCCTTATGCACATTTTTCAATTTCAAAATGCCTTGCATGCCTCTGTGTAAAATGCTCTCTGCACTTCAAAGCACATAATGGCACAGTAAGAGCATTTCCAGTCTGTGGCTTTTTTTCCATTGGTTCTGCCACTAATGACACTAGGGGGTGTGTCTCAGTAAGGTCATTTTTAAATAGAAACAAAGGTACTTTACTTCACTTTTAGTGGTTAAATCTACACAGTGTCCGACACAGGCTAGGCATAAAAATCAGCATAGCTGCACCCAGTCATATCACCTGCACATGCAACTGGTTAATGGCTTCTGAGCAGTCGGTAAATTGGTCACTAACATGATCACAAGTGGAAATGGTAAAAACCACGGTTTTGGACGATTAGGAGGCACGCATCGAATGTTGTATTAGCTTTTAATTAATTCATGGATGTGTAAAAGTCTGACAGGCACTGTACAGAGTGGTCACACTGATGATTTATTGAACACTTCTTCAGAACCACCATCATATCTCTCTTATTTCATGCATTCATTGCTAGGCCAACCAAGCATTGAAACAGCCATTTCCTCTCAGCTCCATGCCCATAAATTATATGCACAGAAGACAGGCACCACAAATAGTAAAATTAGATTTTAATATTTCATTATTTTGCTTTATTTATAGCAGTTGCCTACTTTTTGAAAACCCACCGCCAAGAAAGTGCATTCATCCCTTAAATGGAGCAAAGCACTTTGAATGCAGATTTTTTTAAAAACACAATAAAAACACCAAAAAGATCACATAGTTAATATACTGATTTTGCTCATTTGTAACAGCATCAGTATTCTACATCAGTAACATTTTGATAAATCGCTACAGAAATACAAATCAAATCCTAAACATGCTATTACTAGCAAGTGCAAATAGTAGTAGGTTTGGCTCGTCTATTAATTATGCATAATTATGCACATTGATCCAGTGCTAAATGCTGTACAGAGAGGTTAAGTTTTAACTGACAGTTTAAGTTAAACCACAGGCAGAAAAATTACAACATATAATATAATGAAGAATGCAAGGTTTCAAAAGTACTCATAAATCCTGTTAAAAGCGATCCTCCCGTGTGCCACGCCCACCTCAGTTCCACGTGTGATGCCCTGATCGTGATCACCTGTGTCCTGTCAATTCCTGATCTACCCGTGTATATTAGTCCACGTCTTCCT
>JAABNX020000038.1:13562183-13576753 GCA_015163995.2 Mormyrus lacerda
CGGGTGAGGGAGAGACAGCCCCAGCCGCTCGCCTACGCAGAGGCAACCCCGCCTCCCGCTACGGGGTCCGGGCGGCGGAAGAAGAAGAGGCGCCGAGGGAAGCCGGGAGGCACCCTGACCCTCTTCTTGGGAGCCTGCTCTCTACTCCCTGCCTGGGAGGACACTGCTGTCACTGACTCGATCAGCCCTGCCGAAGAGCTGCCGCCTCCACTGGAGGCGTATCATTATCGGCCGGCGTGCCTGGGCCAAGGGGGGATAGGCGCCGTGCGGGACGCAATTCCGCGAATCCCGGCGGCTCTTAAAGGGGCACCGTCCTCGGTGAGGGCACGTGCTCGGGCAATCCTGGCCGAGGCTCCGGACCTGCCCGAGGTTCTGGACCCTCATGTGCCGGTCCTAATGGCTGCACCTCCCGCCGCTGCTCTGCCCGCGGCTGTCCCGCCAGCCGCCAATGATGCCGCTGCAACCTCCGAGGCGCCCCCTGCTGGCCGCACGCCGGTCCAGCCCGTCCTTCCCTGCTCGCCGGTCCAGCCCGTCCTTCCCTGCTCGCCGGTCCAGCCCGTCCAGCCCACGCCTCCGCCTGCGGCAGCCGGGCCAGAGACTCAGACTTCGGCCCCCGAGGAGGTCATGGCTCCTTACTCCTCCTCTGAGGAGGAGCTGGACTGGGACCTCTCGGGGACCTTCCTCGGGTCTTCTGCTCCCAGGCCCTTCCAGGACCCACGCCCAGTGGGATCCCGCCTGTCGGTGTCCCGTAAGGGACAAGGACACAGGCGTCGGGTCCGGGTCCCGCCCGCCCTGCCCCCTGGCTCACCCTCGCGCACCTTGTCTGGGGCTCCGGGGCTGCCTGTGGGTCCTACGGCTCGGTCTCGGTCCTCGGCATCGCCTCCGGTGCCGTGTCGGCCGCCTTCGGGCACCCCTGCTCCACCTGGGCGTCAGACGGCGCCTTCCCGGGCTCCTGCTGCGCCATCGCCAGTGGCTGCTTCCCCCTCCTGCCCGCCTACGCTCCTGCTCCCTCCGTGTCCCCTCCGTTTCTCCCTCATCCCGTTCCCTCGGCCCCTGTGTCGTCCCCTGCGCCTCCTGTCTCCCTCTCCCCTGCGGCCCCTTTGGCTGCCGCCCGTCGCCCGTTTGGGCTCCCTCAGGCTCCCCTTTGTCCTCCGTCCCTGCTTGTGGGGTCTCGCTTCGTTCCTCGTGTTCTGGCTCCTCCTCCCTTCGTCCCGCCTGTTTCTGCCCCTCGTTTCTCTGTTCCTCTTGTTACTCCTCTGTTCACTCCTCGCCCCGTTGTTCCTTCGTTCTTTGTTCCCCCGGTGTTATTTAATTGCTATTCTTTCTGGGGGCGTATCTGTACTAAGAATCTAATTCTACGTGTCTCCCTTCCTGGTTTGTCTCTCTGCCTCTGCCTCCTGGTTTGTTTCTCTCTGTCTCTCACATAGTCTGATTGATTTTCTTTGCTTTCAAATCAACATCTTGTTTATTTTTTACTCTCAATTTCATACTATAACTATGAACTATGAAGTTTATTGTCACTGAGATTTGGCAACTTGCCATTTATTTGAGTACAACTGGCTAAAATTGATTTCACTTATATATAGATAAAAAGTAACAGGTTTCACCACATTGTGGGGACCAAATATACTCACAAAATGATGAATACACTGCCCCCCACACACATATATCATGAATGTTACGCTTTCTCAAATTTTTTAATAACAGCTTGTTTGATTTTCTTAGTGGCAATTGGATAGGAAGTACAAAAGAGTGAAAAAAGGTCACAATTTCAATGAAAGTTGAAAGAACAATTGAAGCAGAAGAAATCAGAACTGTAACAAAGGGCTCAGGCATAAATTCACCCAATACATTTTCCCACAGGAACACTTGCATCATGCAAGACGAATGGCATTTACATGCACAAGAGGCAAATTCACAAATTCCCTGCTTCTCATTGCATGAGAAGGACATTCGGAATGATTTTTTAAAAAACAGTGTGATTGGACGGATGAATGGGAGAGGTGAAGGATTGGTGTTTGCGGCCTACTTTCCCTCCAGCTTGTTAAAAGCTATTGTCTGGCCAATTTGTCACAGTGTCTACAAAGTCGACTCTGGCAAAGCTTGACAGGTAATGGGGGGAGCTAAGTGAAGATGAATGCCCCCCCCCCCCAAAAAAAATACGAGCTGTCAGTACTTAATGTGTCATTTAACAAATGATAAACGAGTAAAGCAGGATCACATTGTTAAGCAAAAAGAGCAAATAACAAATTACCCAGTGTTAAAACAAACTTGCTCCCCTCTTGCACTTGCCCTGCCCGACATTTAGGGTTACAACTGATTAAACACGGGTTAAATGGATGTTTATATATGCCTGTAAAGTTGCTGTATCCGATACTTTTGGTACAGCCTCAGGCCTCATTAACTGACTCACTGGAGAGATATATAATCTTTTAATCCCAACATTTAAGGGCTATGCTACACTATAGATGCACAAGGTTTATATCATATAATCATCTTGGTAACACTTTCAATGAATGGCATCTGTATAAGAATCTATTAACATGTTTATAACACATTATAATGCATTCATAAAGCATTATAAAGTGCTATATATGTTTATAAAAAAGCATAACGCATTATAGCCTTTATAGCTGTGTTTATTATGCATTATGCATGCTTTATGAAGCTCTCATCATTAATGCAAACACGGCTATAATGCGTTATGCCTTTTTTATAAATACCTTCACAATGCAGTTCAAAGCATATTTAATTCTTTTACCGACCGTTACCATTATGAAGGTATCGATAATGCATTGCAGATGAGAGCATCAAGTAAAGTGTTACTGGCATTTTAAATCAAAACTGTAGCAAGGATTTATTATTATTAATATATTTCTTGTATTTAGTGTATGCTCAGTAATGACTAGACTGTGAGAGGAACCAAGCACAGGAAAAACATGTTTATTTCTGTAATCAAAGTCCGCAAACAAGAAAAAGGATGAAAACATACAGCATGGAGGCCTAAATGAACAAGTTGTTGTCCATGAAACTGAAACGAACTGGCAAAAGCAGCAAAGCATGAAAGAATCATGTACAGTATAACGAAAGCAGGCCTGGAGGGGGAGGGGTCGAGCACCTGTCCCTTTTGCCTGAATGATCCAAAACTGCCCCCTTTTGAGATTCTAAGTGCGCCTCTTCAATAAGCAGTCAGCACCCGGTACCCCCAGTCAGAAAAAAACAGTCCTGTGACATGCACACTGTAGATTAATACAAGACTAAATAAATGTTTGTTTTAATCTTGAATAAAAATGAATAATACCCCAACCATTGTGCTAATATTATGAATCACAAGACGATTCCTTACATATCAAAGGAAGCTGTATGACCTCCACTGTGAATGCAGAGTTAGCAATAAGCCCCAATATCCTCAAGATGTACTGATCTGTCTCAAGGAAACTATGCAAAGTAGAATTTATTGGCTTTTCAAGTCCTGGTCATTTCTCCAGATTTCTTTATGAAATTATGCTCATTAAAAAGTTCATATGGGTGGCAGGGTCGCTTGGGGAGTACTATTGCATCACACCTCCAGCGTGTGGCTTGGATCGAGCCCCTGCTCCATGCGTGTGTGCAGAGTTTGCATATTCTCTCTGGGTCCCAAAGGTTCCCTCAGAGTACATTAGCTTCCTCCTGTAGTCAAAAGACATGCAGTCAGGCTAATTGGGATCTCTAAATTGCCCATAGTGTGCTTGTGTGCCTGTAATTGCCTGTGTCCCCGCTTTGTGGCCCTGCTGTTCTTCCAGGCCACCACAACCTTGCACTAAATAATTGGGTAGTTGATGGAAGAACCTGGATTTTTAAGTGTATTGTCTGTGATATTTGTATTAAAAGACATTATCTTCTATACTGCTTTATGGTTTCAAAAAACTCTCCATCTCTCTTTTCATAGAGTAGCCGGGATGGCGGGAAAATGTTCATCAGCACTGTATGAAACTGCCAACCATCAGCGGTTTCACGCAATCCCAGCGGGACCCACTGTCAGCCACGGGTTCGGAGCCCCCATGCCAACAAAAGAAATTTTACATTAGCACTTACAAAATAACCATCATTTGATGTGGATTCCAAATTTGGAATGTGTTGCGAACAACCTGAGCAGCTTTCCCCGAACAAAATGTTTTAAGCAGAAGGTTCATTTCTTCACAAGAAAGTACCTGAAGTGAAGAACATTTATTTTAGACCATCTCTTGCGAGGAAAACTCCAAGTGACTCTATGTCTCTCTGGAAATATGCCAGTCAAAACAGGGTGCAACCTATATTTGAGATCCAGGTTTATTCCTGGTTCTGTCACATGACCTTTTAGTTGTGAGGAAACTCAGATAATGCGAGAGAGGTCTGTTTTACAGCGAGCGCAACAAACAGCTACCTGCCTTACCTCTTCCCTGGCATACGGCAATGTCTGTTGTCAACTAGGAGCCTCCAGGGCTGTGAGATGTACCAAACAAGCACGGCTCCTTTTCAAGCGCATTAGATTACTGCATATGTGTGTGTTTGTAGATGTGCTTTAATCAGTAGATTTGGTTGTGATCTGGAATAGATGGCATGATGTTGGGTGTTGCTAGGAACGTTTTGTCGGTTTATATACTGTACACTGATTCTGTATGAAATTGTCTAGAAATTATGCCCCCCCCCCCCAAGTTCATATACATTCCGCTATTCATGCAATGAAGCCTGCCAGCTTCACACTAAAAAGATGCGCTCATGTCACAGTACACACGTCATTCCTCTTCTTCCATTCCTGAGTCACAGGAAATAAGGGCGGAGACCTATGAGGTCATAATTGGCTATTTCAGAAATGAAGACAAAAAGGATAGAATCTTGCCATAGAAGCTAGTTGGTGAAACTGAGTTCTCTGATTTGGCTGTATGTCCACCATCACCTGTGTGCAGGTTTTTGGGATAACCTGTATATCAGCTGGTCAAACCCAGGTGTGAGGACTCTTGAGCCAATGAATCCTCTAATTAGTAATTTAATTAGGGTGTTGTAGCGAAAACCCGCCTACACACCGGCCCTTTGCCGATACAATTGGCCACCCCTGCCCTAGACAGTATGTTGGTCCATAAACATACAATATGCAGGCAATTTCAAAGCACCAATTACCCTATTGCCATGTCTTTGGGCTGCAGGAAAAAACCCAAACAGCAAGCAATGCTACACACACATCTGAGGCAGGATGCCAATCTTTCGAGCTGCGAGGCAACTGTGCTCCCCACTGAGCGACCACACTGCCCTACATTGCTTTTTTTTTATTTTATTTTTTTTTTTTAAAAAAGATCAATCCTTTATTTGGCATTTGCACAACTACATCAGAATTCTTCTCTACACCTGCTCCATCTTGCTCTTCATAGCTTGGAGGTCAGAGCGCAGGGTTAGGTCATGCATGGCACCCCCCGGACCTGGGGGCTCAGGGCCCGTGGGCATTTCACTGTTTTGCCAAGACCTAGACTTGAACTGTGGTTCTTCATATCCGAGGTGCAGAGACTGAACCCACGGAGCTGCTCACCGTGCCTAAAAGCAGAAGCCCAATATTAACCCAGAGAATGTGACATATTAACCCCGAGAATGTGACATATTAACCCAGAGAATGTGACATACTCTGTAGCTCATCCATCTAGCCACTCTTTTGATGCACTGAAACTACTTCTGTGAGATCAATTGTTAATTTATATATATTCTAGGTAAAAATAGAAACATATTACAGTTAATCTGTGTGGTAACACTTTACATTCAGTGCACCTTCATAATACATTCATGGAACATTTATAAGTAGCATGCAAATACACCTTAACATCCTAACATCGCTTAACAGCTTTAATATACATTAATAACAAACATTACATGATTATACAATTATAATGCTTGTTATTATTATACAATGTTTGTTAATAATGTATATTACAGCTGTTAAGGGATGTCAGGATGTTAAGGTATACATACATGATGTTCATGAATGTTTTATGAATACTAAATGAACATTTTATGAATGCAATATAAAAGCATTATGAAGGTACAGTTAATGTAAAGCATTATCGTCCGTACAAAAAAAGGTTCAATATGTTCAGAGTTTTTGAAAGACGACAATTAAGTACATAAATGTGACTATATAAATCTAATATGGTAATTTATTGTTAAGTTAGTGTATTGTTAAGTTAGTGCCTTAAGTTAGTGAAAAGGTGATTGAATATACAACCACCACTACTGATGAACACACACACAAGACTTTTAATGATGTCTGACTTGTTTGACTTACCAAAACAGATTTTACCACTTGTAATATGTGTGACTTGCAGGTGTAACCTTGTTATGCTCACAGTTTGCAGTGAGTCATTTCACTAATGGGAAATCTCTTCCATGAAGCATTTCATTTTCTGGCAACTTTGCAGCATGATAAGGTTTAGCTGTGCAGTATTCTGTCTCGAAAGAGTAAAAAATACTGCCTCTTGCTGGGTTTTGTGATGAGTCTTCCTCTCGTTCCTCTTCTCAAATTAGTGAAGCTGTTGGACTCCAGGAAAGGTACCATTGTTATCACATTCAAGCAGAATTGCCCTAAGCAAACATCCCCTCACTTCCAACCTGACTGATTTCCATCTGCTTTTGCCTTACAGGCCAATATTTCCAGGATACGTTATTAGTATATTTCTTCAGTGGAGTCACATGATCATGAAATGCACTCGTGTGATCCACTGGGACTTTCACATTAATTCCGTTTCCCATAGACCATTTGATTGTTCCATTTGGGCAGCGGGTGAATAAGCACCGTAGGTTAACACGCAGTCAGGGCTCAATGCTTTTGCCAAAAGTTATACTGAATATGAGACTCATTCGGGGTGGTATGGTGGTGCAGTGGTTAGCGCTGTCACCTCACAACCTTGGGACCCGGGTTTGAGACTCTGCCAGAATTCCATATGTGCTCTCCCTGGGATGTTGTGGGGTCTCTTCTAAGTAAGCTGGTTTCCCCCTGCAATCCAAAAACCTTGCTAATGCTCATTGTACTTACCAAATTTCCCATAGGTGTGTAAATGTGCCCTGTGATGGGTTGGTGCCCCATTCTGAGTTGTTCCCTGTCTTGCACCCATAGGCTCTGGCCCCCCTGTGGCCCTGAAAAGGATAAGCAATTTCAGAAGATGGATGAAATCCATCCATGTTCCATATGCAGGGTAATGAGCACGAGGAATAACTCGGGACAGGGTGCCAACCAATCATAAGACACACAGTCCATTTTCACCTATGAACAATTTGGAAACACCAATTCACCATAGTGCGATTTTGATCTGTGAAAGGAAACCAGAGGAAACTCCATAACGACATGGGGAGAACATGCAGATGTAGAGCCAGGCCGGAGACCCTGATCTCTGAGAGTGACACTATTGCACTAACCCAGCATCACCGTGCTGTGCAAAACATGAAATCCCTCATGTACAAGTTTATTGCAGGCGTGTCTGTGAGACAAAATGAATAATTTTGTGAAACTAATTAAGTAAAGTTAATTAGAAGAATGGCACAAATGGGACTAAAATTTGCATTATGCTATATGAAAGCAGTGCCTTGAATATTTTAAATTGCCAAAATTTTGCCCCATTGTTAAAACATGCAACTGGTTATAATCAAGTATTATAATTAGTAGCACTGGAAATATCTGCAGGCTAAAAAAACACAGAAAAGCTATTATTCATGTTATGCACTTATTTTTATTCATGAACAGCCATTTTTTATTTAGGGCATCTACATTGATGACTAATTGTAAGGAGTAGTTAATCAACTGATTCCATATTCACAGTAATCTCTTCATTTCAAGGGAAACCCTTTTAGTCAAGAGAGAGGGTTAGAAACAGATGTAGTTGCTCAGTGTAGGTGTCTGTCAGGAGTATTTTACCGCGGTGTAATTACCTTTGGGCAGACCTCTGTTCACTTTCATATTTGCTCTAAGAATCTGCTGTATCTATAATTTTGTTAAGTCTATGTTATGGGAAGGTATGCATTATTTATTCTGATAGTCTCAGGTATGTGTGTGTGCCGGACAGCTGATTCTGATCAGTCATTGTTAGGCCTAGCATATGATTCCCTGGACATATCCTGTTTTTTGTCTCACCAAATATGGTAATCCTAGTCTCAGTTGTTTTTGGAAACTATGTGGGGATTGAGAAGCCACCACGCAATAATAAAAACCTGGAACGCATCACGCCTTAAATACAATTTAGAATAAGCTAGAGTCAACTGTAGAAAGGTGCATAGCAACGTTAGGACCAAAGACTCATGTGGGTGACTCTATGCACCGGTTGCATTAAAACAACAATGAGGAAATGCTTTTTATCGCCATCTACATCATTAGATGTGAAGAAAAAGTCATGGACCGCCAAGGAATGAAACAAAAAGATATACTCCTGTAATACAATTGCTGTTGTTCTGCTTACTAAAAGTTCTTAACCCATAACTAAATAGTTCTTTTGAGTATTGTGAGCAATGATGTGAAGAAATGTGTCAGAAATATTGTCGTTCATCTAAATGTCTTTTTTCTTAGGAATATATTTTATACTCAACAAAGATAGCATAACTTCAGGGAAAAAAAAACATATGGTATAATATTCACAGTCCATCCACGAAAGAATCTGTATTTCATACTGGTGTGTTTGTTGCACAATATTTCAGATATTTGGCATTGCTAGCTAATGAAAACTGCACTTTGCTGAGTGTTTTAATGAGACGTGATGAAATGAACGAGTGTTTTGTTTCAGAAGAATTTTAAAATAGAAAAATACCCCTAATCATTTCTGGTCTTTTAATTAAAGTAATTACAGATATTAGACATTCTGTATAAAATAGCAATGCAGTAATATAATCAGTTTAGAAACTGATTAACATCCATACTTCAAATCCACAAAAATGGTGAGTGATTTCTAACCGTAGCCTAATAATCACCACACTTATTGAGCTGAAATGAATGTATGTCGCAGCTTTTACAGACTGATTGTACCTAGCATAGCCATTACAGCCATTAAATGGACGTGGGTGACTCAGATGTAAAGATCCTGTATTGTTTCAAATCTTCGGTTTTATCATATACCATTCAGTTACATCAGAAAAAGTCTCTAATGACAGAAACCATGAAGAGTATAAATACCACAAGACATTGAGGGTTAAATAAAAAGTCTATTCTTTCCAAAAATTTATGGAACATAATGGAAAAGAAAGTCTATTAAATCTCTATCAGAAATGACTGCTGACTGCTATTCAGTTATTGGAATAGGAGATTAATCTTCTTCATTTTTTAATCAAATGTTGGCCTGAATCTGGGCTTCTCTAATGTTTTTGGGTACTGGAAGCTGAGCAGATGTGGCTTTGTTGCCACTGTGAATTTAACAAAAAATCCCACGAGACTAATCTTAATTTTCCCCTGCCACCTACTTTTTCCTTGGTGTCTGATCTTCTCACATTGTTCTGGAAGGTCAGTGAGCTGTGGAGCGTGCAAGGAGTTCACTGCCATCAACATTGTACAGACTTCTTTATGGTCAGAGGCCTTCTGTAATAGGACTTGGGGAACGGTACTTCGATATGGAGGCAATTGAACGGCAGAAGCACCCAAAAAGCAGCTCATGTGAATTATGAACTCCAAGTGCCCCCCCAGCAGATGAATATGAGCTCGCTCTCCAGTCACAGTTGTTTTACCACCCCCGTTTACAGCGGAAAGAAAAGATGGAAGTTGTGTCGTTTTTAATCCCACGTGTGCGCGCTCAACCAGTTTAGCCGTTTTTATCATGTCATCATATCTCCAAGTTTTTAGTTCGGAATTTTTTTTAGTTCGGAATTTTGTGAGTTGCTTTCCATTCAGCTGCCTCTACACTTGAAGCATTTCATAGATTCATAGATCTGTACAGGGATTAATTACTGTATCGGCCCAAATATAAGGCAACCTTGATTATACGATGACCCTGCACTTTCTGGCATCTATTTTTAGAAAAAAATGCTTTTGGAATACCAAGTCTTACCTTTATAAAGAAAATTATTTTATTTAACAAGAGCATATAGTAAGTTAAATAGCAACCACAGCTTAAAAAGCAACCACAGTGAACATTTCAAAAAACAAACCTATTATTTGGGGGGGGGGGGTTGGCAGGGATAGATAATGAATATTACAAAGTCCACAACCCTTGTGGGCATAGAATGTTTTACATGCGCCATACCCACATGAACAGGGTAAAAAACCATTTTGCGGAGAAAGGTTTGACCCATATTAATAAATGATATGCTCTTTGAAAATAACTTTCCTATCTTTATTGACAACCACTATCAGTTTAATACTAGCAGCGGTACAGCCGGGGAAGCCAACAATTCACAGGACACTCAGGGATACACGCTAAACACATACATTACCAGGGCTGCCAGCTCTCACGCGTCTGGCACGTCACTCACGCTTTTTGACTCTCAGCCTCACACAAGAAATCTTACGGCTGATCTATATTACAGCAAGTCAAAATACTTGTTGCAAATATTTGGTGCTATCTATACCCCTTTTTATCTAGACCCCGGATATAAGATGACACCACTCCTGTCTTATATTCAGGTCAACACCGTATATTGTATGCATTTTGTGATTACATAATATATTAAATGCATTTCAGAGCTTACAATCTTCATCACCAGCCAATGACTTCATATTTCTATCTGGACAGGTTAAGGTGGATGTGGATCGTTGTGGAGGCGGGCAGCGGAGAAGTGTACATTCCTTGTAATAAGTAAACAAACAAATAAGAAAATAAAACCCTGCACAGCTTCTGCCAATCAGCAGAGGTAACTATACATCGTAAACATGGCTAGAGGTCAAAACCTGTCATCCTGTTGAAGAGCTGAAAATTATTATTACAGTTCATATCACCCAGGAGTGACCCTGGACAGGGTGTGACAGACAGATATTAAACAAGGTGTGATGCTGTGATGTGAGCATCGCACTTACCACATCACTTCATTTACCTGCGATTGCTGAAGGAGTCTCAAAATGCATTTGTCATCTGTCAGTCTCTAGCCATGATAAAATAAAGGAGAAAAAACATATATACAAAAAGGACTGAAACAGAATTTGAATTGATTATAAAAATGAACAGAAGAAAAAATACCTCCACTGCTGTCCTTCCAAAAACTTATGCCTCAGTTCTGGTAGGTAATAGAAGAGTTTATTGATTGATTTAAAGGAACAATAGAGATCAGTAGTTTACCAATTTCTACTGTAAATCTGTAAATGATAAATGTGCTGCTATCCAGAAAATGTGCTAAGAGTATGCAGATGAAAAGTTCAAGTGTCAGTTTTCTAAGGGCGAACACAGGGACAACTTAATCAGTCGCACAATTGGTCATTTACAAACACCAGGTGGTACTGTACTGTATTGAATTATAGTCCTATTGATCTAAAAAGGGGGCTAGATACCTCGAAAAATAATATATTTTAATAATATTGTTAAAGCATATAGAAAGCAATTTATGACAAGCCTGGAGCCCATGTGAAGAAGCTTTGGGAACACAAAGGATATTAGAACAATGCAGGGTGCAAACACACACACAAACACACACACACACACACATTTGTAATTCTAGATTTATTGGGACTCTCTATTCATCAACTCTAAGCCCAACATGATGACCTTAACCCCTACCCAGCCCTAACCTTAACCATAAGTAACCAAACAAAATATGAGACTTTTGCTGTTTTTAGTTTTTCTGTGATTGCATTCACAGAACTTTGTGGGGACCTGATGAAAAATGGTTCCCACAATGTCAAAACAACAGGTTTTTTGTCACATTGTGGGGGACATTTGGTAATATAAACCTAATCCACACATACAGTAGACACATACACATACACACAAACATACTATGGGCAATTCAGAGACCCCAAGTTGCCCATATATGTTTTTTTGGATTGCGGAGAGAAAGTGGGAAGCCCAGAGGAAATGAACTGAAGCATTTTACATATGAAATGCTAGTAAAATTAAAATGAAACTGACAAAACCATCCCATGTAATCAACTGCACAGTTATTTTTTGGCATAGGAGTTGTGGGACAATGCAAATGTTACACTTAACGTAGTGTTTATTATAGCTGAAATAATTAGAGTTATTTTGCATCACTTTCGCAGGAGCGATCCTGTTTTATTAATGTTTAAGTGATGGTTAGATTTGACAAAGGAACACAAAATACTTTCAGAATGACATCTAAATGGTTCTGCACCATTAATCATGTAACATGTTGGGTTCACTATTTGGATAACCCGAGTTAGGTCTCATATTGGAAAACATATTGGCTAAATAAACTGTTTTTACACAATAAAAACATGCATTTTTGATAAATTAATTGCAAAGGGATGTACATTGTGCGTGACGCGGGTGGATCTTTTCATGTTAAAGGTACTGATAGTTACAGTACTTCAGATGGAATCGCAATCTGGGTAAACATCTTCTATTAATAATAGGTTAAAGGCTGCCTATTATTCTGTCTTACTGACTATATTTAAGTCTCTTTTTTGTATGCATATAAGTTTTTTATTCATTTATTCATTTATCATTTTAGCTTAACAGACAGTCTCCCTACCAACCAACACGTTTGTCAGCAACATAGACAAAGTTCACATATAAGTTTGTAATTAGTTCTAACTTTGCAATTAGTTCAGTTATAAATATGTTTCCTTGGTACAGCATGAGTGCCGCTAACAGACTGACTGAGCACATGCAGATCACCTCCTGCCAAGATCACGTAGCATTCTACTTAGCAGTCCGACACTAGCTTTGTGCGCTACAAGCCCATTGTTTTGTATCACAAAAGATGAGCTTGATCGGCCAGATCAGATTGTACACAGTCCAGCCACCACTGCTGCAGGAGTCACCAGGAGTGATACAGAGATTGATGTAAACTGCTCTAGTAACTGCTGTCTAGATCAATAATACCACATATAAATATAAAATACAAAATAATATCTAAACAAGAGGAAAAAGTGGGGTTTGAACATTTAGTGGGCCAGTACGAGTCTGGAGTGGTGACCACCAAAAATGTGTGAAGGTTCCCAATATTAAATTTAGACTGACCCTAGCTGTAGCCCTGTGGTCAAACCTAGTGCGAAATCAATCCACGGCCAAATGCTAAAGCCTAACTCAAGTCTTAAACCTATTCAAAGCAAAATCGCAAACCCTAGCTGGAAAGCTGATTGCAGCTCCAGAATGAGGTCTAACCATAATTACCTAAATAACCCTCATTCATACAATAACTATAATGGACCTTAATGACAACCCAAACCCTGACCTTAGCCCTAACCCTAACAATAAACCTAACAGTAACCCTAGCAAGAACCCTAATGCTAAACTTAATCCAATTTGTATCCCACAAATGAAATGCTAATTTTAGCATAAATGCTTCTTAATGTAATCAGAGATATACACCAGAGAGCATCCATTAGTGCAAACCTAGCTTGAAGTACTATGGTACACCTAACCCTAACTCCAGTGCTTAAGCCAACCCTAACTCTAGCCGCAATCTTAAGGGAAACCCAATCTATAACACAAAATCTAACTTTACTGGATTAGCCAACTCGAATCCCTAACCAAAACCCTAATGCAACCCTGACCCTAACCCTCACTCGAAACCCTTAGTGTATCCCAAAACCAGGCCCAAATCCTCATGCCAACTCTAACCTACATCAAGCAAATCAAAAGACATTTATTCATACAGAGTGACACATAATCACACATACCTCTGAGACACTCATTGACATAACTTCTGTCTTGGACTGCATGAGAACATCAGGGTACCAGGAGGAAAGCCCATATGACAAAGAAAGAACATGCAAATTGCATAGTCATGGAGTTATTAGGTGACACTGCTGTCTACTGCACCACCCCTGGACGGATATGGAGAAAGTGTAAGACATCTAAAAAAATACTGTATCCCAAACTGAGCATACTGATAAGCGATAACATGCCGATATACAGGAATAAAGGGACAAATCATTATATTACTGTGCTGTCTCTAAAAGTAACATAATTCAAGGAAATAAAATAGATTACAATCAATTGTCTGATTAACTTTAATGTAAATTCCCATTGTGACACTGCTTTCATCCTTGTTTTCAACCGCTACTGCAGCGCAGCCATTGAAGTGCAGAAGCAGGTCGTACCCCTTTGGCGTACACCCACACTCCTCTAGTGACCCTTGCAGTCCCACAAAATAAGAGGAAGTTCTCTGTTCACAATTGTCTTTATGCATTATGTATAAAATTAATTTCTTAACTATCTTCTTTTCATTTTTCATTTCACCAAGTCTCTATTAGCAAAAAATGTTGCGTGCCAGGGCCTCCAGTGCAATTATAGTATAATGCAACAACATGTGAGCCCCATTTAATTTAAAATACGTTTAGAAATCATCATAGCCTGAATCGATTTCCTAGTTGTCATATATAAGAACATAAGAACATAAGAACTATACAAATGAGAGGAGGCCATTCGGCCCATCAAGCTCGTTTGGGGAGAACTTAACTAATAGCTCAGAGTTGTTAAAAT
>JAABNX020000038.1:13576853-13592122 GCA_015163995.2 Mormyrus lacerda
TGTGCCTCTTATAACTACTCGCTGCTTCCTATCTGTTAACCAGTTATCAATCCAGGTCGCTACAGTTCCTAAAATACTGTACCTGTCGCTTTGAGTTTAAGTAAGAGCCTCTTGTGGGGGACAACATCAAAAGCCATATTATGCATGTTCATATTTAATGAAACACCACAACGCCTGGATTGTCCAACAATCCAAACACAGAGGAATTCATTTTCTTCTGTTTGGCCAAGTCTAAAATCATATTCATGTATTGTCAAATCCATTGCCATATAAGGTCTATATCTATATTTGAGAGTGGATAATGATTACAGGTTTTGGATAATGATTTCTATGCTCTGCCTCGCTAATACTTAATGGTTATTTCTCCTGCATAGATACTGAAAAGGATACAATTGTATTTAAAATCCAATTAATTAATTTTAAGGAATATTGCCAGAAACAATTTTGCAAACCATATTCATATTTTTCACAAGAGTGTTACACATTATGAAAAACCCCCGAAGACCAATGTAATATGAACCAGAAAGCACAGTTAACAAATAAATTCAATGTTTTGGTCATAATGTTCATTGTGCTGCAGAAATATATGAAATATGAATAACACAGCATCACTTGCTACATATTTCACATGGAATTAGTCTTATAATTTTCACGTGGAATTTTTTGTACAATAATTCAATGCCATTGTTATCATCTAGCTAATTGCAACCGATTAACCTCCATTCTAATTTAGGTGACCAGCTGAAAGTAGCAGACGTTTTCCTCTTTCATTGCAGTTAAGCTAACATTCAATCAAATGGTGTCCTACTTTTAATGGTGATGGGCCCAAATAAGGCATGAGGAATCTCTGCCAGATTTTCACTTCAAAAGGAAGTTAGTCCCTTGGATAAGTACATATAATTTTGCTTCATTACTTTCTCATTTGTATTCTGATTCAATGCCATTGACACACTGTTGTTCCTGTGCTTGCAAGCTTCTGCTCTTGCATCTTATTATGAGCTAGTTAACCCCCCCCCCAAAAAAAAGAAGACAGGGACCATGTGAAAACAGTCTTTAATTTTTATCAGTCTAACTTTCTAGGTGGATACCGGCTCCGCAACATGTCCTGCATGAGCTCACCAAGTTTCCTTCTCCTACATGGACAATGTGGATCTCAGCACAATTTCCTGGAATGTAAAGTGTACAGCATGTGAAAGCTTTCCTCTTCCCTTTCTTACGGCACTTAAAGGGACACCTTGGTGAACACAAGTTATCATAATAGCTCAGCTGGTTAGACCGATATACATAAAAATGTAAAAAATCAGCTGTCACTTGCTCTTCACTCATTCTCATTGTACTACCTTGAAATATGCCATATGACCAGAAGTATGTTAGAGAAATCGGATCTGTACTGTAGGTCACATCCATCGTTGACACTAGTAGGTAATTAAAGCCCACAACCTTACAATCTCCAGCAACAAGACACCAGCAGCAGATGAGGTGGTCATACAGAACAGGTTAGTGACTTTCAATTTCGTACCACCATGGGATGCCATCTGTCCACCCGACAGTTCACCAAATTTCTGCACTGCTAGAGCTACCCTGGTCAACTGCAAGTAAAGAGATTGTGTGGTGGCAGTATCTGGGCGAAAATTAAGTGCTCAAGTGGTCGACCGCACAATCACACAAAAAGGGACTTGATGACCCAGTATCAATACTGGTGGCAGCAAATATTGGTACAGTAAGCCCCCTACACACACACACACACACACACAGAGTTCTGTTTATTTTCCCCTCAATCATGTAATTCCTCTGCCTACCCCACTAGGGCCACATCACACAGTTAGAATACCGCTGCTCTATTGTGTTTCTGTTCCTAATTGCTTTCTCAGTTGTCTGCATTCTTTAATGGGGTATTCAGTCTCTTTCAGCCATTGTCGTCTCTGTATCTACAGTATTCAGTTTCACATTTCTACCCACATAGAGGATGTCCGTAGCTTACACGTTTTTTTTTGTTTGTTTGTTTGTTTTACTGAGTCATACGACTTCTGTAGCACAACTGGCACTTGCTCATCTGATTGGTTTTTACATGTACCCTTTTGAGTCTTACATATCCCAGGATCTGTGGGTTGTTGTATGACTTCAAAATAAATGATCATTGCTCATGTCCCCCCAGTCATTAATACATTTCCCCTGAAGACTCTTCAAACCGTTAGCAATTGCCAGACATTTAGTCACTACCTGCAAGTTCCTTAGCATCTTCTGAAATGCTGCCTTATCTGGTTACTCGTACATTGAGTGACCTTGAAATGTGTCTTTGGAGATCTGAGATGACTTTCATATTTAGTCTCTTCAAAGCCTTCAGCAGACATCTGAAGCACTCAGCTCACTTTGAAACACATTACAAGCCAAACTGGCAGTTACCCACCCCACTGAGGTTTACACTGTAAGGCCAATTCTATTGTAAGGCACTCAATTTATAGCATGGACTCATACCTATACACAAATGAGCCAAAACATTATGACTACCCCATCATGGATGTATGCTGCATGTATGTTGACTCTCTCATAAAAAAAGCAGTGCATGTCAAAGGTCTGACCTGGATGGGGAGGCACAATGATAGCAATTGGTCCAGAAAGATGATGCTTGGGACACCCCCTATGGCGAATATCCTGATAAGAGAAGTGTAAAAAAATGAGCGTAATTCAGCATAGGACACAGTCCTGCAGGGTGTCCGATCTTAGATGTAACCTACATGGATACAACAAAAGACTGACTTTAGAATTCCACAGAAGCGGTTCCTGACTCCTGATTTGACTTTAGTAGGATTAACCACAACATTTCATGTGGGCATGGTCATAATGTTTTGGGTCATTTGTGTATCTAGGGATGTACTTCGATATTTCTTTAATAAGGGCAGTATATGCATATAACAAGAATCTTCAGCAGATGTATTACATAAATTATACACTTTCATAACCTTTGTTATGGAAAAAACAAAAGATCTACACCCTAAAAAAAGACACCAAATAAACTGTCAAGATTTGCAATGCACTAATCACAGTGAACTGTATCGGCAGTGGTGTTGTTTAAATGAATGCCTGTCAAGTTAAAAACAGGAATGTATTCATAATTGTCTTGAAGTAATTGGTTTAATTAGATTGATAAGGTATATGTTAATAATGTACTTTTCAATGTTCATGGAATTAGGCAGATTCCCGTACTGTAATTGTTGTTCAGAAGTCTGGTGGCACAGTGACCCAGTGGGGAGTTGCTTTACATCTCCTGATATGCGGGTTTGAGTTTCTCCCCCACTCTGATTGGCTTGTGTATGTTCCCTGCGACACAAGAGGACCCCGGCCAGGCTGTGGCTCTCGCTCCTGACATGGAAAAGGCTCCAGATGCCCCTCTCCAGGCTAAACAGCTAGAAAATGGATGGTCATCTGAGACTGAGGTAATAAAATTATGCTTTGCTGGAACACTGTACTCCATAGGTCAGCAAATGGCGGCCCGTGGCCCCAAACTGGCCTGTCCTGAAAAATACACGACTGTTTCCCTTTTTAGTTTTAGCCAGATGGTATCTCACAAAAACTGATGCTGACAAATATTCATTAATATTACTTATTTTAAAATTAAATGGTTCTTTAATTAATATATAAACCAAACTTATTTAAAAAAAATATATGCATTTCCATGCATCTGTAAAACTATATTGGCCTCTTACTGAGCAGTGATGAAAAAGCTGGTTTGTGAATCAATTGAAACGAATTGGTGAACTCTGCTGTACTCATTTTCCATTTTTGTTTAACACAACATCATTAAAAATGATATATACACACACACACTTAGAATGTTTAATATAGCACTTACTATACCAATTCTAACTTTCACTTGTCGCCTGTCACTCCTTGACAGCTTTATGCTTGTGATACACTTTCAGCCTCACTTGTATGTCACTTTGGCCAAAAGTGTTAGCTGAATCAATCCATCCACCTTCCAATACTGCTCTGGATGGGATGCCAGTCCGGAACATATAAACATATGCACTCACTTACAGAGATGCCAATTAGTCCTACAACTGGTGTGAGGCAAGAGTGCTACCCACTGAGCTACCAATATCCACTAAAAAACACAATTTTAAATAAAAGAAATTGTGGGCCAAGTTTAAAGGAATGCTTGAGAGAAACAGAAACAAAAGACACCTCTCTTTTGGCTTCAGCACAAGGAAAACACAAAGGAGAACAGAAATGTGTTCGTCTTGGAAAGGACTAGCAGCTGTGGGTCTGGGACACAAGGTCTGAGTGTGTGTTACAGGCCAAGAGACAAAAGAGAAAGTAATTTTATATTAGCAGTAAAAAGGCACAGGCAAATGAACAGGCTCTAAAAGCGAATGCAGCCCTGGCACTTTCATAGCTGCTAACTGTGGCTTAAGGGCAAAATACTACACTTAGCTGTAGCTATAATACAAAACAGAAGTTTCACAAATGCACAAGCATATGGCTTTGACCATTTTGCAGCCTTGCAGTTGGTTGTTTGGTGCTTAAAAGCCTGGTGTTGACCTGGTATTTACCATACATATTGGACATTTGTATAAATTAACAAATGTGTGTCTCACATGCTCCTCATTTCTGTTATTTTGTGATGTTTTCCTTTTCAGGACAAAACTTTGTAATTGTCGTATTTAAAACAGACACAATCCCTGATTACTAATAAAGTCAAGGCTTAGTACAGTTCAGCAGGAATGAGAGAACGAACCAAAAAAGACTAAGTGAAAATATGAGTAGGCTTATTTTTACCCTGTTTTCATCCCAATGGAAAATAACGGTGAACTCAAAATTGCTATCCGAAGGGACATGTTTACAGTATCAAATTTCTGACATATCTAATGAGGTTTGTAGTTAAATAGACATGTAGAGCATGTATTGGTAATGAGTTTTTTTTTAACTGGGCAAAAATTTCAAACTGAACAAGCACACTTGTCAATATCTTTACTGGACAGGAAATGTAAGGAGATGCGGAGCACGGTCAGTCCAGTTAAGGTAAAAGAACCGATGTTATCAGTCGACATCCAGGAAGTAGGCCTGTCACAATACTGTAACTACTTCAGTTGGACGATATATTGTTCCAGAAAGAATTACGATAAACGATATCATTGTCATGTTAAGATTTATTATTTTATGCCACTGATGTAATGATGATATAATAGCATAATAAAGCAAGTACACTTTTAATTCTTAATATTTACAGTAGACATTAGAATTGAAATGTCAAAAAATGCAAATATCCTAAATAAAAAATAAAACCACATGACCAAAAAATAGATAAAATGTAATTTCAAGCTTTCTTAACAAAATAAGGATTACATATTAAACATTTGGCGTAGGTGTACAGAGATTCTTTCATTCCTTTGCAGGCAATATACTGCCAACCCAGCTTTGTGGAGACTCTACTCAGTGACACAAACGCACCTTGATCGTTCATCGGCCAAGGGGAAAAGTGATAGGATGACAGAAAGAAGTCAGACCAAAGACTGTATAAAAACACCTTCTCTACCTTCTGTGATCAGAATAATAACAAAAATGGATAGCAGATTTGAAGAATGGTTGACAGAGAAAGTCCAGAAATAGAGCCATTTATATGATTCTTCGCTACGTGGTTACAAAGACTCCCAGATGGCTGCAAACTAAAATAAAAGACATCTGTACTGCAACATAATAAACCCATGTATGACATTGCATCAGTGTTATCAGAGTATTCATTTTATTTTTTTTCTTTTGACATCTAGTTTAGTTTTAGGTGTGGTTTTGCCATGGTTTTCCCTTCCAGGTCAATCAGGGGACAGGAATCGCTTGCATAGTTACCACAGAGGTGCAAACAAGGCTGGGCACCCTGAAAATGTCACCACAGCACTTAGTTACATAATTTTTATACATGTTCTTATCTACTAACTTCTAGTTCGTCATGGGCTGATCACAGGGCGGTCTCTAGGTGTCTTCCATCCTCTTCAGCTTCCCAAGTTTCCCCGCTTCAACAGAGGCTCTTCCCAGCTTCCTAACTGCTATTGCCTCTTTTAAACATATTAATGCCCCAAGCATCACTGTTCTATTTTTTATATACTTAAGGGTTACACATCTTTCTGCCATACTAGGCACTTAGTTTTACATTGTCCGTCTACAAAGCTTTACTTACATGGTGAACCTTCAGTGCAGTAACATACTGAATACCGCACACTTTCTTCAAGCGCATAGTTGCATTTATGCAGTTAACACACACTGCAGCAATGTGTTGGATATCGGATAGTACAGTAGTACATACACACAGTGCAATAATATATGTTTTCTAAGACTATATTCTCTAAGTTTATATAGATTGCATGAGAGTATATGTATGTGTCCTCTACATCTAAATTCTTTACATTTGTACAGATTATGAAATTACATGAAAATATACAGTATGTGTATACCATAGTTTCATTAGTTGCTATTTTAATGATCTACTTAGTTATATATTTTACTTTATGTTTTAGTACTGTAATTTTATTTCTAAGGATAGAAGTAAATTGTAGTTATAGTTTAGTTATAGTTTTTATTTTATTTTTGTATCTTATTGTATTTCAGTTTACGGAAATGTTTTTGCTAACATTTTAACCCTACCATGCATACTGTAAGTTAGTATAAATTAAAAAAATATATATATTTTTACAAAAACCATACCACACTTCCTATATATGACTTTTAAAGGCAGCTTTAAACTGCCGTTTTGAACGTTAAGGACCTTGGATGGTCCAGTACTGCATTATGTGTGTGCATGCATACTTTCATGTGCAGTATGTATGAATCAGCCCTGAGCTGCGTTTGCAACACAGAGAGGAGATGAGAGGGTAAAAGCAGCACAACTGCCCAAAATGTTGCAGGTATATAATCTGACAATTTGCCAATATTGAGGTCAGAAACACAATTGATAACATAATTATCTTGACAGGCCTTTCAGGAAGCGACAAGCATATCAAGCAGGGAAGAAGCTCGGACAGATTCAGCTGGGCTTACCAAAGTGAACCATAGTTCCTCATCCAAGTATTTATTTGACAATGTATTACACCTAAGATTGAATTTCTAAGACATGCATACATAGTTTTTCTGTGAGGTATTAATTAAATGTGCCACAAATAGGAGCCAACCATACTGCCATCGTCTATTAACTTGGAGGTGTCCCTGATGCCCTGATTCTACATGGAATCCACACATATCCTTATGACCCTGAACTATATAAGCATTTGGAATATGGGGATATATGTGTAGTAGAATAGTCATG
This sequence comes from Mormyrus lacerda, assembly GCA_015163995.2. Classification (NCBI taxonomy): domain Eukaryota; kingdom Metazoa; phylum Chordata; class Actinopteri; order Osteoglossiformes; family Mormyridae; genus Mormyrus; species Mormyrus lacerda. The sequence continues at coordinate 13,584,145 of JAABNX020000038.1, forward strand.
CTTTATTCATGCCCGTGGGGAAATTGTCTTTCCGCCTACCCCATCTTGCTCTCCACAGACACATATACAGGTGAGAGCAAGCTTGGGGGTCACAGCACAGGGTCAGCCAGCGTGCAGCGCCCACATTGGCATCAATCTGCCAGCCACGGGATTTGAACCAGTGACCTTCGGACCATCCATACATATGTTATAAAGGTAAAGCTAATGTATCTTGCATACATGTATGAATCCTCAGTTTGCGCTATATCACATAATGATTGTCACTGTGGTCTTCCCTTATCTATCTTGCTCAAGATGCCATACATCGTTCGGTGTCACAGCTCTGCTCTATTCGCGTCTCTTGAGCCCCTCTTGCCGGCGGCAACCGCAACGCGTGGCTGAGAAGCATTTTCCAGTTATGAGCAATAAAGGTTCCCTTTGACAGAAATAATTAAAGATGGCAGTTTTTTCCTTTCTTTCTTGCGGCCTCTTTCAGCAAACACTCTTCCTGAGCACCGCCGGTTACTGAGCTGCCATTACCTTTAACACGCTTCAAACTCACTCATGGGAGTTTTACTTGCGCAAAAATGTTCTGAAGGCAGAAGAAAAAAATGACTGGTTCAGACAGATAACCAATCAGATTGTGGAGGAGGTGGGTCCAATCAACTAGTGGAGGGGCGACCAAGACATCTGATTGGTTGGTCTTGCCCCCTCTACTAGCACATGGCTTAATGACCATAACTCTAATCCTTATCTGTCTTGCTCAAGATGCTACACACAGGCACCATCTTATATTGAGGCCCTAAATTATGCCCGTTCTTACTGGAGTCACATCTCTGTGGCCTTTCATTTAATTAAAATCTCTCTGGTTCACTGCTTACTGAGGGGGAGCTCTGTGAACCGCAGTGTATCGGAAAGAAGCTAACGTAAGTTAGGAGGACCTGTTTAACTTCATCTTTGGGGTGGTTCGTTCCTCACTGTATTCCAAGCTCTCACAAGGACCTTGCTCACATAAGATGAATAATCATAATCGTAGCGTATAATGGGTGATAATGCACAGGTGAGTGAATGGGGATGTTATCAGACTTCAGTGAGCCCCTGATGACTTTTCTTGCAAGGAACAAGCATTCAGACACAATGTAGCTATAATGTGACACAGAGAGAAAGACAGACAGACACTGGTACATAATATGACACATATAAGCTAATTGGAAGATTAAAGGTTAATTACGTTTGACCTATTTATGAAGAAGTACTTGAAAATTCTGAAATTAACATTTAGTTGCAGGGTATCACAGGCGTTACTTATGGGGGCGGATTGGACACATCCCACCCAATATTCAAAACGGTGGTGACCGCCCCAGCCAATGTTTTCTAGGATTTTGCTTTTAAAGATATGAATAAATTTGTCAGGAGAATTTGGTTGTCATCTAACCTGCTGATGAAGGGGAAAAACATTTTTTGCTAATTTCAGTTGTATACGCTTAAATGACTGTATGCAGTTAATTTTGACATGACTGGGTAGCCTATACATACATACAATAGACAAAAATACACACATACAGGATACTGTGAACGAGTGGGTTTGACTCACTTCATGGATCTGTCCCCCAAATATTGAAAGCACAATGATGCCCTTGTGTAGGAGACACTTTCATCGAAAAGTGATTCACAAAGTTGCCAATTTCCACAGCTAGAAGGCCTTTGTTAACTTTCTCAAGGTTACGTCGGCAGGGTACTTCCTGGGGATAGACACTGGTAACCGTCCATATCCCTTACTGCCACGCTGCCTAATGACCCAGGCAATTAACTACTCAGTTTCTAAAAAAAAGTGGCTGAAATTAATTAGAATTAATTAAAATAGAGTGGATAGAAAGCTCCACCTAGGTAAAATATTAAGAAAAGACCACTAAAAGGCCTGGTATGTTGAAGACATGGGCGAATGGGCAGGAATGTAGGTAACAGAGACCTCAGAAATGCATGTAATACTGGCCTTACATATACAGTACATAGAAGCTTTACTGATATTCAACTAGATATGGATGAAAAGCAAACCTGAATTCAATACTAAAAGAAAGGAAGACACATTTCACAGACATGAAAAATAATATAGAATAGAAGAAACAGCACTCATAGTAAACTCTCAGTAGTAAACTCCCAGAAGTACGTTTTTGATATAGCAAAGGAAAATTTGAATTACTACACCAAATAACTAGTAGTGAAAAAACAACATATTGTATGTTAAAATTAAGTAAGACATTGTGAACAGTGCAGTTCAATATATCATAAAAAATATGAACATAAAAACTGCCTGGAAAATGCAGTGTATGAGGCAGCGCACATCAGTTGCCGTGCGCTACATTCACTGCATTGGGTCGTCAAGGCAACATCATTTGTAAGGACTGTAATATAATGAAGAGGTAAGCAGTAGTAGAGCATCGGAAATTATGGGGAAGGGGCGGTTATTTCACTTGTGAAAATATGAGTGTTCAAGTGGACTACACTGAACGTTTCTAAAGAGAAACAGCTTAAATTGGGTTGTTAATTGCCTTCATTTTAAAAAGTGGACATTTTCAGAAGAAAAACTGCCTCAGCTTGTGGCCCTCAAAGTCATTAAGAACAGTGAATTGTGGGAGTGCAGACTTTCATGCTCCTTAACTGCCCACATCAATGGGCTTGTGAAGGGGAGAAAAGGGTTCACCTTGTTTTTCTTGTCAGGTCAACATAGTTCAGTGACCCTGTACTAGATAATTGGCTGAAAGATGGATGAATATGTAGAGTACAATGACATTCCTTCTTACCTGCTTCCTGTAGACTTCACCGCCTAATAAATGACAGACAGTGAATACAAAATGAAACATGGAACAATAACTACAGCACCTAGGGGTAAATAAATAAACAAACAAATGAATGAATGAATGAATGAATGAAAAACAAACAAACAAATAAATAAATAAATAACATAACATAACATAACAATAGACATAACAAACGCTTAGCAGGTATATTACATAGATATATTACTATAGATACATCTGCAGGCAGAGTCTGGGGAAGAAAATTTACTATTGAGAGTGTCTATTGTAATGCAATTTTGATGCACAGTTAATATCTGTTGAGATGCCTTGGGTAGAAACTGTCAACGAATTCTGTGGTCTGAGAACTTATTGTGGATGGAAAAGTAGCGTAGTCCCTTCCTAAGGGGTTGAAGGGTGGGATTTCCTGAATGTCTCGTAACAAGTCATCTTGCTAAACAAGCCATTTTTGTTTAAGCACCTAGAGCAGTGTTTCCGTATCTGGTCCTCGGGGACCCCCAGACACCCCAAGTTTTTCGAATGTGGACTGTCTGGTAGGGAACTTGGAGGGAGCAAAAACTTGGACTGTCTGGGGGTCCCTGATGGTCAAGCAGGTTGCGAAACACTGACCTACAGATATTTTTGAGAAGAAATTAAGTCCCTGAATTGAGCACAACATGGCCCTCTAAATTAGACAGGCAAGCACAGCTGATTAAAAATAAGGCAGGCCAAATATTCTCATACTCCTTTTGGCAGGTTGGCCACCCAATCCTAATTGTCTTGATTAAGAAAGCCGCAGATTCCAGTCTATGAGACTAATTATGAGATGTTTTTCTTTCATTGGGGAATGTGCATACATAACAATAGGCCAAAGTAATCACTGAATACGAAACAGCGATTACTTCCAGAGTGCCTCTGAAAAGGTTCATTAATCAGCAACCAGCAAGTACCACTCCAATGGATGTGGCAAGACCATCTCTGTGCATCATCAAGACCCCTGCCAACAAATTGGTCTACAGATTTTGGAAAAGCTCTGCGGTGTTTCTTGTTTTGATATTACTGGGGAAAACATGAGGGTCTGGGTTTGAATCAGGCCTTCTCTCTAAATGTGTATACTGTATAGGTGTGGAGTTTGTATGTTTTTCCTTGGCCATGATGTCTGCCCTGAAGTCCAAAGATGTGCACTTACATTAATTGGTGCCTCTAAATTGCCAGTAGTGTGTGTGACCTGTAATGGACTGGCATCTTTTCACAGTGTACCCTTGACCTGTGCTGCCTAGGATAGAATTCCCCTCACAACCCCGTCCAAAAAACGTAATAATAGTAATGAAACTTTATTGATCCCCTTGGAGAAATTCTCTTCTTGCCTATCCCATATTGCTCTTCATGACACAGAGGCACATATGTAGGTGAGACCAAGCTTGGCAGCCAAGGGCAGCCACCTGTAGCAGCAACCATGGAGCTGGGGGTTAAGGGCCTTGCTCAAGGGTCCACAGACCTAACAATCCTGCCGAAGCTGGGCTCAAACTAGTGACCTTCCAATCACAGGCTTAACCGGCTGAATCACACACCATAGCTAAGATAGCAAAACTTGAAATAGTCTGTCAGAGGGATCCCTGTTATACCTGAGAAGAAAAAAAAATCTATTAATGAAGCATGACAGTGTTTAGCAACATTCTTCTAATGAAGATAAACTCTAGTGCTGCAGAGTATAACTGATTCCTATTATCGCTTTAATAAATGTAGCTTTGACTGATGCGTCTTCAAACACAGAATTCCTTGGAGAGGAATTATTTCGTCAGACTGTGAAATGAAGGAAATCTGACATACAAATCATAAAATATGATTTGCATAGTTCCTACAGTAACTATCTGTGCAAAAATTATCAAGAAAGTGTCTATAACTATCACATGCCTATACCCTTAACAAAAAGTAGTATACTTGAAGTTCATTAAGTATGCTTGAGTATAAGCATAGCAAGTATACTATGGACCATGTATTTGTAATGTACTAGAAAGTATACCAATTTAATACTTCTTTAAGTTATACTTATATTTTTAAGTATACTTTATAAGGTCATTTTAATTTTAAAAAAGTATACTTTCAAATATACAAGTACACTCATCTATATACTGTACTACTAGTGTACTATAGTTATATACTTCTAGTCCACATTTTAGTTTATTGAAGTACACTTGAAGTATACTTTTATAAACTTAGAATTACTAAAACTAAAAAATATTTTTGTTTGGCTATTTTACTAGTTTAGTAGTTGTTTTACTTTAAGTATACTTGTAAGTTTGCTTAGCATATTATTTGTAACATACTATTCATATACTTGAAATATACTTTTTAAAGTTAAATTTAACTCATACTGTATGTACACTAGACTGCAATGTATTTACAAAATCACCAGACAGAATGTTGAGAACATGTTTGATATATTTATATAACATTTTAAAACATACCAGATGTGCATTTCAAAAACAAAGAGCCTCTATGAAATCAAGTCCTTCTTTGCTGAAAAAATTTTAGGAAAAAGTACACATTTGTATGTAAAAATGTAAACATAATAGTCTCTCCAAGATCAAGCACTTCTTTGTCAAAATGATTATTAGTACTTTGTGGCAGAAAGGTATAATCAGCAGAATCTGTATAAATCAAGTATACTTCACTGTACTATTCTTAAGTATATAAAATATAGTATATAAAAAGTAAACTTCAAGTATACTGCCTCAGTTTTAGTATAAAATAAATATACTCATAGTACACTTGAATAAACTACTTTTTGCTAAGGGTAAAACTAATGTGTGGAGAGAACCGTGATGCTAAAGTGATCCGTCTGCACTTACGCAGAACTATACAATTATGCCGTGGCAGACGTTGACGGGGGCTCCGCTATATGAAACTATGTTTCGAAAATAAACTAAACTACAAAAACTACATCTTTGCTCTGTGCATTCTTACCGTGTTGTTTCATGTGGGCTACATGAATCTGGATAACATTACTTCATTTCTAGTGTTGGAATTGAAATTTTAATTGGAATATAGGCACATTAAGAATGGCTGCTCACCCTCATCTTACATACTACATACATTTATCGACATGCGTCCCAATTATTCTATAAATAATTATGAAAGTATGCAAGATGGCCACACAGTATATGTTAGGCTTATAAACACACTACATATCAATCATTCTTCAGTATCAAACATGCCGAAATAAAATCATCTGACAAATAATTGTCTCTTTTTCAGGAAAGACAGACTTCTGTTTTATGGCTAATATGCTGATTATAATCTTTTACAATCTGCGCTGATGGTGCGTCCCTTTCAATGTTTCTGCCACAGGGAATTGTGGGATGGCATTATCTCCGGTGTTCCTTATGCTAAAGGAGATGAGAAAAGAATCACTGAAGCACCTTTCTTCATTTTACAGAACTGAACAGCTCTTTTTTATGGCTGCCACTTAGACACTTCCTGGTTATTTCACTCAGTTAGGAACCTACATAAGCAAAAAGACTATTCGACTGAGTCCGATTGAGTCTTATCATAGCTTTACTGGTGTCTCCTGGCCAGCAAGCCTGAAATGGCCATTGCAACTATTACTGTAAAATAAAACAGCTTCTATATTTGCGAGAAAGAACTTCATCATTGTTTTGTCAGGAAAGAAGTATCTGCTCCAGGAGGTTCATCAGTACTGTGTATCAGTGTGGGTGCAGTTATGGTTAAGTCACCACGTCGATGCATCGTCTTCTTATGGTGGTATACAAGGAGTAGAAACATGAATTCATTCCTTTCCTCCTAGCAAGAAAAGTAATCAAATGGGAAGGATAAACAACAGCCTCCTGTGATAGAGAGGATAAATACTTCCATTATTCTGTCTCATCTTTGCAGCTTCTGTTTATGACCTATTATATTCTATAAGCTATCAAATAATTGGCATCTCAAAGCATCAGGTGTTAAGGAACCGTATTCCACACGATATCCGATCATGCACTTTAAGCCCAACGCGGCACCAGAATATCGCTTAGCATTAAAAAACAGATTGCTGGTTCTCATTGAGGTTTGCACCTTAATGCAATTTGTCCTGCATAACAGGAAGTGTGCAAAAATTTAGGTGGCCTTTTGAACTGGGTGGTGAACACTGGCTTATTGTAAAAAGATAACACTTAATCGAAGGCAGGTAACAATGATGACGATTCACTGAGGGCTTCACACTATGGTGGAAAATGACTTTGCGAGTGTTTATGATTGTGGTTCTCTGCAGCAGCATTTTGATAGCTATTTAAAATTGCAAAAAGTGTCATTACGGGAGCTTTTTTGTGTACAGCAACAAGGCATTGCTCCATACAGGTTTATTATAAGATACTATATTTGTCAATATGATAAACATAAACTTGCAACATTACATCAGTCTATTGCTTTGTATTTCAGGCAGCCATATCTACATTTAAATCAGACTATTAGTACAGACAGTCTTGGCCTCCTGCCTGTTCTGCTCTTTTACCTCCTGCTCAAGGCCATCTGGTCCCAAGCTTACAGACGACTAATGGCACCCAGTCATCTGGCTTTCAGCACCGTGAAAGGGAAGCCTGATGTGATCTACTCATCCAGTGATCTGCAAACATAAAGCCTCCTCCTATTGCTTTGCTTGCAGCGGATGGATCGCCCAGCCACCAGTGGTCTCCAAGCTTCATCAATCGCAATGAAGAGCCGTTGGCCTGCTATACGTGTACACAAGTTAAAGATAATGCTGGTGATTATGGAAGTGCCTGTTCTGAGAGTGTGACATTTAAATTGTCTCTACAAAGTATGTTGCAAGCTAGTTAATTCCATCTATAAAATTCTTATAAATTCTTTGCAACATCCTGCTTGTAATAGACATAAGATTATAACATCAAATTAACAAAGGTATGAGTACCTTTTGTACTATTATCTTTGATATATATGTGTATATATGTTTGAAGCCAATTTGGTGTCAATATGTTCTTGAGTTATTTGTTATCTTGAGATATTTGAAGCCAATATTTACAGTGCTTAACAATAAATATATTTAATGTACAAATCCAATCCCTTCACTGCTGTGTCATGATCCGCTCCGTCCGATCCTCCCGTGTGCCACGCCCCCCTCATTCCCCACGTGTATTTCCCCGATTGTTTTCGCCTGTGTCCTGTTAATCCCCAGTTAGCGGTGTATATGA
>JAABNX020000038.1:13624816-13651502 GCA_015163995.2 Mormyrus lacerda
CTGAGCTGAAGAGGAGAGTGCACAAGAGAGGGCCTAGGACCCTGGATGATCTGGAGAGATTCTGTAAAGAGGAATGGTCTCAGATGCTGTGCTTGGCATTCTCCAACCTTATACAACCTGTTATAGGAGAAGACTCAGTGTTGTTATACTGGCAAAGGGACGTTGTAAAAAGTATTAAAAGCAGGGGTTCCGGTAATCATGGCACATGTGTTTTTGTTGAAAATAATTATTTCTTGATGATGGATTTGTTTTTTTTTTTGATAAATTTCTTTTAATTTTTACAAGGGATGCCAATGATTGTGGAGGGGGCTGTACATGTATATATATATATACATACATAAGTGCATACTTATATACAGTAGTGGAAAAAATGAACAGACCACAATTTTTTGTTTCACTCACTTCTCAGTTTATGGGTGTGTGTTAGTGTTGTAGTCAAGACCGCCTAAACCGAGACCAAGACATTGCCAAGATGGAGGGTATCAAGACCAAGACACTGCCGAGACTTGAAGGTACCAAGACCAAGACACACTAAGGTAAATCCAAGACCAAGGTCACCGGTTCAAACCCAGCCTCAGCACGTCTGCGGGTCCTTGAGCAGCTCCCTGGGCGCCCTAATGGGTGGCTGCCCTTCGTGGACAGCTTGCTTACAAAAGAGCAAGTTGAGGGAGGTGTAAAAAATAATTTCCCATGGGATCAATAAAGTGATGATGATTATTATTAAAAAAAAAAATACCGAAAACAGACTAGGGCTGCGTAGAAGCCCTTTGAGTCTTTCATGCAGATGTGATCAGTAACTCCTAGGAATGAACGAAGCCTCAGATCAGACCAGAGGTCCGTTGTAACTGCCACACTTGACTGAGCCTTCAACTCTTCAATGATGTTTGCTTTAACATTCTTCACTGACTCTGGTATAAAATTCTCGGTCAAGGTTCTTCTTGACATTGGTGTGCATTTGCAGTCCAGAACTTGTAAAAAGTGTCTGAAATGGGGATTTTCAACCAGACACAGGGGTAGGCAGCAACCGATGACCAGATCATGCAGGATGATTTCGGACATTTCTTTGCCGATTTTGATATGATGTGATGTGTATGATGTGTGTGGACTGTGAAGCGCTGGCAGTGTGCGTTGAGAAAATGTATACAGTACAATGTAAATGAATGTTTTTAAAATAGATGCATCTGACTGGTTGCATTTAAATTGAGGTGTGTAATAAATAATGATACTGTTCTGTGATGATGCGCTGTTTTCTCTTTTTTTCCCCATCCCATCAAGACCGCTATGTCCAAGACCAAGACAAGACCAAGACCAAATAGAGTCGAGACCAAGACAAGACAGAGACCACAAAAAATTGGTCTCAAGACCGGTCCTGAGAACTACAGCACTAGTGTGCGTCTGTGAATAATATTATACTATAAATAGACACACACATAATATATATCAAACTGCAGCCTGGTTCTTCTCTGTTTCATTAGTAGAAGGCATCTTCCGTGCTTTATGAGATTCAGTCCTGCTTGTAGGAGCCTGGTCAATCAATCAGGCTTTATTTATATAGCACATTTCCTACAAAATCAATCCAACATAAAGTGCTTTACATACTAAACGACAATATCAACCCACCCCTCCTGCCACCCTCACCCGAACTATGTAAAACAAGGGGACAAAAGATACGTAAGACGATTATAAATAAATAAGGAAAAGTTAATGAAAAAGAAAAGATAAAATTTTGATTTTCGAGATTAATAAATATGATAAAGAAAAATTAAGGAGGAGAAAAAGTACAACTACAAAATAAAAGTGTAAATGGTGGGATGAATAGGACGATAAATAAATAGAGATAGAACATTAGGGATGGAATATAATTAATAATAAATTAATAGAGATAAAAAGACATGAGAAGTTCTGAGATAAAAAGAAATAAGTGAGGTATGGTTGAAGATGATTGACAGTATAAAATAAAGGAGGACATACTGTTGTGATTGCTCGAACGACAATGCAGGGTACAGACCTGGGGAAACAGACTCGAAAGCGGACTGAAATACTGTACACAAGACAAGCCAAAAATAACAGGAAACAGGTGATCACAATCGGGGTAGTACACATGGTTAATGAAGGGGCGTGGCACACACGAGGATCGTATGAGCAGGTCATGACAGAACCCCCCCCCCCCACCAAAGGCGCGCACTCCGGGAACAGAACCGACACACAGAACAAGCACAACGGTGGGAACCAGGACAACACCTGACAAAGAATGGGAAATGCAGACATGCAGATCAGGAAGCGAGATACTTGATTGAGCTGTAGAAAGTTCTTGGCCATCCATGACCTGATATCTAAAATGCAGTTCAATTGATATAAAGTTATGTGTCTCCTGATGATGTCTCCAAGTAGCAGCATGTAGATATTATAGTATAGGATCTAAAATTGATTGTTGAGGAATACCACAGTTCATTTTATAATTTTTGTACATTCCTCCATGCTTATGAAAAAATCTCTATCACATAATATTCTCTATTACAAAACATTCTCTATCACCCGCTTCCAATGACTTTCACCTAGAAACTGTTGAGAATCTCAAAGACGGTTCTTTGATGGTATTACGACAGGGCATGGCAAAGGAAAGAAAATTAATGGAGTGGTTCCAACAAAAAGGTGTTTATTAACCAAAAAGGAACACAAAGGGGTAATCAGAAAAGAAAGGGACCATCCATCCAGTATCTCCCACTTGATCCGAGGTCAGGTGGTAGGGGCAGCAGTCTCAGTAGGGAAACCCAGACTTCTCTCTCCCTGGCCACTTCATCCAGATACTCTAGGGGAATCCCGAGGTGTTCCCTGGCCAGCCAAGAGACATACTCCCTCCAGTGTGTACTGGGTCTTCCCCAGGGCCTCCTCTCAGTGGGAAATGCCCAGAACACCTCACCAGGGAGGCATCCAGGAGGCATCCTAATCAGATGCCTGAGCAACCTCATCTGGCTCCTCTCAATGTGGAGGAGCAGTGGCTCTACTCTGAGTCCCTCCCGAATGACCGAGCTCCTCACCCTATCTCTAAGGGAGAGCCCAGCCACCCTGCGGAGGAAACTCATTTCGGCTACTGGCACTTGAGATCTCGTTCTTTCAATCACTACCCACAGCTCGTGACCGGTAAATCAGGAGCTTTGCCTTTTGGCTCAGCTCTTTCTTCACCATGACAGACCGATGCAGCGCCCGCATCACTGCTGACGCCACACCGATCCGTCTGTCGATCTCCCGCTCCATCGTTCCCTCACTCGTTAACAAAAACCCAAGATACTTAAACTCCTCCACTTGGGGGAGGACCCTATCCCCGACCCAGAGAGAGCATTCTACCGTTTTCCGGCTGAAGACCACGGTCTCGGATTTGGAGGTGCTGATTCTCATCCCAGCCGCTTCATACTCGGCTACAAACTGTCCAAGTGAGAGCCGAATGTCATGGTCTGATGAAGCCAACAGAACCACATTATCTGCAAAAAGCAGAGACCTAATCCTGAGGTCACCAAACCGGACACCCTCAACACCCTGGCTGCGACTAGAAATTCTGTCCATAAAAACTATGAACAGAATCGGTGACAAAGTGCAGCCCTGATGGAGTCCAACCCTCACCGGAAACGAGTCCAACTTATTGCACCTATGCGGACCAGGCTCTGGCACTGGTCATACAAGGACCGAACAGCCATTAAAAGGAAGCCCAGCACCTCACACTCCCGGAGCACCCCCCACAGGACTCCCCGAGGGACACAGTCGAATGCCTTCTCCAAGTCCACAAAACACATTTAGACTCCCATGAACCCTCCAAAACCCTGCGGAGACTATAGAGCTGGTCCACTGTTCCATAGCCAGGGCGAAAACCACATCACTCCTCCTGAATCCAAGGTTCGACAATCCGGTGGACCCTCCTCTCCAGAACCCCCGAATAGACCACCCAGGGAGGCTAAGGAGTGTGATCCCCCTATACTTGGAGCACATCCTCCAGTCCTTCTTAAAGAGGGGGACCACCACCCAGGTCTGACAGGCCAGACGCTCTGCCCCTAATGTCCACGCAATGCTGCAGATGCGTGTCAACTAGGACAGCCCCACAGCATCCAAAGCCTTAAGGAACTCCGGGCGGATCGCATCCACCCCCGGGCCCGGCCACTGAGGAAAGTTTTAACCACCTCAGCGACCTCCGCCCCAGAAATAGGGGGTCTACACCCAAATCCCCATACTCTGCTTCAACGTTGGAAGGTGTGTCGGTGGTATTGAGGAGGTCTTCAAAGGAATCCCTCCACTGACCCAAAACGTGCCGAGTTGAGGTCAGCAGCAACCCATCCCCACCATTAACAGTGTTGATCTTGCACCACTATCCTGCCCTGAGCTGCCAGATGGTGGACCAGAATCTCCTCGAAGCCGTCCAGAAGTCATTTTCCATGGCCGGTGGCATGTCTACCAGCGGGTTCGGGGACTGGCACTGACCACCTTATGGCCACAGCTCCTGTCAGCCACCTCCACAATGGAGCCGCAGAACATGGCCCATTTGGACTCAATGTCCCCTGCCTCCCCCGAGACATGGGAGAAGTTCTGCCGGAAACTCCTTCTGACAGGGGATTCTGGCAGACGTTCCCAGCAGACCCTCACTATATGCTTGGGCCTGCCAGGCCTGGCCGGCTTCCTCCCCCGCCAGCAGAGCCAACCCACCACCAGGTAGTGATCCGTTGACAGCTCCGCCCCTCTCTTCACCCGAGTGTCCAAGACATGCGGCTGCAAGTCGAACGACATGACCATAAAGTTGATCATCGAACTGCAGCCTAGGGTGTCCTTGTGCCAAGTGCACACTTATGCTTGAACATGGTGTTCAATATGGACAATCCGTGATAAGCACAGAAGTCCAGTAACAAAACGTCACTCGGGTTCAGATCGGGGGGGCGTTCCTCCCAATCACGCCACTCCAGGTCTCACTGTCATTGCCCACATGAGCATTGAAGTCCCCTAGCAGAACAAAAGAGTCCCCAGAAGGAGTGCTCTCCAGCACCCCTTCCAAGGACTCCAGAAAGGGTGGGTATTCTGAACTGCCGCTTGGCACATAAGCGCGAATAACAGTCAAGACCCATTCCCCCACTCAAAGACGAAGGGAGGCTATCCTCTCATCCACTGCGGTAAACCCCAATGTACAGGCGCCCAGCCAGGGGGCAATAAGTATGCCCACCCCCACTTAGCACCTTACCCCGCGGGCAACTCCTGCGTGAAAGAGGGTCCAACCCCCCTCAAGGAGACTAGTTACAAAGCCCAAACCATGCATCGAGGTGAGCCCGACAATATCTAGCTGGAACTTCACAACCTTGCGCACCAGCTCAGGCTTCCCCATCAGAGAGGTGACATGTCGCTAGAGCTAGCTTCTGCAGTTGACGATGGGACCGCCAAGGTTCCCATCTTTGGCCACTGCCCAGCTCACATCACACCCAACCCCTATGGCCCCTTCTATTGGCCTGGCTCGAGGGGGGGGACCCGGTGACCCAAGTCCAGGCAAGGGAAACCGTGGTTCCAAAATTTTTTTCTTCATTAGTGGTCTTGTGAGCCAAACTTCTTCTGGTTCCTCACCCAGGACCTGTTTGCCTTGGGTGACCCTACCAGGGGCATAAAGGCCTGGGCAACTTAGCTCCTGGGATCATTGGAACACGCAAACCCCTCCACCATGATAAGGTGTCAGCTCCAGGAGAGGAGAAAGGGACCATGAGTGATCAAAACAAAACAGGAAAAATATGAACTAAATTGAAGGTAACCACAAAGCAATAGAACTAGGGAACAGAGTAAAACTGAGAGCAGGATTAGAAAACAACCACAGCTACTAACAAAAGGTAACAACTACAATGACCGACTAAGGAGCTAACAGTATGAGGGCAGGCACTTAAATCTGCACATATAACAAAGCTAACAAGGGGCAGGTGTGGAACATGACTAAAAACAAGCATTCAGCAAAGGCATAGTACAGCAAGCAACAGGTGGAGTAAATTACAATTAACAAGCACATACACTAGGAAATCTTAATAAACACTAAGGTTAACAACACTAGGGAAGACTAGGAACATAAGTCTAAGCAGAACAAAATTAAACAAGGCACAAGCCGGATAACCCTAACAGAAGGACACAAAGAAAAACCAAAAAATGGCACAAAAGAAAACACAAACATGTAAATATTAAATAACAGGTTTGCATTCTCTGATGACACTTTCCAAACAACGTCACCATTTTTCCAGCCACCTTATTCCAATAACTTTAGCCTAGAAAATGATCAGATGGGTTCAGCTTCTGAGCCACTCATGCAACCCATTGAGCTCCATGGCAGCCCAGGGAACAGAGAAATAAACTAGGGGCTGAAGGGCTACAAAACAGAGAGAGAGGAAGCAGAATGATCACTGACGCCTGCTGGCCAAAAGGGGACAAGTCATATAGGACAGGCTCGAACGGGCACTGACCCTGACTGATCATTGTTTTCATGTGTATTTTTCTATTTTGAAAGAAAGGAGTGTATTTGTGACTATGCAAAAAGTATTTTTTCCTACCCAGCAAAGTTTGTAGTATTTAACACTGACGGAGGTAATTTTACACTCAGACATTTTACTGGATCCAAAAGTGTTAAATGAACACAGCTATGGCAAGCCGTTTTAACATATAATCACACTTCTATCCATAATTACATTTTAGATATACACAATTCTAAAAATAAATCAAAATAAATGAGCAGTCAAATCCACATTCAAGTAGAAATGGTTTATTTCTGGGTCAGTCATGCTTCAGACACAGCGTGTGAGCTGTTCTGGTACAGTTCCGGTATATGAAAGTGGAGCGAGGTGACGCTACTTGTTAAAACCCATTTTATGTTAAAACGGCATCCTATCTACTCGTCAACAGATATCCACAATACAATTGTAGATATCTGCAATTGCATTGTTCCTAGGCATAATTCTAATTATAGATATCTGCAATTGCATTTTTACTAGTCATAATATGAATTGTGGATATCTGAAATGACATTTTTACTATTCACAATGTATTTTTGGATATTCAAAATTACATTATATATATATATGGAATGTTTTTTTTCTTTTCGGATATCTGAAATTAAAATTATCACTAGTAACAATTAGATTGTAGATATCTGAAATGGGAGTTTTTCCTAGTAAGAATTCAATTTCAGATATCCAGAATGTTAATTCTAGATATCTGAAATGTAATTGTGGATATCAGAAATTGAAAGCCCAATAGACATGAATGGCAAAAGTGTCGTGATTTCTCCTAGGAAGAATGACGTTGTGGATATCTGAAATGACAATTGTGGATAGGAAGAATGTCATTTTGGATATCTGAAATGCTCTTTTTGACTAGAAAGAATTGAATTACGGATATCTGCAATACCAGTCTAGCGATTAAATGTTAAAACGGCTTGCCATACACAGCTAATTTTGTGGTATGACTCAGCTGTACCTAGGGGCAGTTTAACTATGGAAATGTAGCAGATGTAATGTTAGTGGGTGATTTACTAACATTAATTATGCAGAAGCTGCATGCTGGAAATTACTTAATTAGCATGTGGGTGGAGACAAACTTCTTTTTCCTTGTGGCGATTGTACAAACATGGATATATGGACTAAGCTGTAGCTTTTTATTGTTTCCAAGGCACTAACATTCTGTCAAACTCTCTGCACCCAATCACAAGATGTGAAGTCAGGCATGATGCTTATCAAAGCTTTTAGTTTGATTTTGGATAAACAGGTATCACCCCCCCCCAAAAAAAATAAATAAATAAATAATAGTGACCTTAATACAGGGAGTTTATTTAAGACTTAGTTTAAGGATTACTTTAGGCTAAGTCCCCAGAGTGCAGCATAGTGGGGGTAGCATGAGGGGGGTGTGTGGGTCGGTGGGTAAGGATGGTGTGCCTGTGTTTGGAAGGCCATTGGCAAAGTGATTTCCTGAGCCTTCAGTATTAAATTTTGTGTAAATAAAATGTAAGCATAGCATATTGGGAAGGGTGGAGTGACACAGTGGTTATCACTGTCGCAAGTGAGTAAATATTAGACAAGTCTCCTCCCTCCTCTGGTGAAACAAAGACAATTTTTATCTGCCACTAGGGGCTCCCAGTTGTACCTCAAAAATGATACAGCCAGTAGAACTCAATAATGTTTAGTCACCTCACCATAAAAAGATGTTGCTTTAATAATAGCAAAAGCAACAAATAATATTCCTAATACAATCTCTGTAAAAATTTTCAGATGGTTCCTCAAGTTCTTGAAACACTAGTCTATTGCCCTAAAGTTTCACCTAAGCTTCCTTTACATGCTAATCTAATCCTAACAGAACATAATGGGGGTGCAGTCTTTAGATTGTTTCAACATTTTTCATATATACTTTAAATATAAAAATGTACAAGGTCCTCAATGTCTAGCATATAAATATTTATAAATATATAAATATTTGTCATGCTTTTGTGTTATGAAAGTTGGAAAATACTATTAAAACTTTGAACAAAAATGTATCAATTATTATCAATCACTTAAATAACCACATCAATATCATCTAATAAAGCAAAAAAAAATATTTTAGAATGTTTTACAACATTTAATATTAAAACTTATGTCCCTTAAAAATACTCAAAGAAATGTAATGTATAAAGTGAACATTTAACAGGTGGAAAAAATACAATAAAACTAATCATATCCACAAAGCTCTCGGGATCATGAGCTGAAGGATCAGATTCTTCACCCAAATGGTTTTAATAATGAAATGATCAAACTCCAGCAAAACTGAGAATTTTCATCATACCATTAGGACTAGTATCTAATGTTACTAAATCAATGAAATTAAAGTCAATACTTCAAGATACTTTTAGCTGGCTTGTTAAATGCTTTCTAACTGCTTGTATATAGCACTATATCATCTAGCATTTGTTCTGGGTTCAGATTAACTGCAAGCTCCAACCTGCCATATTTAGCATCCAATTTGAAGAGCTCTTTATTCAATGCAACAAAATCTCCATGTTGGCAAAAGATCAAGTGCCCTCACAACACAGACAAATCTGTCAGGGGCTCATTGTATTGTTTTTGAGTGCCTGTACGCTTCTGTTGTGCTTAAAGGTTATTATTATATAGCATGTTTTGAGAATATGCATATTAACATTAATTAGTTAATTGCTTTCTGCATACCTATGAACACTCTCAAATGAATAGCTAAGAAAAATGTTTTCAAACAGCTATAATGTGTAATTATAACATTATTTTTGGTGAGTGCCTTTAAATTGCTTTAACATGAAAAGTTTCTAAAAAGAATCTGCACAATAATTGTTTTGGACCATCACAAATATCATCAATATCATCATTGTTAACAAGTATCAGTGATCACAGACATTGAACATAAATTCCTGAGACATCACTGCACTGTATAAACATTTTATGAAAATGAAAAAGCCTGCAGGGTAATTACTTCAGGAATAGGTAAATCAGGCTTAATCTTTTGTAATGTTTACTAAAAAAAAACCAAAAAAAAAAACCATAAACATATCCTCAAACTAATCCAAATGTACCATGTACCCAGAGCCTTCTATATACTATACCAGGGGTCTTGTAAAGTCCTGGAGACCTATTATCCAGCAGGTTTTCCATCTTACCTGGCTTCTGATGAGCCAGACATGTTCCCTTTGTTTGCCTGACAACAGGTGTGGCTCATTAGAAGCCAGGTAGGATGGAAAACCTACTGGATAGTAGCTCGCTAGGACTGGAGTTGGAAACCCCTGGCCTATACTGTTAAATAGCATTGTCTACATGACTCCAGTCAGTTAAGATATTATATTAAAGTGTGAGCCTGTCAAGCATTGGTAGCAGTTTAATGTGTGTCCCATGTTCTCAAAACATGTAAAATGAAGTGGAATTGTGATCTTCACTTAATTTGGACTAAAAAATTGTTCTCTTTTGCAGGCCACTGATTTTTTTGCCGATCATTCCCAGATTTAATGATGCTAATCTCTCTAATGTCTTAAGTGCTTTTTGCTTCATGACATAAACAAGAGAACCGTCTTTGGAATTTGGCAGCTTTTATTTAACCATCAAAGTAATATAAATAACAATATTTTTCTGTTTTCTGCATATACAGTACTGCCTTGGCTCACGGATTTGAATTCGTTCAAGGACTCAGTTCGTGACCCGAAAAGTTCGGCAACCTGAATCATATAATGTAAATACAAATAATTTGTTCAAACCTCAGAAACACTGAATTTTTTCAATTTTTCATGGTTTCCTGTGACCAATAATATAGACAAATTAAAATAAGCTTAATTATACACACATAATGCTAAATTAAATAAAACAGTACAACTGAGCATACGCTTCTTGGCGGGCTGGTCGCTCGAAAGACGCCAAAACACGGAAAAGAACCAAAAACATCCCCCCAAAAAACTGAACAATTAACATTAAAAGGCTGAATAAAAGTCAAAAACAATACAGTCATCTCAAAAATGATTATTATTATACTGTACATTATTTTCATACGTCTAAATTTTTTATGTACATTTAGTGAATATAACGCTTAAATACTGAATAATTTATGTTGTTAATGAAGTATTGTAATTTTATGTATAGATATGTGACTGTTAAAAAGCATCACAAACAAGTTTATCAATCACAGAAAGGTACCGATATAACAGAACGTTCTCTCTCTATTTTTTTCTTTTTTCAGATGTTCAACCTCTGAAGAGATACAGTAAAGACAAACATCTACAAGAAGCTCTTTATACATTCCGCAGCCGTTCTTGGGTATAATGTAACACTTCTTCCTGTGTCAGGTGGTTCTTTGGGGAGCTTTTGGGGGATGTTTGTGTGTTCGCAGCCTGAAACTTCGCTTCGCGAACCGATACAAAAATTTTTCAAACATCTGGTTCGTAACCCGATTTGTTCGTGAACAGGACTGCTCGTGGGTCGAGGTACCACTGTAGTTTGCTGTGTATATGAAGCCTAATCTGATGCCCTTGTGGGAGCTGAAAATGGCTTTAAAAATGTATGTGAAACATTTCACACCAGGGCAGAGGTATTACATTAGGAAAAGCTGGGGAAGTCATACAAAAATGACACTAGCACATCTGTGCTTCATATAACCAGGGCTATTTCTCCCAAAATGCTGTTATCATTGGGCATCGTACTAAAGAAATTCCCAAGAGTGACATTAAGCATGGCTGTAACATTTAAGTATTTTTAAATTTAATTACTAGAGTAAAGCTGTAAACGTGTGTATTTTACCAAACATGCTTTATTTGCCATTTCCACAAGTACATTGGAATGCTTCTCTTTGCTGACCCCATCTTTTTCCTCCCTAGATTGAGGGCCACGGCACAGGGTTAGCTAACGTGCAGCGGCGCTGTAGCTGGGGGTTAAGGGCCTCACTCAAGGGTCCACAGAAATCTGACTGCTATGTCAAGGCTGGGGCTCGAACCAGCGATCGTCTAATCACAGGCACAGAGACTTAGCCCACTGAACCACTCACTGACCACCTAAAATGCACCGGTGCTTGGATACAAATCCATGGCTGTGTAAGTGAGAAATCTGGTATACCATAGTGGGTGGTATCAGGGGGCCCTGAACCACAAAAAGACTGTAAGCATGGCCCAAATAATTGTTTAGGAAAAATTAAACAATATACAACAGATGTATTACAGGGAAAGCACACCCTGTGTTGATGCTTGGCACTGGTTGTACTGTAAATGTTTTGTAAAGCTATCAGTCGGTACAAAGTATATAGAAGTAAAACTACATCTGCTTTCTGCCAGCTGAAAGAAAATGGAAGAGAACAATCATCTATATCATAATAAACAGCAGCAATATCCATATATGTTAGAAATATTAAGGCTAAGAACATTATTACACTGTCACAGGTTTGTTTTATGATAAATTTAGGATTCCACCCCCCTACCCCATGATTCATGAAAATTTTAACCATTATGATGGATTTTAAATTGTTGTTATTATATATATATATATAATGAAATGATAGCGTTATGTGAAAAGCTTTTACCTAAACTAAAATTCCTTGTCTCCCATGCACTTAAGAAAACAATTACAAAAAGTGTTTCTTATTGATGACATGTGACAACTGAGTAGTCAACTCTTGTGGTGTCCCTGTTCCTGGTATAGTTGGCTATTCTGTGGATGGAAATGAGTCGCTTCAGAGCCCAAAAATAGACTCGATGTTGTATTTTAAGCTCTAGAGTTAATTAAAGGATGTGGCGGCTGGGAAAGGTCGACTTCTCCTTCACTAGCGTTGACAGCTGGGGTGTCACTCATCTAGAATCATAATGGCACATTTTTACAGAAGGTGTAGCTGTTCTTGTTTGCTGATGGGCACCCTTGTGCAAAGGGTCAATGACAAAACAAATTCAAGGATTATAACAGGCAGTAATAACAGAGGAGAATCTCGTTAAAGTCATTTAAGAGTATATCCAAACTGTCTCTGTCTTTTCTCATGCTGCAAATACTCATAATAATGTAATTTTCAAAAAGAATATTGCGGGACTGGCCCGATGTAACAAACAAGCTTTAATGATTATTTAAAAAAAAAAAAATAAGCATATCAGTTTTTCTAAACTTAAGTCTTACCAAAAATCAATACATAAATCATCTTGCTTTTCTTACAATATAATGTTATAAAATCTTAATAGACACTTGTGTGTGCACATATTGTGCCATTTACTGTTTGGATAATAAATAATGGAATATGATGTTCACAGTACATGGCAACATTTATGATGGTTTATTTTTATGACAAAAATGAGAAAGTCAAGGCTTTGTATTATTCACTGAAGAAGATGACTTGTGCACATGATACATTTTTGAGCCGGAACAGTTTGAATCAAAGATTTCTCTTATGTGTCTGCTTACATTTCCTTCCACTTACAATTCTGGGAGAATTATCTTTAGAAGTCACATTTAAATAGTTTTGGGAAGAAATGTTTACTTGCTTAATCACCTTGCAGTGCATGTGAAGAAATCAGAAACTACTGATTAAAATATTGACATCATATTCAACAAAAATGATCATCCATTCGTGTCATTTTATATCATTATCCTAACTGCAACAGAAGTAATTACTGTACGTTTGATGCAAACACATGTCTCATACATTGTTGTGGTTCTTGGCAAACATACTTTACTTTGGACATTTGAAAAAAGTAATTTAAGAAGTTCCACTCCCCCGCAATAAAATACGAAATCTAACCGAAGTTCCCTTCCCAGCAGACTTCACACTGAGATGCAAGGCCTGAACATTTTGTCATCTCCCTAACCATGACGGCTCCTGCTGCCAATGTGGCCAAGATATGTTTTGGGCCGAAACTGAAGAACTGCGGCCTGATAACCAATTCATTTCTGGAAGACAAACTGCCCCGGTCAATTATTCCCTCCTTCCCTTGGCAGAATGGTGCCAATTTGTCCTGTTGCTGGGAGTCTGCCACAGTTAGCAAATGACATGGCTCATATTTGTACAAACAGCAATGACCAGACTGCACTTGGAAGAGTGTCAGAATGAAATGAAAGACCCCCCCCCACCCTTCTATGTATGTTTTGGCAGGAGTAACTCTTTAATGAGAGCTAGACTGGACATTGTTGTCTCTGTGTTCGCTGATAATCCATAAAACCAACATGACCAGCACTCAGAACACCTAAAGGTTTATTCCTATAGTGCTTAGTTTAATATTTTGGCTGTTCCTTCTGAATTATTTGAGATGCAACCTAATCAGTGTAGTCTCTTATGTTTATGGTCTGATCTCATTGCCTGTGGGCTTTTCACATTGTTACAAATACCATTTACCATGTGCAGCATGTTTTTGATAACCCACTTAAGACTTAACTTAATGAATGCTGAAACTGCAAGCATGAAAATTAGGAAGGCTGGTCAGATATGCCCACGGAAAAGAATTTTTATTAATTTAGATGAAATGACAAAGGGGGCTCGGAATTGCCACAGAAGAGAATGCCAGTCGGTGTTTGCGCTCTTCCAAATACTAAGGCACTAGCGTTAGCCGTCTTGTTTTCCACGAATGTTCGTGTCCCGTCACGTACGACCGGCGTGAAAATGAAGATGGCACTGCACTCTAGTGGGAGGGAGGGACGCTGACACATTATGTCCTTCATGGTCACCAGCTTGAAGCTTGTGCAATGCAACAAAGAATCTGAATATTTGGGAACAATGCTATGGGCGTTAGCACTTCGTGTCAAGACTGTGTTTTTGTAGGTGATAATTCAGCGACCCAAAGAAAATTTGTGGAATTCCGGAAGCATCTTCTCCATACTCAGAATTGTGCTTTCTGCTGGATTCCTGCATATTTTGAATAATCCATATTCACTTTAACTGTGCACAACTGCTGAACAAAACACCACAGTAAGTAGGTTAAATTTCCCAAAGTATATTACTGAATTCCAGAATCAGCACTTATGCTATACTTAAATGTACATTTCTGTGTTTCAATTTGCCTTCATTAGTAGATCCATTGCTCCTCTAATGAGGTCTGACTCATTTTGTCACCAGGTTTTGCAACTTGACACCATGATAGCATGGAATAGCTTTTGGAGAGCAAGGGTGTGAAGCTGACATGCTGTAACTGCCCCCAAAGCAGCCAAAGAGGACAGCCGAGGGCAATTACTGAAAAATCCCAAGCTAAAAACAGGCACTTGTAAAGGAGCAGGAAAAAAAAAGATATTTAAGTCTTTCAGCATAGACCAGTAATTGGAATACGTTGGTTTTCTAGACTATCAGATGACACCAGCCCACTTAAGAACATGTTTTCACCCATCTGCCATTCATTCATTAATTCATTCATTCATTCATTCAATAAAGAGCAATAATTCTATTTATAAATGCATAGTACACAGGGCAATACTGCACATTGTACTTAGATTTGATTATTATATGTATACTTGGTTTGTGTGGTCTGCTTTGGTCTTTTGAATGCTATCGATGGGTTTGTTGCAAGTAAGATTTCCTGTGTATCGATGTACAAAAGGTAAATAACAAATGTTGATATCTTGATGAAAGTATTTCATAGACCTAATGAATGATGTAATTTTGGGGACCCATTTCTGGTGCTGTGTGAACATTCCATGCTGAACAACTTCTGGACTGAAGTGGTGCTTATTTTTCCATTGTATTCCACGCCATCTGTTTATCATTATTGTGAGCACACCAGGTGGCCAGTTTTTTTTTTACCGGCCATTGATTGCAAGGGTGGTGTTTTTATTTTGTCTATGCTGTTATCATTTCAATCAGGTTCATAATGTACGCTCTTGAAGTCAAGGCTAAAAATTTTTTTCAATTGACCATGCCAACAAAAAACACATGGTGCTTTGTCGGTGCTTTTTGTAAAATGTGCCTCCCATCAAATGAGAGTGTGTGCTGTATGTCAATGTGTGTTGCTCACGATGCATAACGGAATGCTAACGAATGACACCACACAGCATGCCTCATCACAACAGAGCAGGGCATGACTTCCCCGCCTCTTTATGCAGTGTGCAGGTTCTAATGTCACATAGTATATTTTTACTGTTGTTTAGCGTTTGTGAATGAGAACCTAATGATGCACACAACTTCTACTCAACGCTGAGTCTGTCAGAGTGGCTCCCTTTGATCACAAGACGCAAGCAACCGCAGAGCATAATGGCCCCAAACCTTCAAGAGGCACTGCTACGGCAGATGTGATGTAAAAAATGCATGTTGCCGTCATATTCAAGGGGATGTCACTAGTGACTACGATTCCACTCCTGAACCCCGTGTGGCGAAATGGTAACACCCATTGGTAAAGTCACGCCGAGGGAAGAACAACAGTTGTTGTTAATTATACCGTTCTGCAACAGAAGGCAGACGTCCATCCTCCCCCCCCCCAACCTCTTGGTCCTGGCATGTGCCACTAGGTCTGCCCCCCAACCTTACTCTTTAGTCACACTTTCAGCTGCCCCTTGCCCATTCCTGTCTGCCCTCTCATTTTTGGCATATTAGCTAAAATGCAGCTACATTATTCCCATAATTTTGAAAGAAATGTCTATGTCAGATTTCTGTATTATTTATTACGGTTTGATATCTTGACATAAATAGCTGACTACTGTACTTGCATTGTTCAGCTTCTCTTTTATAGATATACAGGCAGTCCTCGAATGACCCTCGCATAAGTCAAATTTTAAGCAAGCCAGATGTACTTTCTCATACCACTGAAGAAACATTATTGCAAAAAAGACACGTTAGCCAAAAATATACTAGCAATTCCTACCAGTGAGCACATATAAAATAAATGAAGTATAAATTTAGTCATGTGTTAGTGCTTTGGTAAACTCTATATATTTCTATTTATCTATTTCTTGCGAAAACATAAGTTAAGAAGCAAGTTGAGATCTAGCTATATTTCAGCATTTGCTTGAGTTGACCACATTTGTTTTTATGACAAAGATTTTTTTATGGAACAAACATTATAACTGAATCAAACTTTACAGAATAAATCAGAATAAATGTAATAAAACGATTCTTTTAAGTAATGAAATAAATTTTCAAATCCCTAATGCCACGAGGAAGGTCATATTACACCGTGAGGCAGGAAATGAATATAAAATCTTGTCTTCACATGCCTGCTCACTAATGTTGGATTGAATAAATGAATATAAAGCTTAAGGAAAGATGTATTCTCATTCCGTTCTTTTGGCAAACTTTCCAGCAGTCATAAAGATTCTTTTGGACGTTTGCAAATGAACAGAGGCAACAATGTCAAGTTTTAGAAAATTCTAGACACTTTGTGAGATTTCCATAGTGGAATACAACAGTGACTCCCATGAAACCTACTTACTTATAATTTTACAATCTATGACATGGTATTTATTTACATAATTACACCTGGTGTATAGTTACACGTAGTATAATGAGACAAAAATATGTAGAGACAGGTCCTCCGGATAAACTATGGATAATTACATGCATAATTAATCAGGCGCATAATTAAGAATTTGCTGGTCTTTGGGGGTTTGAGTGGAATGTGGGGAATATCTCATTGCTTGTTGGGGTTTGCATTTGTGATGAGGTGAAAACCGTCAACTTCTTTTTGTGAAATGACATTGTCACATTGGTTGATTAAAGGAAAATCCTGCTAAAATAACTTAATGAGTGTGGAGGCCGCAAGCATGAAAACAGGAAGGCTGGTCAGTTTTATTAATTTAGACAAAATAACAAAGCAAACTCAGAATCACCACATAACATAAGATGTCCGGTTGGTGTTTGAGTTCTTCCAAACAGAGACACACTCGCATTAAAAATGTCACATTGGTTGAGTAAAGAGGAAGCGTGTCATTCTGAAAGCCTCCAAAAGTTAGACAGAATTACCACGCAGTTTGAATGATTTCAATGACGTTTACGAGACCAACACTGAAAACAAGCAGACATTTCCCCAGTGTTTCCACCCATTTGGGTGCTGTTTTTAGATGTTTGTGTTACAAAGGTAATAGTTAGATTTCAGGTAGTCTGGGCTAAATGAATGGAAATAAAGTCCATTTAAACTGGGGTCCCTTAAATCTGACAGGTTATCTAGCTAACGACCAAATCTCGCTTCATGATACAGGCCCCAGATATTAAAATAAAAATAAACAAATCATCTCTTACATGGCTAAATTCTGCCATGAGGACTCATTCTTCTTTTAATATTATATCCCTGAATATTTATGACCTTCAGCTTTGCAAAATACATTTTTTTACACAAACCTCAAAATCTGGTCTTCAAGACTAATTGCTTATTCATCCATATTTCTATAGAGGCAATATAATTGAGGTTCTATATTATATACACGTAACACAATACTGTACTTTAAGTACGTATACAGAGATTATACCATCTGCTAGCAACATTGATGATTTAAGAGTATCCAAACAAAGTTTTGCTTTTACAATTCATTTGTAAATCTGATGTATTCCTGGTGAATGGAAGACGATCATTTAGCTGATTAGATA
The DNA here is from genome assembly GCA_015163995.2 of Mormyrus lacerda. Taxonomy (NCBI): domain Eukaryota; kingdom Metazoa; phylum Chordata; class Actinopteri; order Osteoglossiformes; family Mormyridae; genus Mormyrus; species Mormyrus lacerda. The sequence continues at coordinate 13,642,820 of JAABNX020000038.1, forward strand.
ATAACAATAAGCTTTATCATGCTGGAGGTACGCATCATGCCGTCTTTCTGCCTCTGCTGGTGAGTGTCATGGCGACAGTATCCTGCGGAGATCAGAACAGACCTCACTTTCACGGCCACAGGCTACATCTTATTCTGGGGTATCCATAGATATTGCCAAGCCAGGGGAAAATATAATCCCTTCAGCCTGATCTGGGTCTGCTCTGGGTCTCCCCCCCGCCCCCATCAGTGGGACGTGCCCCCAAACAGCTCCCTGGAGAGTTGACCAAATAACTTCCATATTAGATGCTTGAACCACCACAGCTGGCTCCTCTCAATCCAAAGGAACAGCGGCTCTATTTCGAAGTGCCCCGATCTCTAAACTACTCACCCTGTCACGGAGAGTGAGTTCAGCAACCCTATGGAGAAATCTCATTTCAGTCGCCTGCGCTTATATCCCTGTTCCTTCGGTCATTACCCACAGCTCACAGCCATAGGTGAGAACAGGCACGTCAGCTGGCTGGTTAACCGTGAGGCGCAGCTTACAACTTAACCCCTGCCTCACTGCCATGGCCCTCCATAGTGCTGGTAAAACTCACGACAGGAAGACCCACAGTGTTACCAGGCCCAGAGTAAGCTTAGTAGCCATTTGGGCATTATTTACATGTATTTATCAGATGCCTTTGTCCAAAAAGACATATAAGTGACGCAAATAATGCATAAGAAGCACATAGCTGTCAAGGAGTCAACTAAGCATAAGTGCAGCTAATCTGAATCTCCAGTCGATGCCCATTTATACGTCTAAATAGTATCAGCGCAAGAGCTAAATAGTGAATTTCAATCATAGCAAGAATTTTAAGGCACTACGCTAATAAAAAGACACTAAGAGCATTCAATGAACATAAGGGCAGTATTAATGCTTTCTGAAAATATAATAATGCAAACTTTTTCGTCAAAAAACATTATCTTAGAATTATTATCTTCTTTCAGATATGTTGAGTTTCATTAGCATTTCCTTTCTCACTCTGTTAAAAATGTAAAAGCTATACTGTAAAACAAAACCACAAATCTGTGTACAGGCTGGTCAAGTGATCCTTACGTAGTACAGAGTAATGATGATGAGCATTAAAATGGAGACGCTTTATTTTAATCAGTCTCGGGATCTTGTCAAAGTATTTGAATTCATTCCCTCACTTCGTCAGATTCTTCAAAAGTATTTGCAAGTCATTAAGCTCCACTTCTCCTGTTTAGTTCGATTCACAGGACAGTGCATCCAGTTATACTTCAGAATCATGCGCTATATACAACTGCACACAAAGACAAAATCAATGTGAACCAAGAATAATCGAAAATGTTTGATTCTATTGTTTCTGTGCCTCAACTAAACTACTAGGAAACAGACATTTCCCTTTGTTCTGTTTCAAATATGAATTCCCAGTTAAATCCCTTAGATCCTTTAAATATTAACCCTTAGAGTCTCCTAAGAGTAAAGTAATCATAAGGGTCTGCTTTGTTTATTCTCCTTAAGATTATCGAACCGGCTATGAGTGCATATAGGTCATATATGGATTATAATTAGTAATGTCTGTTTGTGGATGTTTTTTGGGACGGGTGTGGCGGGGTGGGGGGGGGCGCAGCAGTTACATTTTAATGGTTTAAAGTACGTTTGTTTTGTGTTTGTGTGTATGTGAAGAACGAGAGAGAGAGAGAGAAGGGGAGAGAGAGCAGAGGCAATGAAATGGTTATTGAGGCTTTATGGTTTGTGCATTTAAATTACAGAGCAAGTGAATTTTCATCACACTCTTTTTCCTACTTGTCACACCATGAGGAAGCTCAGGTAAACCTTGCCTGCAAGTGAAATCTTTTTTGTGGAATTGTAACATTTTTAGGGAATTAATAAACGATAACACATTAACTGCACCTTCATAATGCATTCATAGAACATCCGCAGTGTCTCATAATCATATAATGTTTGTTACTAATGTATATTGAACCTGTTAAGGTATGTTAGAATGTTAAAGTACATTGACATGATGCTTATGAATGTTGTATGAATGCATTATAAAGGCATTATGAGAATACAATTAAAGTGTTACTGAATAAAAAATATCATATCTTCTTTAAAAAATATGTTCCTCAAAACACATAGAATTGCATGAATCGGGAAGGTTTAGCTATTTGGTGATGAGTCTTCAGTCTCTGTTCTTTGATTTGAGTTTAATGACATTATATCAGTCTTTTCTAATCCGGTCCTCGGGAGCCCACAGTCAGTCCCTGTTTTTGCTCCCTCCCAGCTCCCTGCCAGACAGTCCACATTTTTGCTCCTTCCCAGCCAAAATCTTGCACCATTTGTGTGTCCTCGAGGACTGCATTGGGAAACACTACATTATATCTATGAATATACACTGAAGTGGTATCTGTATGTAGCACCAGGTAGGATCCCTTTTGTCTCCTTAACCATTTTATTGCTGTTGAGGAGCTCTGACTTTAGAGATGCCTCTCCCTTCACACCCTGTTAATTTAATTAATTTTGCACTTGTAGCCTTCCTGACAGCTTTAACAAGTCTGGTCATCCTCCTCTTAGTGCTATCATTAACAAAGCATTTTCAGCCACATAGCTGGCCCTGACAATATTTATCGTTCATCACACTGTTAGACACAAAATCTAGACAACGCAGTTTGTGAAAATCCCAGGAAGGTACAGATCCAGCACGTCTGGCACTGACAATCACACCACATTCAAAATCACTTAAATCACACATCTTAGCCATTCTAGTGCTTAGCCACACAGCAAAAGAGCCACTTGACCCTGTCTGTGTGCTGCTTGTATTCAGACACAGACATATAATTCAGTTTTTGGAGAAGCAGGCTGTGTATGTTAACAAGCAGGTGTATCCTATAAACTAGCTACAGAGGGTAACTACAAATAATGCAGCATGAATTATTACAACATTCTGAAAGGGTGAAATGGCTTAAATGGGTTTTTTCTAACAAAATGCATTCATGCGAGAAGTGAAAACAGGTCATTTCATTTGCTATCTCTTTGGACCATATTTCAGTTTCTGGTGTGAGAGGAGAAATTTAAAAACTCTGCTATTAAAGCGCACGCATATACCCCATGGTTCCTGTCTGATTCTATACACCACTTCCATCCCCTCCTTTAAGCTATTTTGTCCCAAAATGGGGGGGGGGATATCATTTGGATGACAGCTGGTACAATCCTTCCAGGGATTCCGAGATAAAGTACCATTCATTTGTGACATGCTAAAAATTCTAAAACATAACTAATTTGTGAGGGGGGAGGGCATCCATCAAAGGATGCGAGTCAGGTGACCGTCCTCCTCCGTCTTGATTAATAGCGCCTGTCTTTTTCTGTATATATTTCTATGGGCGAGTGCTTGGGTTCTGCACTAAACCTTAGATGGAAAATTGATGTGTACGGCCATATTGCAGAATGTTCTGGGCACACCACCTGTCGTGTCGCTTCTTTGTTCTTTCGTTTTCTTTCCCCAGCAAATGGGTGGTTAGTTTTTCCTATTTTTTAAATCAGAGCCAACAGGGCAAACGTCCTTCCTGCACCTGCCCCCCTTTCAGGAGTGTGAGCTCCTGAAAAGTGAAGCACAGCAAGCCTCCAGTTTGTCACAGACATCCATTCCATTCATTTAGCAGATGCTTTTACCAAACCGACAATTAAGAAAGCAGGGTCATCCAGTGAAACAATGAGGGATTTGAACCGGCAACCTTCCAGTCACTGGTCAAGTCTTGGCCGTTTCCCAAGTCTTAAGGTTTTCCCTTCGCTGTCATTTTCCCTCCTTTTTAGACAAATCTGTCTACCTGCATAACCTGTGAAATAGAATCTTTTTGTCCCAACATGCTATAAAATAAAAAGATAGAATATAAAACAAAAAATATACAATGTACAATGTGGATATACAGTCTGCGATCGGTTGGCGACCGCCCTGGGTTGTTTCCTGCCTTGAGCCTGTGGCCTTTGGGACTGGCTGCGGACACCCCACGACCCTGAATACGACAAGCAGTTTCAGAAAATGGTTGGATGGATGGATGGATGGATGGATGGATGGATGATGCTGAATGGTAAGGGTAAGTCTATATTTGCCGTTATGAATATGTTATGAATATGTTAAATATAGCCATTGCATTTCACAAATAATATGCATACAGACAGACATTATGACCTTACTACAGCGTTTTGCTGTTTTTTTTTTTAATATTTCAAATTGTATCGACCATAAATTTTACTGTAAATTGTATAAATTTGGTTTTTATGAAAATGTCTTTTAAATTTGCCAGGTTACATTTTAAATGTTTCGTGAGGGCCACAGTCTCAAACGCGCACACACTTAGCACTGTCCTGTACTAATTTATGTTCCACACAACTCCACCCAACATCCCTTGTGATAGGTGGGTCTTTCAGGAGATTATAAGTCTTGGCCCCTTCATATTATATATCTACTTTTTCTTGTACATTTGCAGCCAGTTTTTGTGTAGTAATTTTTAAAACCTAATGCCAAAAACACTAGGCGTTTCCACAATTTTGGCCACTAATGTATGCTTTAAAATAAAGCTTAATTCATTTTAAAAATTGAGGTAAATCATTAAAAACTTACAACACGCATTTGGTATGTTTTACTTATTATTACCTTATGTTGCTTACATATCTAATGCTGTACAATAACAGTAAATGCACAGAATATATAACATTTAAGGAACTTCACTGTCAAATACATTTATACCGTTTACCATTTTGTGTGCCTGTTCCTTCTCTGTAAGGTGTGGAGCAGGACAGACAATTAGCAATAGTCAGATTACACATCTGCACCCAGAAAATTGACCTTTCTACAGCAGTTTCCTAAAGCCATCTCCTTTCAAACAAGCTACATATTATCCCTCAGTTTGCAGAGACCTCTAAAGACTCATTACTTGGCTGTTAGTCGAAGGTCTTACGCGATGAAATTTAAATCGGCTAGTATTAAGGAGTCAGTGATTTGTGTTTACTCAAAAACCTTTACAATCGTCAACTGACAGAACATTCCTCAGAGTGGAGGCAAATAATTCATTAGCCGCTGTTTAATCGAGGTTTTATGACACTGTAGCTTCTGGCAATTCGAAGCTGAAGTTATAAGCTTATCCTCTGTAACAGACCTGAAAGCAAATTATCCTATGGGCCAGAGCTAAGAGCCTGCATGGAGACAGGCATCACAACGAACCGCTAAAGGCTGTCGAGGGAGAACTGGGGAAATATATCCTTCCTTTCCATATGTAAGACTTACATAGTAAGAACTTACCCTGTGTGATAAAATGCAGGCAGGCTTGAAGAAACCAATTTGGATTTTACACAACAAAAACAACAGGTCATATTTCATACCACAGGTTTGTGCTGGACGCAGAGGAGGTATGTTTGGAGAAATGGTGTTACTGAGTTCTCGATTATGCCATAAATTAAGGGCCAATGCACTTACGATCTGTGTAGTCGGGGTACCTCCATGACTGCAAAACAGCGTGTGCATGACTCAGTACTGTAGGTATAATTAAATAAAATTAATTACAGGCAGGTTTCAGTACAGAAACACTTTTAGAGAGAGTGTGGCGCATCATTTGTCTAACTCTGGTGTATTCAATTTGCTGCTGTTCATGTCCAGTCAGTCTGCTGGAAAGGTGGGTCCCAAAATGAAGATCTGCGGCCGGCCATGAATTTGGGGGGGGGACAACATGATTAAATGGAAGGTGTCCAGGAAGCGTTTCGAGGCCAAGTTCTTGTGTCAGTCTCTCTACAGCTGAATCAATCCCCCACCAAAAGAAAACTGAAAGTACGAGGTTTTATTTCATTGCTCCATTTTCTGCAGCCTCGGCTAGCAAATGGTTATTGTGTGTGCAGCGGAAACAGTAACAGCAAGCTTTCAGTAGCCACATTTTTTGTAAGAACACATGCAATTTGTGCATTATATCCTTACCGCCCCCCCATTTCTACAACATTATTAAGGAGTAAATAATAGAACCTTATTGAAATCCCACTGTGAAAGCTGTCATTTCCGCTTACCGAATAGCTCTCTCTGTCCTTCTCCTAGCAGTGATGAATAGTGAATTGGTCCGAAAATGTTCTAACGAGAGCAAGATACTAAATGCATCATTAACATTTCTGCCTCAAGCAAGACCCATCGCCTGAAAACCAACCTGAATTGGTTTTATAGTTTATATTAAGAATTTTGAATCTGATTCCTTTCTACACCAGTAGACTTACAGCTGTGTACAAAAGGTGCATCCTTGTAGAGTACAAAGTTCAAAAGGGCTTGAAATAGCAAAATGTCAAATTTTATGCATTTCATTAATTAGAATCTAGGGAGGTAGCACAGAATTTTGTTAAGACAGTAAAAGATTCTACTTACATACAATATTAAATATTTATCTCCCAAACATCATTAGGAATGTTGCTATAGTGAACAGTGACATTTTAAACAATCATTGTCAAGCATTTGAGCTGTACTCATACAGCTATAAAATATAATACCATATAATGAACCAAATCAGAATTTGTGAAAAGGGCAGTTTAAGAATGTTATTTTGAAAAACATTATCTACAATAAAACATACATTGTCTCTTTTAGTCTAGCTAACACATTCAAAATGAAAGCGGTACGGCATAAATCCACAATTTTAATGATAAATTCAATAGGTTCTCTTTAACATGTGCAGTGCTAATCACTCTGCCCATTTTCCTTAACCCAATGTTTCCCAGTCTGGTCCTCAGGGACCTATAGACAGTCCATGTTTTTGCTCCCTCACAGCCCACTGCGACTCAAACATTCCACACACCAATGGATTAATTATCACGCTCATCCTTGGCCATCTGTAGAGATGCATATTGCGCGTGCAGGGAGCCAGCGATGAATGAAGTAGACCAGGAAATTCAGAAATGGGGCCTTTACTAATCTTCACACCGTATCTGTGAAAATCCAGTATGGGTCATCTTTCAGTGCGTCTATTTAAGAGCCATACAGAGACCAGAAGGATCTAGAATGCTTCTCTTGATGGTCTCTGGTGGTCAAACTAGATGGACTGTATCTATCCCATAGGGAAATTCTGGGGCATTTAGCAGCAAGAACATGGTGCACAGATAAACATACTGTACGTGTACTGTAGTGCCAAACAGACAAGGTGCAAAGACACAGAGCAACCAATTAAAAGTAATGCAAACAAACTGAAAATACACTTTGCACAAATACAATATCCTGATAAACAGAATATCACAATACTATAGGGGACAACGAAGAGCTGTTTAATATCACACGAGGCGAGAGGAGTACGAGAGTATTTACAATCAGATAATGCCTCTGTTTACAATTATGGTATTTACCAAGTGGAAAATAATGAAGCATCTGCAAACTGCAAAAATATTTTACAAAGTTCAACCTTGGGTAATAAAAAAACATATACTACCAAGTGTAATGCAGTGCTTCTTGTTTTCATAATTACATTAAAAGAGATATTGTTAAGAGAGATACAGTACTGTGCAAAAGTCTTAGGCAGTCCAAAGAAATTTTATCTGGGTAGCAAAGAAAGTTTATCTGTGTAGCAAGTGTACGTTGGCTTAGAACAAAAAAACACAATTTAACATTAGAATATATGCAAATTAAGAGTAACAATAAAAACTAGTAATAATTTCTTCCGTTTTCTAAAAAGTTACTGATATCTTGCTAGATGGCTTGATGAACACCGCTTCAGTTCCCAAAGCTCTCCTCAGGGGCATCTCAGCCGTTCCATGATTTTGTTAAATTTCACAAAACTGGTTTAAAAAGTCAGTGTCGGGTTGAGCGGGAGGGCAGCAGCCCAAAAAGCAAGCAGGCAGCGCAGAAGGACGGGCAACGAGGGTTTTAATAGATACGGGGTAACACACACGAGACATTACATAACATCAATGACAAGTCTGGGGAATACAGACTGAGACACGGACTAAATACGCGTGACAAGCTGAACTCAACAAGCAACAGGTGGGAACAATCGGGCATAAACACGAGGTAACGAGGTGGGCGTGGCACACACAAGGATCGGACGGAGCTGGGCGTGACAGTCAGTGACAGATTGACTAGCTGTATGAGGTGTGCTAGTGGCCTAGTCAAAAAATACATGGCTGTACTGGATGGTTGCTGCAAATACTGGGGTGATTTTAGCAGATGTTCTGAAATGGCTAAGGTGACATACTTTGACAGGCATAATATCATAGTTTTACACCAACACGAGGATAATTTAAACATCATTTTCTTTGCCTGCCTTTTACACAGACTTTTACACAGTACTGTATATTTGTTTATTTATTTATTGTTTCTCATTACAGCTTCTAAGCAGCTTCATGGTTAGTGTGGGTAGCTCAGGGGATAGTGCTGTATTTGTGTGTAGCGCTGAGTTTGCGTGTAGCGCCGAGTTTGTGTGAAGCGCTGTGTTTGCATGTAGCGTTGAGTTTGCATGTTCTCCCCATTCTGAAGACATTAAATTGCCTGTGGGTGCAGATGTTTGTGTGTAAGTTCTCTGCTGTGAACTGGCATGCCGTCCCACCCCCCCACCGTGTGTACAGCGCTACCTCCATTAGGCTCCACCCCCTACTTGGATTTTACATCTACACACGTGGACAAAATTGTTGGTACCCTTCAGTCAATGAAAGAAAAACTCACAATGGTCACAGAAATAACTTT
>JAABNX020000038.1:13652772-13666306 GCA_015163995.2 Mormyrus lacerda
ATCATGGCAGTCTGTAAAAGACTTGGATGGCTTTATAGGAACCCATACTGCATGTACTGACTGGTCAAGGAAGGATGTCGAGGCCGTGATGAGTAGAGGTATGGAGTTATATTTACTAGTCGGCAAAACGGCAAGATAAACATAAGTCGCCAAAGTGTTGACTTACGTGTATCTCGTCAATTCTCCAAGTCGTCACTTTTAAGCTGGTCCCGCGAGTGTCGACTTAGACCGGTTTTACTGTACATATTTAATTTTGTAGAAAAGCATAGGCGGTCAAATGTCAGGTCAGGTCTGGGATCAGGCACCGGTGCTGCACCCACCACACGACAATGCACCTTGAGATCCCGCATGGACACGTGGTCCAGTCCCACCCTCTGGACATGGCCGTTTATCTGCCGCAGCCTGGTGTTACGTGGGTGTCCCCTCGACCTGGTCCTGCCGCTTGGTTCCTCAGCAATGAGGATCCTGCAAGTGGGAATCCAACCACATGACCATAGTGCTGTAAATGACGGTCCCTCACAATGCAGGTCATTTGTTAGACACAAAGTCAAGCCAGCGGTACCCAAGGATTTTCCAGAGAGACACAGTACCGACGGAGCCCAGTGTTTGTCTCAGGTCACTGGATAGCATCCATGTCACACAGCAAGACAAAGAGCACCAGGACTCTAAATACTTGCACCTTCATCCTCTTCCAAAGAGATCAGGAGCGCCACACACCCCTTTTCAGTGACCTCTAGACCCCCCATGCTTTGGTAATCCCACAAGAGAATTAAAATTGTGACTTTTTTCAGTTAAATAATGTCAAAATAATGTATTTCATTGTTCATGTTCTAATAGGACTTGGTGAACATTAGCAAGATCTGTCTTGAAGCTGTAAAATTATGAGATAAATATAAGAGCCTACCTTTTTTCAGTGGGGATTGTGTTTACCAGAACGAATTTATGTCCCCATTGTTTACCTTTGCAGCCATTAAATACATTAAGAATACATTAAGTAGGTAATATCTGTTTATTGTGTGTCATTGTTTTAGTGTGTGGGTGCAATAAATGCAATAAAGCAACATTAAACTGGCAGCACAATATTAAAAAACTGCTCATCTGTACATTATTCTATAGAGAATTTGCAGGGCTGTGCCTGAGATGATCACAACTTGCATGTTTGAATTGCTCAAAATTGCTACTGTGCTGCGTTTTATTTCATTGTGCTTTTTATCCGTATGTCCATCTGCAAAGCTCAGTTTTCACAAATTGAATAAACACTCTTCACTGTTTATGCATCGCTAGCCTAACTGGAAACAATTTTCTGTGCCAAAATACAAATGTTTTAACATAAATTACACAAATATTTTAATGCCAGTCTTTGTTTTAAAATCTGGCAGCATCTTTTAAAAACAGTTGCACATGAATAGATTTTTATCCAATGTCAAAAAGGCACTCGATACATGTATTTTGAACTTAGAAATTTAATCTGAGACCTCTGCGTTTGATCTGCTCAGATACTTTCAGCCCTACTCTACATTTTCTAGAGCAGGCATGGGCAATTATTTTCTCTATTAGCTTCGTCAGGTCAGCCAGGGCTATTTATTCTTATTATGGAAGCTGTAATAGGCTTGTTAGATTTCATTTTTCCACTTTTTTGAAAATACATGCAGGGAGAAAAAGAACCTGTGCAATTTTCAGGGACTGGGACTAGGGAACATTTTAGTGGAACTACAGCCACCCTAAAACAGCCCTAAAACACCCCTGATTACACGGGTCGTTAAAAATATTTGTGTCAGCCAGCCTTTGCCAGGTTTTGCTCCGGAGTGACATCCGCACAGTGGGTCAGACTGGTTATTCATAATGGGAGCAATATTATTAGCATGTTAGCATGCTGTAGCCTGCTGGATCATCATCACTCTCCTTTTAAAGACTGATTTGAAAGGACGTATAGGCCAAATAACAATAAAGCATGATTTCTCTCTGCAGTAGGCAGCCTCTTTACCAAGTACATTCCTCACACTTTTCAGAGGATGGTGGAGCAATCAGGGTACAAATTAAAATCAGCTTGAAGTAAAAGTTGTTAATCAGCTGTTGAATGACTGATATATTTCAATCAAGTTATATTTAATAAGTCCTGAAATATGAAATGTGGCCCTGTGGAGATGATTGTACAGTAACAGAAAGCACAGACAGACACAAAATATGAGCTATATTTGTTTTTTTTTCTTACTTGTGACAAACATTATAATGTGAGTCACTTAATAAAAAGAAATTGTCTTGGGATAATATGCAGCTCTGGGGAAAAATTAAGAGACCACTTCATATTTTTTAAAAATCTGCATTTTTGAATTCTGGTTTAATCCTGGTTCTGCTGGCAGAAGGCTACGCTGAGCAGCAGATTCCTTCCAAGTTCAAAATATCTAAGACAGTAGGACACGAGAATACGGTGAAGCAGGAGACACTGGGAAGGACCATAAAGCAGCCAGGCAAAGGGCAGAAGCAACATTCTAATGCCAGAGATGACCATCAGCTTACCTAACAGTTTCTCATGAATCGTAGGATGACATCAAGTGACCTTCAGAAGGAACAGGAAACATTAAGTGCAGGTGTGAAGTGCAATAATGAAATGAAGAAGCCCTTCATTAATGAAAAGCAGAGAAGAGCCAGACTACAGTTTGCAAAAAAAAAAACAAAAAAAAAACAAACATGTATACACATACAAACGAGAGAAACTAAAAATGTTGCTGTGATCTCTTAATTTTTTCCACTAGGAAATATAATCACCAGAATACAATATAGGTTGTGTTGTACACTTGCTGTAGACATTTCGAGTTACTTGTGATAAACAATAAATATGAGATTTGTAGATTCACATTGCGGTACACAGTTTCACCATTGGCATTATCAAATCGATCCGCTCTGAAAAGAATTGCGTTGCCAACTAACAAAACAGCCAGTAAACAAAGTAAGCCATGCAAATAATTTTTCCCACTACAGAATACAACCTTGCTCCATGGTTTATATTTGTATTGACTTGAATGCATATTCCACATACTATATTATCAGCAATAATAATTGCCGATCACATGGTAGTATCTTGGTGAATAACAAAATACTGCTTTCAGTTTATGGAGAGATTCATGCCTTAGTTTGAGGAGACTGACTGACAAGCAGATTGGTGGTTGCAGTTGAGAGCACTTGAGGTCTGCGGTGGTGAAAATGAAAGTAAGTTGTAAGACTAGACTCACTTTTCCCAGTAGTTCAATGTACTCGAACTTTCTTATAGTCAGGGGCTGTAGGTAATGACCAAAAGGAGAGATGGCGAGTACAAGACGGCTCCAGGGTTCGGGAACGTCTAGGCATCTGAAATCAGTGGCTTTAGGAAAAGAGATCTGGTCTGACCTGCTTAGCATGATCCACCACGACCCTCACGGTGGAAATGAGATCATTGGTCCCGATCTGTTAGCAAGCAGCATTATTACAGTTTATGTTAAATATAAAGAACAGCACCTTGATTCCTCTATAACTGTCATGACAAGCAGACACGTGCAAGACAGGTTGACGTGTGAGACTGATATCGTATGTGCACATGAAGAGATTCTATGGAATGAGGCTGTTTTTTCGTGCACAGAAACTGAAAAGCTATGGACCGTCTTGGCCACAAGGAGGCGCCATTTCATAGATATTGTAATCCAGTACACAGCACATTGCTATTGATGTTCATACCTTTCAGGATTTGCAAATATTTGTTCTTATTTAAAATGTATTAATAATTCAAACAGTAGAAAGATTTTTCCATTGCCAAACAATGTTATTACCATTAGATAACTGTACACTAATCTTCCAAATGGTATGTATGGTAAAACTATACTGTAAAAATATCTAAAGGTAAGTTCTGTAAATATTACTGTGAAACCTCAAATGTACATTTTTTTGTTGACATTCAAAAAAAGTCAATGTCCTTATTTATATTCCCACTACTTACAATGCTGTAAGAATATGACAGACATTAAAGATCACTGTGCATCTCCTGCAGACAAATGAGAAGGTGCCTTGCAGTTTCTCATGTATCTCCTGGCATTTCCAAGACTGTATCCTGCTGATCATGTTCCTACAAGTCCAGCTCCCACGACCAGTAAAATACAGGGCTGCCAAACAACGTCAAAGTCAACAAATCCCTGAACAGCCTGACTGGTCCCATCCATTGAAAAATGCCCCAAGGCTAGCCTAGACAGATCTCAACAGCCTTCAGCATCATTCAAATATTCTGCACCATCCCAAATCTGCATGCCATTCCCCTAGATCTACACCAGACCTACCATCAGCTGGGTATGAACAGAAGTCGTGTCTTTCAAATAGATAAACACATAAACAAACAAATGAAATGCAACCACAGTTAGATGCAACTGCTGACGTCATGTGCCAAGGCCATCTAACAGAGACTATGCCTAGCAGACATTACTATCTCTATCATGGAGGTCTTTACTGATGTCATCGTCTGGTCCACCGCAGCTGTGATCTGCTACAACCCCATTAGCAGCGATGATATCAGAACATAATAATAACAAAGGGGAGATGATCACGAGCATGCAACCTGAACGGCATAGCAAGTAATGCTTACAATACAAAATACTGCTCAGCTTTGACGAAACAATCGGCCAATCAGTGCCAATCACTTCACTGTGACCCATCACTGCCACATCAGGTCAAGAAACACAGCCCACTCTCTTCCAAGATAGACATTGCAGATTTAATATGAATTTTAAAAGTCTAGCTGTTTTAACCTGAATCGACCATGTTTGATGCTGACAGTTGTTTGTGGCTTAATTTGCTGCATGCATTGCGGCATAGTTCCATTTCAGACAAACCTCAAAGATCAATAGGCACAGTCCAGTTTCTGGGTGACCGAAAGCAAATCTCTGGGCTCTGGGTACTCTGAAAGCTCTCCATTAAATACCATCTTCTCTGTTATATTCTTTGCTCACCATGCTTAATACAGGTGTAAAAAAAACTACTCACTGGATCTTTAAAAATCTCTACAGAGGCGCCCCCACACAATATACTTTTGCTTCATTCAGTCATTGATTCTCAAGTTGAGATCAGGGGTCCATGGATTCAAATGGTCAATAATGTCTGCAAGGTGTGAGGAAAAATTCATTTGGAGTTCATGTATTTAATTGTGACCCCCCCCCCTCCCAAGTCCCTGTAGAGTGATTATATTTTTGCAATATTTTTAATGAAACATTTCGATAAATACGCTCTGCATACGCATTTGCATATAAAAGTGATTGCATGTAGGAAAAGGCCTGTGCATTTGGAGGAAAGGGGCACACACTGGTTTTTTTACGCCAGAAAATACTGCACTCTTAAAAGACAACTGTTCAGTGAGATGACAATAAGTCAAATGGGACTAAAAGCCATTTCACATTATGTTCACTGTAGCAATAATGTAAGCTTGAATCAGCAGATTTCAAACTTCAGTTCAACTGTGTCACATGGGCCTAAACCTAAAAAAAACCTTATCTGAATAATTATCTGAATGAAAAATATTCCCATACAATTTATGACAGAACTGTACAGTGCCAATTCTCCCCCAAATACACAAACGAATGCAGTCATTATAAACAAACGCATAAAATATGTAGCTCAACCTTAAATCGGCCTATTGATGTGTGATTTAAAGAGTGTCTCTTATACAATGCCAGGCATTTGTTTTCCTCAGCCTTGAATGACAGTATTATTCTTCGTTAGTAATGACAGGTAAGTGTTTGTGAGATTACATCCCCGCTCTGATTGCGGTTGCGCCCTTTATGTCTGTCGCTTCGCTTTCACTCCGGGTCACCGCCTCGCCTGCTGGGCAAAATAGGTCCACAATCTCCTACAGTCATTTGCACAGCCCGGCTGCATTGCACCAAGCAGATGCCGATACCGATATTGGAGTCGGCAATGGGAGACGTTTACGTTTGTCTAAATTATGTCCCTCTACTGAATACTCACTATATTTGTGAACCAAAAAAATCCTATGAAGTTTGAGAGAGGTCCAGTGAAGGTACTGAACGGTTTTATTTGCATGAAACAATCTCATGTCTATGGCATAAAAAAAACACGTTTTGCCATCTTCAAAGACAAAGATCTTGCAGACATTGGGATAGCCTACCAGTGGGGAATAACCAGGAATACGACATAGGCTACAAAAACATTCACTTCTTGCTTTCAGAAGCACTATTTATTTTATGTGCAGGTGGGCATGAATCCAAAGCCCTGTCCTGATATCACGATCTGTGACTAAGACCCAGTCAGTACAGACTAGACTTAAAGCCATTTTCACTTGCCTCCTTTATTTTGCCGTTTCGTTCAGTAATTTCTAACCAAGCACTGTTCTGAATGTTAACGACAGTGTTATTTTTTTACAACATACTGGAACATTTAGTAAATCATCCGCTTTAAGGGAAGCCGGGGAATAAACAGAGCCGCGTTTAATGTGCGTTTATATTCATTTTTCTTTGTCTGGTAAGTGCACTGGGTGTAAACGCTCGCGGTGCTGCCTAAAATCTACATAAAATCCATTCTGACTGCTTCCGTGTGCATCCATTATGTCCCGTCTATGTCAAACCAATCAATCCCTCTCCCAAGCGAAGGAGACCCAACTGAACAGATGGCAAGTTGTCTCAAGGTCGGATTAGTTTCACTTTGTCACCCCTGACTCATTACCTCCCTCCGTGGGCGCCACACTGCTCTACGATGCTGCAGGAATGCCGCAGATCCCCAGCGCTGACTAAGAGAGTAAAGGGGAGGCACTGTTTGGTCAAAATATTGACATCGGGGACCTTGCCTCCTTGCAAAGCATTTTCTCAAACCTCAAGGGCCACAAACTCATTTGTTCTGTAAATATCGGGTACTTAAGCCAGCAGCCCCGAGCATGACAGCACAATTATAACATGCAAACATTGCCACTGCTATCAGTTATCGAGGTGCGCTTATTTGCAGATTTGCTACCAGGACAGATATCATAGTTCCGGGGAGGGGACGGGTAATGAAGAAGTACGAAGAAGTAAAACATGCAGTGTTCAGTGTATGTGTGGATGTGCACAAAGGGGAACACCAAAATCTTTCATCCATATTAGCATATGAGCGTCTTTAGGTCATATCATTTGTGATTATAGCTCGGAGTATTTTAGCCCCAATCTTCCTTTATAAAAAAGGCAAGCCCCAGGTAAATCTGGAAATGGCACGTAACGTGGATGTGCAACAGAACCTTTGTGCCAGTCACTTGGCTCGGGTGTCCGTTTGTGTGTGTATAATCTCACTTTCCACATATATTTTTTTTCTGCTGTCTTGGTTGTCACCACAATTCCACTTATTTTTCAGTAAAGTGCAATATAAATCACCCGTGGTAGACGAACAGTGGGACGGTCTCAAATTTATCTGCAGCAGAGAGCGCAGTGAGGTACACAGTGATGACCATTAAACTCACATATAGCCTACTAGCAGTTTTCCATTAACGAGCAGGGAAATTGCACGCTTGTTAGAAATAGCACCACGGAATCATCCCTATCAACTACAAGAGCTACTTACAAAAACCTCATTTGAATAAATCATTGAAATCAGCCTTGCCGAGGCCATTAACTCTCTTCGCTTGTTGCCACAAGAAAACACAAGAATCATTAAACCAGGGCTGCCAACTCTCACGCATCTGCCGTGATGCTCACGCAAGAAATCTAACGGCATTAAAATTAGCTACATCAATAGCTTTGGGGCAGTTTGCAAACCCTACAGAATATTTACAAGGTAATAAAACTGTTTCATACATATAAACGTGTGGAATCAGAGCAAGGATGTAATCTCACTTCAGCCAGCTGACCAAAGTTGGCAGCCCTGTTAAATTGACAGGCAATTTACCATTTTTGCTGCCATATTGCCCCTATTGTGCAACGTGGCAATTATTAACATATAGGTTTAACGAATCAAGTATATACCAAGTTGCATGGATTTTTATGTTTTGTTATTTATTTACAGCTTAAATACAGCAACATATTGGCCTAAAATGACAGAAAGCATTTGCCAAGCTCAACAGATACTCAGAGTTTCTCAGAGTCCACTTAAAAATATTTTAAAGCATCAATGTTCAAAGAAACACCACACAGTTTTTTATATGTGTGAATGTGGGGAAAACATGTAGTGCAGAAAACATTACTCATCTCAGTGGCCTCCAAATTGATCATACAAGCTCATTTATTCACAATGCCTGAAACTTCTTTTTCACCTAATAAATGAGTGTAACCTTATTCCATATTAGGATTATTTTTTAAGTCTAAGCTTTTAACAGGAGATGCACAAGCCTACAGTAAAAGTCTAAGTGGCCAACGGTGAACAGAATTTTTGCAGTGACAAAAACAGTCACTAGGGGTCATTGTTGACGAAGCTTAGTCTGTAGTTTGTAATCAGACTAATTTACTCTGAAGCACACATACACCATTATTTTACACATTTTAACTGAGGTAAATGGAATTTAAGTGTGATATTGTGGATCCCAGGTTTCCAGTCCTAATGCTTACAGGGTGCTGCTTTTCGTAGATTTCCCAGACCTGCCATTAATACTAATTTATTCATGTAAGGGAAATTGAAGTTTGTTATTCCTAGTTACTGAGGAGTTATATTTCACTCTCACAGAAACCTAAATACCATGCATGTTCAACTTTTAATAGACTAAGACAATTTCAGATATGTTGAGGACTAAACTACATGGACATTTTTCTGTGTGTTTGTGCAAATCCTATCACTGGAGTAGCTGGCAGCAGTGCAGAGAGCTGGATACTCTGCTTTTTCACTGCACCTGTACCCACCTATCTTCTAAGTGTTTATCCTGGCCAGGATTGCGGGGTCCTGCTTTTAAAAAATGTCACCTTCTTACCCAAGTAAAAGCAAATATCTGTTGGCAGTTTCAAATGTTTGATATACCTGTACACGGGACCTCTCTACCTGGGTCAAAACATTCATTGATAGTTGTGATTATTCAGATATAGAAAATACAACAATTTAGTCCTTAAAGTGCCTTGACGTTAGTTTATACTTATGGAGACCAGCCAGTTGGCCTCGTACCACAATATCTTAAAACCCATTTTGTTTTTTTATCCATCCAAAGTATCAGCTGCCAAAAAACAGTATTTCAAAAGGATTTGTGGGCTCATTTCCAACACACCTAGTTATCATACACAGGTACTTATTTTGCAAAGTCTGTCATTCTTGTGGGGAAACCCAGGGGGTGGGGGGGCTCTTCCTAGGAGTGTAGATAAAGGAAGCCTGGTTTTGCTTTGAATCTTAGACAAGCAGCTATGCAGAAAAATAAGCCATCCCACAGAGCACGCAGTTTCCCAAAGCGCAGGCTATGAGGAAACTTACCTGATTCACGTCATCAGTCTTCAGTCTCAATCCCCTGTTAAAAACCAGCTTTGCTTTCCATCTTCTCACTTCTATAATGTGTCACATATGGGATTCCAGGAGCAACAAGCAGATGCAGTGACTAGATTGTTTGGCATCACTTGCTAGATTTTGGGAGGAATGAGCCGCGTGACCTGCCCATACAAACGCCTCGCTGGCATCATCTGACACAGTGGTTTCACAAGATGACCTTAGTAAAAACAGAGGATCACAGATGCATGTTTAGATGCACAGAAACATCTAAACATCTCCAAGTAGGATGAAGGGAAAAAAAAAATCTTAGTAAAAATGTAGTGGGTTAAAATTATTCCAGGCACTTTGGCTTGGAAGTTTAAATGCATCCAACTAAATGAGGGTTTCTTAATGTGCAGCCCACCAGAAGCCAATGTGAGATGAAACTGATGCATCATAATTAACACTCATGGTACATTTGAATGTGAGAATCATTTGGCTATCCGATTTTGTCTGTGGTAGATCATTTTAAATTACTGGTTAAATTGCACAGTTTTTAAATCGTGTAAATAACCACATTTGAATGTTAAATATTTGGTTTTGAGGTTTATTTCATGCATGAATTTTAACACTGCAAACCAGGGTAGACTATTGTCCGCAAAAGGCCAGTGTGTATGCAGGTTTCTGGGATGACCCTTGGGTCATCTGTTCAAACCCAGGCGTGAGGACTCTTCAGCCAATCAGTCCTCTAATGAGTAATCTAATTAGGGAGTTGCAGCAGAAACACATACACAGTGACCCTTCCTGGATAAGACCGTCTACCTCTGCTGTAGACAATCACTTCTAATTGTACAGAGATTGTAAAGTAAACACATAGGACATAGTGCTAAAAAGCAAATGTTTCAACTCATTTATTTACACAACCAAGTACACATATACAAGCGATGACTAAACCCCAGCTTATCCCGCCTGTCCAGCTTTAATGTGGAGATTCAGCTTCTTGCAGTCACTTAGATTCTTCAGCCACCCCTGGAAGACGGGGAAAGAATAAAAGTCATTTAAAACAGTGCTGGCACGTACTGGAAGCTACTTTATAAAAGCCAACAAGTTCATAGCAGGCATTTCTATCCGCCCAAATTGGCAGATCAAGGAAAGGCCATTAAATAACACTGGCCAGAAACTTGGTACAGCCGCTATAGTGATATTGTTGGGGAGAATAATGTTAAAGCTGGGAAACCGGTGCTGCACAAAAAGCTTTATCATTCCCAACCTTAACTTGATAGGCCTTACAGCTACTAGGAATAGCATATATCATCCCATAATTGACTCTCTTTTCACATTACAGCTTTATCAGCCCATTGATGCCACCGTCAGGGGCTCTGAGCAAACTGCACCATAAAGGATCTGCTGTGAAACCAGGGAGGCAAAAAAAAAAATATATCAAGATTCTCAGTGACTATATATGCATAGGATGATAGGAAAGAGTGTGCGTGGGGGGGGTACCCAAAATGAAGGGAAAAAATGTGTACGTACACACACACACCACTAGAAGTAAGCTACAAAACCAAATTTCCAAACAAATTTAAACAATGTCACTGAACTTAACATAAATATCTGTATTAGATAAAGTATACCCTCTGGACCAAGAAACAGTAGTGTTTAATTAAATGCACATCTAGAAACTTGGATGAGGTCCCCAACTTACACAATGATGTTGTTAATGGGAATGTGGATCAGCTTGACAAAGAAGCCAATGAAGCCCATGATGGCAAACCCAATTGCCGTAGCCATGGCGATCTTCTGAAATTCTAAAGAAATTAAGAAACCGTGAGTATGAGGAAGGCTGTACGTCAGTATGGGCCAAGGTACAGTGAAATGCATTTAGCTTTTTCAAACACCAAAAGACGTACCTTTTCTGTCCGGTTTGGTGCATCTCTTAACTAGTCTTATCGAGTCCTTCACAAACTGACGACTGGGTTCTACAAACTGCATTACTTGATCCATGGTGATCGCGAAGGCTTTGGCTATAAAAGAAAAAGAAAGAAAAAAAAAAGAGGAGTGAGAATAAAGATCAAATATTAAAAATTAAGATCATGACTAACTACATTTGACCATATGACTAAATCTTATCCACTGTGCCTCACCCCCAACAACCTCATCCACCAGCAAACAAATCAGATTGTGCTTAAATGTACGCTGTATTGTAAGAAATGACATTTTAGTGTCGTTGATGTGGACATTTAACTTACACTAAGCCAGCTCACATATACTACCTCCAAAGGTTTGTTATTCATCCCCTGCTCACTAGTATTCCCCTTATTAATCACAGATCCACGTTTTTATTTGCTTCGTTACAAGGGACCCAAATTTTAAAGTTATAAATCTCAATTGCCACGTTCTGAGACTACAAGCCACAATCGCTACTTGTGAAACGGGGATTTACAGGCAAATTTACGGTGCCTGATTAACATGCTCCGCAGATCATCTAGCATACCGTGAAATACATCACTATATATTTTTATATACAAAACGTAAAGTGCCTTACCTCTGCGAATAAATGAGCTTCTTTATAATACTTCGAGAGCACTCTATCCGACTTGGTAAGCCAACTTCACTAGAATAGAGCCACGTACGTAGCAATACGCCTTTTGAGCGGAAAGATGACGTTTCCTTACAATGCGCATGCGCGTCACTCTCTAACACCGGAAGTTCTTTTTGTTACACGTCAGCAGTGGGCTGAGGAAAGTCGTACGGTTCCTCGATTCTGTCCTCAGATCAGTTTAGTTCGCTTCAGTGGATTCTGAATTTTAATTATCAATCAATTTAAGAAAAACAGACAAATGGTAATAACAATGTCTGAGTTCACTTGAAAATGTTCTAAGGGAAATATGCTCTTTAGCAAGAAAACAGGAAAATCAATGTTAGCCTTATACTAATAAATAGTTACATAGTTGTGTCCAGGGGTGCCATAAGGGGAGGAGAGTTAGGATGTTTCCAGGGGTCCTTAAATAATTGTAAAATAACTGGATTGATCTGGACTGGGGGACCCAATATGATATGCTTTCATGGGGCCCAAAATCTTTAGCAACCCCTGGTTGTGTCATACAGAGTATCCCTGGTAACCTTATGACAGCAAAGAAAGAAGTACTAATACCTAATACAGAACTGACGTTTGGCTGTGAGCTTAACAGGATCTATTCAGCTTTATCTGGCAATTTCGTACTCTAGGTATAAACTCACCCTATCAATCAAAACATGCTGCAAAACTGCATTACTCACACAAACAGCACTAACACAGTGTCACATCCAAGCAGTCAGTGGATAGTCACAGTCAAAACACTTACAATGCTACTCTGTGAGGCCTAGCATAGTGATTGATTACAGTGCAGTGCATGTTATTATACAGTATAAACACAGAAGAATGAAATGCAAAAATGCAAACACACATCTTTACTGTAATAAGTAATTTTAATGAAGTCAATGCAATACAAATGGAATACTGTAAGGCAGTTACTCATTTTAAGAAACCATTTCCTTCTTTATTTCTTGGCCTTCTCCTTACACTGTCGTCCTCTTCCCTGTCCTTGTCTACCATGTGTTAAGTGACTTGGTATGTGCTGATTACTTAAGCATCAAATTTGCACAGAGTAATTAATTCATTGCAAAGCTATGCTGATTTGAGATTTTTGGACTGGACATCTTATCGTGATTCGCTTGGTGTGACACTTCCATTTGATTTTCATGTTAGCACATGTTTTGCAAAAAGGTCTACAGCATTGGAGATTTATGTACAGGAGCAGTCAAAATTCTTGATACACGTACTGAAAATCAATGATGTATTTCATCATTGCCATTCACTGTAAGGCAAGTAACATAGCTAATATAGAGACAAATCCAGTAACAGCAGGTGTGTCGAAACATTTCATTGGCACTGTACACTCAGTGAGGAAATTGTTGATTTCGTTGGTCACAATTTTGAAATTCTGCTTGTGTGGCGTTTAGAATTGCCTAATTCATTGGCAGCATAATTAGCACATCTAAGCATCTGCGAAAAAATGGTAATACTTAAGATATCCTACTGCAAGATATGTACACACGTGGACAAAATTGTTGGTACCCTTCAGTCAATGAAAGAAAAACTCACAATGGTCACAGAAATAAC
>JAABNX020000038.1:13676662-13697967 GCA_015163995.2 Mormyrus lacerda
TGACTTATTAAAACACACTTTGTAGAATATGTGGATGTCGGGCTAAGGATATGTGTAACATAATAATAATAATAATATGATTATTATTATGTTAATAATAATACACACACACATCTCGCTCTCTCTCTCTCTGTATACGTAATGGAATATGTAAGAATAAAAACAGGTCAATAAATAAATGTTAAACAAAAATAGGTTCAAAATTGCTCACAACAATCAGACCACAAGCAAGGTACACAGAGAACTGTGATGTGTCGGGAAAAAATCCGCGATATAGCAGGGCATAACTGTATACCAATCATGGGCGTCGCCGCCATTAAATCTGAGGGGGACGCTGTTTCTATTGGTTCGCAATACCCAGTGAATGTCTACACTGTATCACATAGTATTATTTTTTACTGTTCACTAAACCACCATTTTGCTGAAACTGCGGAGACTCTGCAAGTGGATTCCTTACAATTAATTAGTTAAAACCCAGGACAGAATTTGGGCAAAGTTTATAAGTAAATCAATACCTTATTATAAAACACAAAATGTGTTTTTCTTAAATAAAGTGCAGAAAATTAGAGAAGCGGCTTTGAAAAAATTTTGGCAGCCTGCACAATTTTGACTGGGAGAAAAGCTATTGTGAATATCTAAAATGTAATTACGGATGTGACTTGATTAAATGTTAAAACGGCTTGCCATAGGCTGCTCGATACTGGAGGAGGTAACGTCAGCCCCACTGCCATCTCACAATGTCCAACTTTTGCTAAAACCTTATTCTTTTGTTATATTCCTTCAAAATTAACCTTAGGCCACATTAAATTAATGTTCAACTAAACAATGAAATATTAGCAGTAGCTTAAGCTTTGCCTTATTTACTGTATGTAACAATAGGGTATTAATGGCTTGCAATTAAAAGATTGCAGGGGCAAATCCCTGACCAGCAAAGCACCACTGAGGTATCCTGAGCAAGGTATCGCCTCAAGCACTGCTCCTCAGGTGCTGAAGGACACATTTTGTTGTTGTGTACTGTGGTGTGTCAGAGATGACAGTTAATGATCAACTCTTTGCAATATTTGCTCCCTCCCCAGAAATCTTTACAAAGAAGCAGAAAGTAAGTCAAAATTTGTCCACAGGACAGGGTTTGATGATGCCATGTCATGCCTGTTCATTGTGTGAAATTATAAATATTCTTATTTTTAAACATACAGTTGAGGGTCACTATTGCTTACCTCAGTGGCAAGTTTTGTTACATTTAAAACTAAATAAAAAAGAATACACAAACTAAAATGTAAAATGCACCCATAAACTCAAGCTGATAAATTGCGTCACATTTCATTATCTTAGGCATAGCAGTAGGTAGCAGTTAAATAGAGGCTGATGAATATGGACTAGTTGAATGAGGACTTATTGTTGAGTCTGTAAAATAGTCATTGAATTAAGTGACTTTTGTAGGTAAAATTAGGTGTTTAACAACCTGTTAAAAATACATCGTAATGCAGGAAATCTAATTCATTTTAAAAAATCTGAGGGAGGGTTCCCAGACCCCCACCAGTGTGTTGTCCCCCCACATTCAAAATGCTTCTGACACCCATGATACCAATACATTTATTTGGCCTGCATTGTGATTACCAGGGTTGCCAACTCTCACGCTCTTAACGTGACATGTACGCTTTCAGATTCTAACGCAAGAAATCTTCCGGCAAATTTATATTATTCCCTTATAAACAGCAGATTAGCTGCATCAATAGCGTTGGGGCAATTTGCAAACCCTATAAAGTAAATAGGTGGTAAAGGTAACAAAGTCAGGCAAGTAATAATTACAAGACAGGTATAAAACGCAGCTATAAAGACCTGTACAAGGAAATTAAACTCTTACATGCTTTTCAATGAGGAGCACGTGTTTGCAGTTATCTGGTACTGGAAATCGCACGCCAGCGAGCAGACGAAAGTTGGCAGCTCTAGGGATTACTCATGCTTTACGACTTCACTGGAAGTCTGCTCGACTAACTTGCTGACTTTTGGACGAAATAACACACCCTTTAATAATAGTTGATAACTGTAGTCGTCGGTCGCCTTATTAACAGCGTTTCTTCGGGAATGTCTTGTGTCCTTCACCTGCAGTTTTCAATTGGAAATTCTATGTGCTAAATAAGTAATGTGCATTTTGCTGTGTATCATTATAACCAGTCGGTTGAACTATTCAGTTTGAATGAATCGAGCAAATTAAATATGGGGCTATTTTTGTAGCAAAATAATTTGCATATCTATGTGGGACTACCTCAATTCGTGTGCCTAATCAGATCTGTTAATGTGTAAAAGAATCTATAAATCCTTATCGAGATATGCAAATATGTACAGGAATCTTTAAATGTGTGTTCAGAATCTCTGTGAGCTTAATCCGATTTGTAAATGTGTAAAAGAATCAATAAATCCTTATCGAGATAAGCAAATATGTACAGGAATCTTGGTAACACTTTATAATACTGTACTCGTAGTTAACAGGTAAATATGCAGGAACTAAGCATGCTGGAGATCGGAAGGAGATCACTTTCAACACGTAATCTCCCTTACTGCGTGTTTGCTCTCCGCATTTTCATAAAGGCAACTAAGAAGTTTTTTGAATAATATTAATGAATATGCAGTTTATTGTCTTCTAAAGTTGATAGTTTCACAATTTCCGGCACTTCTTTATTACGCATGCGTAATGTACACTTCCACAGGCTCGATACTGTGCCTGTAGTCATATTTTGCGGCAGACCGTGATTGTGTGATTCAGGGCGTGGACGTCGTGTATCAGCATGCATTGGTTACGTATTGTGAGATGGGTCATCGATGTTTATATTTGTAGTTCAGCCGTCACTTTAATGTGGTATTTAAACCATTTTGTTTTGCCGATTGTAATATTTGCATCTGTATGCGTTTAGTGCCTGACAGTAATCTTACATAACGTTTTTCCCGATAGTATTGCTTTTCTTTAGAAAACGTAATAAAATTGGGGTGTATGTCTTGTGTACCCATATTTTAATCCTTTTTTTCTAAAAAAAAAAAAAAGTTCTTCATTAACCAAAATTCTTAACCTGTTCCTTGTGTTTCAAGAAGGAAGTCATTTTCCTTTGCCTGCTGGGCTGAAATGAAGGGAAGGGAAGCTAAAAAATGTTCCCCTTAGTTATGGCCATGGGTATTATTTACCCTAATTTCTATACATTTGGTTAATGTTTTTTTATTAAAACTGAATCCTTACCGAACGAGACCAGTCCCATGATTTACTGCGCCCCAAGTTTGGACTTGGAAGGCACATTAACAAGACGGGTCTTACCAAGACCTCAAGTACAGTTTTTCGCTCTTGCCAGGGACGGATTATGAGTCCGTGGGCCCCTGGGTCAGACAATGAGAAACCCCCCCCAAAAAACACCAATGCACCAGAAGCACAATTCAGCAGCGGTACAAAGATTGCGCTAAAAACTATACTACATTTTTATTCATGAAACATCACTTTTGGAAGATGACATAAAACAGGTACACGAGAATACAAGTGCAGTCATATAAGCATACTGAGAAACACCACAGCTCTGTTTGAATGTCTGTGTAAGTATGAGTGGGTGTGTCAATGTCACTTCCAGTTTGTGGAGCTTGAACCCCAATCGTCTATATATCCTGTGTTTTCTCCTTCTCATGGAATATCTCCAGTCCCGGCCTATTTCCTCGGTAGTTTTAACTCCTGCTGGTAATTCCACTACCATCTGATTTCCTCTCTTGCAGATAATTTTATGAGATGTTCTCTTGAATGTTGTTGAGAACTTGTGACCTTTGTCCTGTTTCGAGAGTACAGTGTCACCAACGGTGGCTTCTGACTGCTGTGCTCCTCTGTACAAATCTGCATACACTGCACTCTTAACCTTTTACTCTGTGTCATGATCACACAGTTCCTCATCATTGTGTAATTTAATAAATTCCTGCAATATTCCTGTCACCTTCCGGTTGAACGGCATCTTGGCAGGGGTTTTACCTGTTGTGACGTAATTGATCCGTCTATCCACAGTCACATACTTTCTCAATTCCCTTTTCCAACCCAGTCCATCTGATTGGACAATCCTGATTCTCTTCAACAGCAATGCTGTCATTTTGACATTTCACTTCTTCTTTGACTCGTGTACATTTCGGTGTGGTTTTCGCATGTGTGATCCCACTGTCTGCACTTTTCAGACTTAAAATGTAGACCGTTATCAGATTTACAAGTGACTGGCAATACATGCCTACTGAAGATTGACTCCAGAGTATCCATAACCTGTTTAGTTATGGTGGTGGTGATGATGTCGTATTCATATGAGCAACTTAAGGAGTGGAAAAATGGAATGATTAGGTGGTATAGGTCCAAGTATATTTATGACATCATCTCACCAGGGTCCATCAGGTACTGGTTTGGGTTTCAGCAGTTCTGGTGGGCCTGGTCTAGCTACTATTTGGCAGCCATGGCAAACCTTGCAATATCTCTCGGCTGCTCTACCCATTCCAGGCCAACACGTCTTCGTTCTTAGATGTTGCTTCATTCCCACTATACCCAGATGTTCTTCCTGTACTAGTGCAAGTGCTCGTGTTCTTACGGCCTGGGGAGGCACTACACATGTGCCTCGGAGAACCAGGTATCCCACTGTGCATAGCTTATTTGCAACAATCACATTCTGTTTGTGCATGTAGTCATATTTTGCGGCAGACCGTGATTGTGTGATTCAGGGCGGAGAAGTCATGTATCAGCATGCATTGGTTACGTATTGTGACATCTCTCTGGTGGTCAGTGTTTTCGGAATTACAACTTAACACTTTAACATGTACAAAATGAGAACATTAGCATGTCAGTTTTGAGCATGTCAATGTGAAAAAAGTGAACATGTTTTGACCCTTTTGGTCTTCCATACACGGTTCCCCTCCATGTATCTCTTCAGCGTGTCCTGGGTCTGCCCTAGGGCCTCCTCCCAGATGGACAGGCCCAAAACACCTCCCCAGGGAGCCGTCCAGGAGGCATCCTAGGCAGATGCCTGAACCACCTCAACTGACTCCTTTCAATGCGGAGGAGAAGTGGATCTACTCTGAGCCCCTCCCGAATGTCTGACCCCTCACCCTCTAAGGCTGAGCCCAGACAACCTGAGAAGGAAACTCATTTCTGCTGTTTGTAACCACAATGTCATTCTTTAGGTTACTACCCAGAGTGATCATACTTGAGGGTAGGAACGTAGATCAACCAGTAAATCGAAAGCTTTACCTTCCAGCTAAGTCCTGTTTCCCCCTCGTCTCTGCCTCCCTCCAGTTGGCAAATTTAATCTCAAATATTTCCAAATACTGAAATAGTGTAGCTTTTCAAAATACCGTGTGCCGGTATAATGTCTGGACAGTATGAAAAATTATGGCTTATGGTTTATGTCGTAAATAAAAAGCGACTCATTTGCATGTTGCAGAGCATTTCTAGCATAACAATAATAATCCATCATATAATATAGTCCACTAGATGTCCCTAGCGGACCAAATAACTGAAGACAATGAACGCTGATACCGTTTTATTACGTCGACCATATTTTGGGGGCAGGACACAAAAGAGGCATCAAAGCAGCGCAAATATGCTCACAGAAAGTATTCCGACTCTAGAAAGCAAATGTGAGCCTGAAACAAAAATGAAATACCGGACATTTCCGTCGTTATTAACTTCCACAAAAAAAGGAGAAGTCTGGGAAAAGCCCCAGTTTTACATGTATATTTGCAAAATCACACCCCTTAATCGTTTTGATATTCGGTGCCATCATTATGGCTGGAATTAATATGTACATTCTCTTAAATATTTGGAAATACTCAACCATCACCCTGAAATTGACCCCCGCATGCGTCCAAAACTTGATTACGGCTTACAAAGCACCATCTGGTTTTGGGCCGCAGATCAATCTGCACCTGAAATAACCCTTCCCAGGAAGCACAGGCACATCCTGAACAAAATGTCAACATATAATAGTTTTGCAGAAGCTTTTATCCAAAGTAGCATCTATCTGAGAAGCTCGCATCAGCCGGTCCTTGGAACAATTGCCAGTTAAGGGCTTTGTTCAATGGCTTAATGGTGAAATCACTCTTCCAACTTTGGGATTTTAACCAGCAACCTTCCAATTGTGGGCATAACATTGTAACCCCCTGATCCACATATAGTTTCCTTTAACTGCACGTTTTTCCACTGGAATCAAACCCTCAAGCCTGAATCACACTAATAGCACCACCAGCTTAGACACAGTGCTGCCTTCTGTTGACTATGATATTAAAAACAATCCTAATAATAAAATTACTCCAGTAATTGCACCAGCCCCAAACCCAGCTCCTTCAGAATGAATTTAAGAATCACAATACTACCTTCTTAAATTCAAAAGGATCAGTTAATGTCATTGTCTGACATGACAGAAAGAAGTATGTCTTTAAAAAATAGATTAGAACATATGTGCAGTTTAATGACAATTGATATTTTATTGATCCCTGTGGGTAGATTCCATTTATGCCTTCCCCACTGTGTCTCTGCAGGAGGGAGCAAGCTGGTTGTGAAGAACAACCACTGCCAGGGAGCTGGGGGTTAGGGGCCTGCAGACAAGCTAAGGCCAGGTTTGACCCCACAACATTCTGAGAACTTAGCCCACTGAGTCATAAGCTGCCCCCTCAAATGCTTTATTAGTATTTTAGCAATGAAATCAAAGCTAGTGAATCTATCTGGATAATCAGTAGGTATAGAGCATGATGATTTAAGAGACATTTAGAATTAAAATGCCTTATTGTCATTGTAACGAGTTACAAGGAAACTCAAAGCATATAATTCCCCCACAATGTTTTGAGGTAAACATGAAATTTAAAAGTTAATGTATTTAATTATTAAGAGTCTGTTATAAAACTTTCCATAGCTAAGTGTAGTTTTGAAAGTAGTGGAGTGAGAAAGAATAGCAGATGAAGTGTAGGCTAAAGACAGCAGGTTGTGTGTGGCCATGAATCCAGAATGTTCCTGGCCCTCCGTCCTGCTTCCTCATCTCCAGCGGATCCCCAGCAGGTGGCAGCTGGCGAGCCGCAGCTTGCGAGTGGCAAGCTCGTCGCTGGCGGCCGTGGAGAGTTTGTCGCGACGGCGCGTTCCTGGCGCGTAGGAAGGCATGCGTTACTGCGCTCCGCTTCCTCGCAAGGCGTGATTGCGCCGCAGATGTCCCGTTAGCCTCCCGGAGCTGTAAAGTACACACTAAACGCTCCATGCTTTGGGGACGAGCATTTAAAGTTACACAAGGAGGCTGGGGTCTGACACACACGGAGCTTGATGCATGGGGTTCGGATGACCTGCTAAGGTCTGCTTGTAGTATCCGAGCAGCTCCAGGTTTGGTATGAGGGCACAGTAGAGTGTGGTGTCGGCTCCCTCTGCTGGAGTCTTGTGGAGGAAGCTGAAAAGCTGAAAGTTCTTATGATCTAATGGGGTGTTTTCATATTCTTCCTCACATGGGTGCTAACAAGACCTGTATCTACGGCTGGCCCTGGGAGTTCTTGCGCCCTAGGAGAGATTCTGCTAAACTTTGCCACCCTCCTCCCCCTACAATCCCCCAGAACAGTAGGAAATATATTTTGTCAATTTATTTATACTAAACTATTTATACTTTTTCAGTAGCACAGGGTACCCGGATGCTAGCTAACTCTTGTCCGTCTTACAAGTAGTGAAACATTTAAATTAGTGTAAATAACTATAATCTGACAGAATGCCACCAAAGGTGCTTCTGAATTTTTTTCACTCACTCTTGTGCACCTTCTAATCCAATGGCACCCTAGGCGATCGCCTATGTCACCTATAGGGCGGGTCGGCCTCGTCTGTATCTGCAACATAAACAGTGACCCCTGTTCTGGTAAGAGGGTAAGAGACAGGCTAAGTGAAATTTAACATATCTAAATAATAATAATAATAATAATAGCCTTGCATCTGTAGCCTCTGGATTATGCTCCGGATCCCCCGCAATCCTAAATAGGATGAATGATAAAATTAATGCTAACATTTTGTTTCACTCAAATTAAAATGGTGTAATCCGTTTATTTAAAACACATTTTTATCCAACCTGAGGTAAATTCATGAAAAAGCAGGGTCAGCCAGTAATTAGAACAATGGAGTTGGTTCAGGGTCTTGATAAATGAGCTGAGTGACATCATCAGTGACCTTACCATCACAGGCGCACTGCTAAATGCCACCCTCATTGTGGGGCAAAGTTAACTTTATCTTGCCCATTTTTTGAATAAATAAAACCTTACATGAGTCTGGTTAAAGTGTAAAGTTTCACATTTTAGTGCTGTAGTGATTCAGCGTGCCCTCACACCTCCGCAGTTACAGATTGGATCCCAGCCTCCGGCTCTGTTTGTGTCCAATTTGCGTGTCCTACCCACATCCGAGTGGGCTTCCTCCAGGTAGACGTGTGGTTTATTTTATATGGTGCTGTAAAGGATGTACATCCTCTGCATTGGTTCCTGGGACTGACTCCAGATTTGTTGCCATCCCTGCTGTTGCAAGAAAACAGATGGATAGGTTTGACATGGAATAAAGTTTCCAGATATGTTTGTGGGTACGTAATTCAAATCACAAGGGTTGGGATAAAGAACTGTCGGCAGAAAGAATCTCCATTATTTTAAGCAGTAATATTTTATCTCCAATATTGGTATTCTGGGTTTTTTTCTGTCTGTTGATTCCTTCTGGAAAAAATTACAGCAACTGTGAACATACTTTCGGTAAATTTTCTTGCTTGTAAAAGTACACCAAAGTAACTAAGACGTTAAACCCACCTGCAGTTAATTAAGTTCCTTTAAAATGTGTTTGAATCTACAGTTAAATACTTTAAAAGCATTTAAATAAAATTTATAGCAGTACAGCACACACCCAGATGGCTGATTCCAAAGTGCGTTTCATACCCCTTACCTGTGGCTGAATGCAGACTTGGAGTCATTCCTGTATTGCTGGTTAGGTAATGTATGTATTTCTCTACTGCTCATAAACAGAAATATAATCTTTCACCACTCTGATTGTCCAGGGTGGGACTTGACAAACAATCATTCCCTTTGGTTTGCGGTCTGCCATGGTAGTGTTTACCAACCCGGTCCACAGGGACCCCCAGACAGTCTATGTTTCCGAGAAAATGCGGACTGTCTGGGGATGCCTGAGGACTGGGTTGGGAACTGCGCGATAGGACTGTTTAGTATTGGTCAATCCAGAGGGTGCGCAAAGCAAGCAGCTCGGAAAATGAGGCACAGCGACTCAGTGGGTAGCACTGCGTTGCTTTAGTGCTTCAGGGTTGGGTGGTTGACTCCCATCCTCAGTCTGTGGAGCTCCCATCAGGCTTGGCTTTCTTATAGACTCTGAAAACATGCCTGAAGGGTAACTGGTCACTCTAAGGGAGTTTTCACATATAAACCTGTTTAAATGAACCAAACGCAGTCCTCATAAATGGAACAAAAAGCAGACCAACAGAAATGGGACTCAATCCTTTCTGTGTTCACATTGTGAGTTCATTTGAAAGGGGACTCAATTCTTTTTCTGGACCGCTTCAGCTCTGACTGGACCTCAGTCCTTTTTCTATTCACACTATTGTTACCAGTGGCCGTGGTTCCATCTGTTTGTTTTTTTGAACATCCCTGTGCAATAGCATATGCTCTGTCTATGGGAAGCCTAGATGGCTATAATACCATGGAAAAAGCAAACCCGGAGTACTTTGTTTTCACAACATACAGGTTAAGTGAATCGCAACACGGCCTTGAAGCACACCAAACTGGGACCATCTCCTGAAGTGGTCACAATTCGGCAGAGGTGGCAATTTCAGGTCCAGACTCAAGTGGTTGGTTGAAAGTAAATCATGGTCTGGATTTTTACTTTCTGGACCTGAAATTGCCATCTCTGCAATTTGGCTCCTTTCAGAGGGGTCTGGGTTCATTAGGAACATTCACATATGCACAGAAAATGCTGATTCGCCGCTCTAAGTTCATTTTGAGGGCTAAAAGGGACCAAGTGTGAAAACACTCTAAGATTCCCATATGTACCCTATAATTGACTGGTATCCCATGCAGACTGTGCCAGATGCTTCCCTTTTAGACAAGGATTGGCTAAAAGAAGATTAGCAATTCTTAGCAAGTAACATGCAATATAATCCCAATATAGTGGAATCGATTATAACAGAATATCGTCTATAATGGATGAGGTCCGCTGGTCCCAGCCATGCGCCTTTATGAACATACAGATAAAGCATCAGATATGGCGGACTTGCATTTAACGGAATTTCACTTATAACAGAAAAACAATTTGGTCCCCAGGTCCGCTTTTAGGTGTAGTTTTGTTCGGCTATAACGGACATACAGGCTCCACCTACAAGGCACGTGGCGTGCCAGTGATATCCAGCGCAGATACGTAGTCAGGATTATTAATAGTCACGCTCTATAAATAGGCATGGTGTAACAGCAGGCAACACTGATTGGTCTGTGTGGCTGTCCATCACCAGGCACGCTGTGCGTCAGCAGACGATGCTCGCAGCTGGAGGGATGCAGTAAGCAATGAGGTCAAGGTTACTACTGTACCGTACATGTATAACCACTTATAGGCCATATATACTTCCAACAGTCAGGTAAAGTTGGATTACTACATGTACAATATAATAATCTATATTACAAGTCTGTCTGCTGGGGTGTGGCATGAGTAAATGGTGTCCTATAGTTGTGTTCTGGGTATACAGTAACTCTGGATATAACAGACTTTGGATATAATGGACTGTTTTGCCAGATCCCTTAAAGTCCGTCATAATGGGATTGAGCTGTGCATTATTGTAGACCTTTTCCACAAAATAAAGACTGGTTGTTGGCCAGGTCCAGTTTATGGGGTATGACCATAATAGCAGAGGTATCCCAACTATCTTCCCGGCCTCTTCCTCTGCCTTCCTCACATGTCTGCAGGCCATGACCACTCGACTCCTAGAGAATAGAGCATTGAGAATACACAAACCCAAGCATTGATAACCTCTAACCTGAGTCAGTTTATAATCTGAGGTACTATATGGGGAAATCTCCATCGCTATAATGCTCACCCCTCTTGGCTGGGTCCCTCTGGGGTTTGTTTCTCTGCATGCAGACTGGTCAAAATGGAAGGAGGAACAATGAAATATTAAAGACACAAATAATCACAATCCCACAATGCTAATTTATTTGGAAAGGCAATGGAAAATTGATTTGGAATAATGTAAAAGTCTTAACTTAAAAAAAAAATTTAAATAATAAAACAAAACAACATTAATGATATTTATAGATAAGAGCCAAACCAACAGGCGGCATTATAACTCTAACCGTACTGCCATGTTAGCCAATCAGAAGCCTAATTGCCAGTCCTATTAAGTTGAAAACCATGGAGCACATTCCGACGCCTGTGTTGATCAATATAATATGAGAGTGACTCAACATTTATCTGCACACATGTAAGAAATCCTGTTAGCAAAGTCAGCACAAGCACTATTTCGCCTAAGTCCGGCATTGCTCAAACTCGCCTGATGTATACAGCAAACAGAGCACGCTCTGACGTTAAAGAAAGTGGACAACGGCGCACAAGGTGACGTTTCGAGCCAAAAACTCTGTTTTCCCTGTCTACATGATGACGCTGAAAACGGAGTTT
Source organism: Mormyrus lacerda (assembly GCA_015163995.2). Classification (NCBI taxonomy): domain Eukaryota; kingdom Metazoa; phylum Chordata; class Actinopteri; order Osteoglossiformes; family Mormyridae; genus Mormyrus; species Mormyrus lacerda. The sequence goes on from JAABNX020000038.1 coordinate 13,688,322, forward strand.
CTTAAAATATTCACCCTGGATGGAGTTTTGCAAAAGCTCTGTTTTCAGTGACCTAAGACGCTGTTTACGTGTGGACAAAAGCCCAAAACGTATAGAAAAAGGTACATTTAAAAAAAAAACGTGTACATGTGGACAAGGCATAATTCATAATTGTCATGCCCCACATGTCCGAGCCTCTCGTTTGCCACGCCCCCTCATTAACCTTCTGTGGAATCCCCGTGTCATCAGCTGTTCCGAGTTGTTTTTCATTAGTCTTGTGTATTTTAGTCTGCATCTAAGTTTGTTTCAATTGTCCTGTCATTGTATTGTTGTGACGGTTGGTCCTGTATGCGTCTTCGATTAATTACTTATTAAATCCCTCATTCCCCAATCCTGTGTCTCTTTTGCCTGCTTCCCTGGTTCGTGCCCCGCTTGTTATAATAGAATGATAGGACGGGAGAAGACACCTCGGCTAACTGATGAAGATTATATGATCCTTGTCGACGAGGTGATCTACTGGCTCCATCTGCCGGAGGTGAAGGAGGACCCAGCTGCCTGAGACCTAATGTACCGGTCGAGGGATATCCTCGAAAGGACTTCCCCCTCGAGGATCTGCACATTGCAGAAGAGGTATGGAGGAATTTATTCCATCTTAGAAGCTGGGTCGCAAGGGAAATGATCAGGCAGGTTTGTGTTGAATGCGATCTGCCTCTGCCCTCGGTCTACGAGCTGGCGTATCTCGTAGAAAACCCCACAGCGCCAGCTCGCCGGAGAAGAAAAAGCAGAGAGACCGCAGGCGGGAGGACTCGCCTGAAGTCCGTCTGGGGTCAGCTGCGGCCCCTGCTTTCTCCCCAGGGGTGAATCGGGAGGACCCCCTCCAGACTCTCAAGCTGGCGACATTTATTTTTTCGGTGTCGAAACCTGCTTCCCTGTGAGAGCACCTGAAACCCCCAGTGCTGCCGCTGCCCCCGTGAGTGCCCCCAGGGTCTACGCAGCTGCATTCCCCACCAGTGCACCCAGAGCCTGCGCAGCAGCACCCTGCGAATGTGTGCTGGGAGCCAGTGCCTTCCCTGGCACATGCCTGGCCCTTAAAGGGATGCCATCCCACGGATCCACAAGTACCTTACATTGGCAGTCCCAGCGCTGCCTCCCGAGGTTCTGGTGGCGGTGTTCTGACAAAACAACCTACCTATTGAGACGTGCTATCGAAGGGTTAGGGTTAAGGTAAGGGTTTTTGGGGGGTTAGGGTAAAAGTTAGGGTTATGGCTATCGATTAGCACTAGGGTAGGATGTTTTGATAAAGTAGGATGTTTTGTCAGAACACCGGCAGTCCCAGCTCTGCCCCCCGTGGCATCTTCACCAGAGGCACATCATCTCCCTGTGGTTCCTGTCCCGGCATTTCCTACTTTTCCCACCCTGTTCCGGCCCGGCTACCTCCGGACCCTGTTCCCGAGAGGCCCAGTCGAGCCCCAGAAGACTTGGCCTTCCTGACTGCCTTCCCTTAGTCATCCTCGGAGGAGGAGTTGGAGTGGCATCTTCTCGGGCTTTCCCTGAGACCTTCCCTAGAGACCACCTCCAGGAAGACATCCCGACCCCAGCCACCACGCCAGCGTGGCAGATCCCGGCCTGGACCTCGGCTCTCTGTGTCCTGTTGGCGAGAGGACACCTACACCGGGGTCGGGTCCTGCCCGTCATGTCCCCTGGCTCGCCTTCAGTCCGCCTTGGCTCGGCGGTCACCTGCGGATCCCCCCGCTCCTACTCGTTGGTTGCCAGCGCCTTGGCTGGCTGTGGCTCTGCCTTCGCCTGCCGCGACTTCACCTCGCTTTATTGTGAATGCGTCTTCGATTACCTATTAAATCCCTCATTCCCCGATTCTGCATCTCTTTCTCTTGCTTCCCTGGGCTGTGCCCCGCTTGTTATAACAATAACAATTAATTTATGTGACACTTCTTATCACTTTCTACATGTGGTAAGTAAAACATTTCATAACTAAAACATTATTACCTGATAGTGCTTATCTCCTCAGGGTACAGTCCTTCCTGGAGACCCCAATTTATCAAGATATCCTGCCTACCCTGTTGACCTGCATCTCCGCTACCTGTGGCATTTTTCCGGCCTGCTCGCCCTTCTGCCTGTGACCTCTTCCTTGTGTGTCCTGCTGCCGCACCACTGTTCCTCCTGCCATCTGAAGCAGCACCAGCACCTGCCTGTCATAACCTGCCTGCCCCCCATTTGACACTCAAATGTTAAAATTAGGACAATGTGAATTGAGACTTTGTATTCTTGCCCATTTTGATGTCCTCTGCCAGCCCCTGGAGGATGAGCTCCCCCAAGATCCTCTCAAGGTTTCTTCCTTCTTAGGATTTTTTCCCTGCCACTGTCACCTCTGGCTTGCTGACTGTGAGCTTTGAATGGGGATGATGTATAGTGATTTCAGACAATGTAACATTGTGAAAATGCAGAGATATTCATCAAATTAGAGTCTGAATCAAGTCTCAAGTTTTGGTTCTAATTATGGGCCTATTCATGTATATGAAAGACCCATATTACTATTCTGTTAGTAAACTACTCTTTCCGAATTTGCGCTCAGCCTGTGAAACCGACGGAGCTCAATTTGGTGCCAAATCGAAGGGCTAGATTAGACGGATGCTATGACATATCGATTGTCTCAGTGTGCCTTACGGATTCCGTGCAATTCGTTCTCAAAGTCGAAAAAAAACTTTTTTATTATTATTCTTCCGTGATTTTCGGCAATTAATGCGGGTCGTACCGTAGCGTGCAGCCAGGCAACCTATATATCAAAACGTGCTCCTTGATGGTGTGAGGTGTGGTATTACTTTTCTCTACAGATCGCGTTACCGTAGCAACGTTACTTACGATCAAGCGCACTAAAAATCCCATAGGAATGCATTGAATGCTAACTTTTTGCTAGCATTAGCATAATCTACCAAGAGGAGTTTGGGAATTTCTCACATAAATTTACATGGCAGTCAATGGCCCATTCACTTCCATGCATTTCAGTCAAAGTTTTCCTGCTCGGCCACTGTTCACGCCACTTCGACAAGACTCGGTATTTAACTTCAGGCTTCATCACCCAACGTCCCATAACCACCATCTTCACCTGCACTCGTCTTTCATCCCTCGTTCTCTGCCATTGACTTCAATGCATTTCAGTCAAAGTTTTCCTACTCGGCCTCTGTTCATGCCACAGCAACAAGACTCGGTATTCAACCTCAGCACTCATAACCCAACGTCCCATGACCACCATCTTGACCCGCACTCGTCTTTCATCCCTCGTTCCCTGCCATTGACTTCAATACATTTCACTCAAAGTTTTCCTACACGGCCACTGTTGATGTCAGAATAACAACACTCGATATTCAACCTCAGGCCACCTCACCCTACACATTAAGAGCACCATCCTAACCCGCACTCGTCTTTCATCCCTCGTTCCCTGCCATTGAATTCCATACATTTCAGTAAAAGTTTTCCTATTCGGCCAGTGTTAATACCACACCTACAAGATTCAATAACCAACCTCAGGCCTCATCACCAAACATGTAGCAACACCCTAGCAACCACCTTGTGACCCCTAGCAACACCCTACCAACCACCCAAAATTGCATAGCAACACCCTAGCAACCACCCAGCAAGACCTTGCAATAACCTACCAACAAGGTACCGATACCCTAACAATGACTTCAGACACCCTAGCAACACCCTAGCAACCACCCACAATTGCATAGCAACACCATAGCAACCACCTAGAAATGCATAGTAACCAGCGACCGACAACCTACCAACGCCATCCGAGATCCTAGCAACCACCTATTAACACCCCAGCAATGCTTTCCGCCCCCTTAGTAACCACCTACCAGCACCATAGCAACCACCTACCGACATCCTAGCAGAATAGGCCCATCTCAAAATTACTTCAGGAATTTTCGTTTCTAATTTGACATTACTATTTATCAAAAATGTGCCCACCTATTTTTTTCTATTAGTAACTGATGTAACTAAATGGGAATCACTATTTGAATAGTTCAAAAACTGCTTCTCATACTTTCTATTATATGCATTATGCATTATTTCAAATAGTTTTGAAGCAATACAACTTTTGTAAGAACCTACGCCTAGAGCCTATTGTAGATTTTAAAGCTAACACTTTCTCCAAAAGAACATTATGATGAAGACATTGCTTGCAGGAAATTCTGGCATAAATTCCTGAGTTGGACCGTACTTTTATGCATATATTGCTGTTCTGGAAGCATGTCAGTCCGCCCCCAATTACATTAAAGTGAATGAAATAAGTTACATGAGTATAACCCATACCCCATTTGTCATGCTGCTAAAGTAAATGCATGTTTACGGTACATGGCGATTTTCGTTTTTACACATCTAAATGAAAGCTACAATTAATGAATAAATGGTCCAAATAATGAATGATTAATGGCCAGTGATCTTACTTTTTAATCGAATTATTTGTTGACGTTATGTTTTTACTTAATTAAAACCGTTAAATAAAGTGCGTGACAGAACTCCTAAATCCGGGCACTTTCTAAATTGTAAGAAAATAGAGCTTGGCTTGAAAAGGTGTATCGGAAACTAAGAGTTTTTTTGGGTCATATCTGATAAATTATGAGATTTATGGCAATCTACTCTGATCCATGCAGGTTTGGTAGTCCAGCCACCGGAAAAAAAAACTCCCACACTGACTGGTGTGGTGTTGAGGTATCACCCGCCTCACGACGACACTCTATAATTCTCATCCCTAAAGTGGTTCGCTGTGTGGTGGGTGCAGCAACTCGCTGTCAGTGCATGCTCCTTACCGTGTCACTGTACAACAACACGACGTATATATAATTTATGACACAGGTTAAGCAACGCCTATGTCTAAGCGGCGCCTTCTAATGTAAAAGAAAAAAAACTCGGAATATCCCAGGCTTTGTCAGATCGGTTCCGCAGTTTGTACTAGTGGCAAAACAGAAAGAGCGTGTTGTTTGTTGATGTTGCCTGACGTCGCGCTTCTCCTATGCTCTGTGCACAGCCGGATATCCTGATGTGTTCCATGCCTTTGCATTTGGTGAGAGTTGTACGCTCAATTCTTCGCTTGTGTAGAAATGTCAACAGAGCCTTGAACTCTCTTATTGTTCGCGAGTCAAGTCCAAGTCAAAAAAATCACGAGCTGCAAGTTGAGCCGGAAGCCAATTTAAGAGCGACTGCATGGACTAGGAATCGAGTCCCTATCTGTATGAAAATGCATTGAGTAGGCCTATAATGTGATCATAAGCCCTCTATGCCGACAATATAACTTTACTTGTATGATTATCAAACAAGAAAATAAACTAGACTTTTGTTTAAATTACAAATGAAATGCTATAGTTCACTATAGAAAAGTACACTTATAGGCATATGATTTATTATGCATTTAAACATTTTTTTTATATATATGCTTTTCCCCCGTTAGCTCACTTTCACACATAGCTGTACAAAATTTCACAGTGCCACTAACCTGTTAGCACCATGCGTCAATAATTGAATTTATGAAAAATTCGTTACATTTATACTTCACTTACGTAATGTGGCCATTCTCTATTTTTTATTTTCCTACACAAATTTGGCCGACAAAGCCTTAGCATGTATAATAACCAGAATACAGAATATACACGTTCTCGATGGGTAGCTATAAGACTGGAGTAGCCATCTGGCATAATGGACATTTTCCCAATGGGCTGATGGGTTTGTGTGCCGGCAAAATTCATCTTGGATTAACCCTTATTCTGGGCCGATTTTAATTCCCAGTCCAGCCCTGATTTAAGACATACTCTGTACACATCTAGAGAAACACGTTATTGTCTTTGGACAGATAAATTGATAGATAATTTGATTGCCTTTGTCGGCGTTATAGTTGTTTGAGATTTTAACCTTTTAAACTAGACAAGGGTAAGCGTTTTCATAAATACAGAAGTAAAGGGCGTATCACGTCTATCAATCCTTTCATGCAGGTGGTTTTCGAATAAGGATCCAGTGGTTGGAAGATCCCCAGCCTGATGAGTTACACACGGTTCCACCATGGATGGACTGATGCTTCTTTCTATTTTTTAGCGAGAAGTACAAAAACCGGTTTACCCGTAGACGGCCATTTGTAAACGGCAACAGCTACACGCACCGAACTAAAAATAAACTGTGATTTAGCTACTTCTGTAAATTTCTCAAATCGGCCTTTATGACCATTAACAAGTGATAAAAATATATATAGCACTGATATTGTAGGTCTCAAAGAACAGCCTCGTAAATATGTTTCTGATCAAATTTTTACACCGTTCACAGCTGTAAAGTGGTATGTTTTTCCCTACCCACCAGAGGGCAGAGTGGCAACAACATTTCACCCATGTCTTGTTTAAAAACTAGTGTAAACTGAGCCAAACAACTACTTGCAAAAACAGTCACCGTTTCTTGTTTTGACAAAACAAATCGTTTTATACGCTGCTTTAGTCGCAACATCTGCAAAATATCCGTTTGCTTGGAAGTGGGGAAAAGATCTCCATGATCCAAAGCGTGAAGCCCCATTCCTAAGTGTGGTGAAACCAAATAGCTAAGCATATATTCACTGTACACCCCCCAACAGCTGGTAGCCATCTGAGGTTTAAATACATTTACAGCTTTGTGTGCAGTTTATATTGCAGTTTATAACAGATTCAGCAGTACTAAATCATGTAATTATGCACATTCGCACAATCCTAACAGAAAGAAAATCCACAGTGATAAAATAGTGAAGCACTCAAGTAAAACATTAATATTAAATTTTAATTAAACAATTTATTTACAAACCATCTCAGTTCAGTGTGAGTTCATTGGATAAATTTATACTGTTTTTCAAACAGCTTAATTCTGGTAATTGTTTTGCCTTAATATGCTAGACAATGAAATGCACTTATGTAAAATGAAATGTTTTTAAAAACAGCCCCTAACCAACCATTGCTCCAATAAAAGACTGATTAACTACGCCTAATTAAATCTCAAACCCGAATCTGCCTTTTTAAAGAAGACTTTCAATGGCTGTTGGCACAAATGGCACTGTAAACTGGTCATTGGATAGGTCTCTCCAAACCAAAGCAAGGCAACATTAACGTTCAGGAGATGGTACCATGCACAATTTCGGCGGACAATGCGCCTCATCATTAGCTTTTCCAGCATTGCAATAAGTTTAACAATAACAATAAAAATGTGATTTTCTTTTTTTAAAAACAAATGCATAGCATTTACATTAATATTTAACAATGTATTCTGGATGCTTTGAGAACTATTTGAAATACAATATCCAGAGTGAATCCAGAATTCTTCCAGCTGCATTCTAGAATTTCATGCGGCTCCCGGTTCATCAACCCACATTACAGCATCTTCTGCTGAGACCACTCATTGCGTTCTTCCTGCACAGGCAGGTTCCCCGGCGTTCCCTCCATTCGTCGGCCAGCGGGCTCATGGGAGGTACGGGACACCTCCCCCCGTGGGGTCTCCCTGCCTCTGGCCTTGTCGATTACCGGGGAGATCTCCTCAGTCGACTCCTCCTGGACAGGGCTGCCACACGCCTCTTCTCTGGTGTTCTCCTCTGCCTGGGAGCCCTGGTTGACGTACACCACGATCACGTCGCCGCTGAAGTTCATCACCTGGCCGTTGGAGATGAACGTCGTGTTGTTGTTACCTGACACCTGACCTGCCAAAACAATAAGACCCAAGTTCAATAAAACTTCTTCCCCGAGTCCGATAACTCTTTTGACTGGTAATATGAACCTATGTTACTATCTAGAATAAATTTATGAATTAACAAAACAAAAATTTAGCATTTTTGATTTGGATTTTTGAAAAAAACATTCTAGGCTTCTTTCCTCTGTATATGGACTTTAGAATTTGTACTTTGTATGACAGAAGCCCAAAGATGACCTTGATAGTGAAGTTCAAAAGGTATGATACAGTCCTTAATGCCGCAGTTCTACACAATGCATCACCATCAAGTTGTTAGGAATTCAAAACGCAGATTTTTGTGAAGCATGCTGGAGAGAGACGTGCACCGTAACTATTACATGACAGCTACCAGCTAACACTGCAAGTTATTTATATCACTTCTGCTTTAGCCATTTCCTCCAGTCCACTCACTTTGCACCCCCCCACAGACACTCCTCCATCCCAAGAACTAAACACTGAAAGCGCATGATCCACGTCGATGAGTAAGGGCACACATGCCACTCACTCATCTGTCTGACCCTTGGCACGTCACATTTCCGAGTGTGCGTTGCAAAGACCAGCTACCATCAACATTCTGCTACATCAATTACATCAGACTTGGGAGGGATATGTGTTTTTATTGTATTAATTTATTCATTATAAATCAAACCAGAACTCTGAACACTTCATTATATGTAGAATCCAAAGGAAACAGTTTTAGTTAGATGCAGGAAAATAGTATATATAAATAATGCAACAAACAAAATATATAATACAGGCAAACACAAGGACAAGATTTCATGCAAATAAAGTATCACACAGCTTTATTTATTTATTTATCTATTATATAAAATAAACCATTAACAATGTGCATAAATATGCACAGAAAGAATCCAAACCCTATGTAACGAAGTTTTTAACAACAGAAACATTAATATTGATAAAACACAATTAACTAAGAGACTTTTCTAAAGAGACAGTAAATTACACTAATTTATTAGCATTTCAAATCTCACAGGAAAGAGCTGCTGTCAACCTTCACAGCTCGCCTGTTCTAAAAATTAGGGAACATTTCCTCGAAGTAACAAGCCACTAATTACTGCCTAAAAAGGCATTAAGTTCTATACATAGGCAAATAAAAAATAATAAATAACCTCAGATGTTAAAATGAAAATGTAAGCAAACAATGACATAAAATAACTGGTACCACTTTACAATAAGGCTCCCTTTTGCCACTTGTAAATGGTAGTAACTCATTAATAAAAAGAACTGTGTTAAACTTGTTTAAAATTGTCTATTAATAATTTACAAAGTGTTACAATCTAATTAATAACCAGGTTATAAGCCATTCATAAACCCTTTATATGGGTAGCTTTATTGTAAAGTGGCACTAAGTAACCATAACGACATATATCATCTGCAGTGCATTACTAACACATATAACCAAATGCACATCACAAAATTTCTCCTACAGTCAATGAAGTACGGTTCTAAGCCTCAGGTTTGAGACCCCCTGGGGTTCTGCAGTGCTGCTGCATGGGGCTGGGAGAAAAGTAACATGACTACAGAATAGCAGCATTACCATCCAACCTACTGAGCCCCCCAGATTTTTATTATTTAGTAGATGCATTTGTCCAAAGTGACAGAACGCAAGGAAAGCTTGGGGTCACTGAGCAGGGACAGCCAGCACCCCTGGAGGAGTTGGGGTTAAGGGCTGTACTCAAGGGCTTAACAGTTATACGATTATTCTGCCTGTCAGGCATGGGATTTGAGTCAACACCCTTCTGGACTCTGACCAACATCTAACCCAAGGAGCTACACACCACCTCAGCATCTTTTGGTACTTACATGGTGATACTTTAGTAGTGGGGGGTGGGGGGAGTCTTAGCACAGCTGTTTCATTGGGGGGGGGGGCTAGTTTGCAAGTAGCTGAAAACGCAAATTC
>JAABNX020000038.1:13706671-13723135 GCA_015163995.2 Mormyrus lacerda
CCCCCCCCCCCCCCCCCCCCCCCCCCCCCCCCCCCCCCCCCCCCCCCCCCCCCCCCCCCCCCCCCCCCCCCCCGACCTGCAGTGTGTTTTAATGTGGTCTAAAAAATAAATAAATAAGCAGTTGGTGAAGCACATCCACGACGGGCCAAAGCCTGCTGTCCTGCAATATGTCACGGAAACCAGGCATCTAATTTTTTTCGGATGTGGTGTCAAGGGAAAATTCCCCCCCCCTCCAAAATATTTCCTTCTTTAATGCAAACAGGCTTTCCACCAACTCTAGGTTTTCAATATAACATCATGCTGTTCTCCGTCCAGCTAAGTCCAAAGGGTCAGACGCAGTCTAGGCCTGTAACATATTGACGGGACTTAGGGAGACGCCAAGCCTTGCATGAAAGCCACAGTTTTAAATAACTACATTTTCTGGCAGATGTATAGATGACAGTGAGCTGTGCCCCATTGGGCTGCACACCAAATACGGCACAGGGGTGCAGGAACCAGTGGGGGGGTGGGGAGCTAATTTGGCTTCAGTCACCCCACCCCCCAATAAACAGACCTTCATATTTAAATTGTTAATTTGTGCCCCCCCCCCATTTCAAACACCATTGGTCTGGCTTGCGACCAGGTGTTATTTTTTATGAGTTGTTTACTTTTAAGTACATATTATACCTTGAACATTTAAGATGTCAGATTTATCATAAACTAAATTCAGCATCTGGAATTAGTGACAGACAATTCAGCCTGCAGTATAGTATAATGTGCATATACCATACATACAATTCCAAAATAGGCTGTTTTCAGCTTTTTACACTCATTTATTTGACTGACATTTTTATCCAAAGCAATGTACATTTGAGAAAGCAGGGTCAGCCAACTCTGGAGCATTTGGGGTTAAGGGCCATGATCAAGGACCCAGCAGGTAAACCATAGTGCCAACCATGAGATTTGAACTGGTAGCCTTCTGGCCATGGGTACAGCATCCTAACCCACTTAGGTATAAACCATAACACTCTGAAACTTGTTCACCGTCGTCACCATCCAGCAGTGCTGCGATTTGCTCCGCTTGATAGTGTCACTCAAATTGAATGGATGCAATTCTTATGCGGCTAAACCCTGTAGTTCCCAGGGTCTCGCCAAATAAAGGAAACCAACAGGAATGCAGAATGTCTCATTGTTTTTGCTGCATCAGAGCACTGGGACGCAATTATGTGACGTTCTATGTTTTCTTTCACTAAATATACAAAAGCGTGGTTTGTGACGCCCTAAATAATTACAGGTTACAGAAATTTGCCGGGCGCAACAAAGGATATATTACAACCAGACCATCCCGTAAAGTCTTATCTTATTTCTTTATGCAATGAAAAAAAGTGTTATTTTTACGTAGTGTACAATCATAAAATGATTATTTCGATCATTAAATCATCCCGGAAAATGCAACGCACACATACATTTTTTACCCTTAAAATTTTGTACTTCTGTAACAGAACAACGTATAAAGCAAAAAAATGATTACCGTAATTCCGATATTGTTACCAAGTGAATTTACTCGGTTAAGCTACGAGTAATCAACCATGCTGATTTTTTACAATGGCCTTAATAATCACGTATTAAAACGCCAAAAGAGAACAAAAATGACTTGTTGCTGCACTTCTTCTTTCTGCCTCTTGGCAGTTTTAAGTCCAGGTTCTCAGGCATGACCGACATGAGATCGAGCTTATCACAAAAACCATCCACGAGTGAAGGACCAGTAGCGTTTTTCGAAACCTCGATAGGAGCTGCAATGTAACTTATCTGCACTTTGAATAACGGGGTGCAAAAACAAACGCGATGGCTTTTACGCCTGGGAAGGGTTAGAATATTCCTGGGAAACAAGACCAGAAGAATATTTGCATAACTGCCACAATCTGTACAACCGTGCCAAACACATCCACTTGAGAGAAGATAATATTTATATATTATAACTTTTGACCATTCCTATCATATCGCCCATTATACCTTGGTTGACAAAGAAATCAATTATAAAGTACAGAAGGATTTATTCCAGTTCAGAGTTTAAGTATTTATTTAAAAGGGGAATTATTGTAACACGGTGAATATCTGCTACAATAACTATTAAGACTGATAACTTGTATTCGTTACATGTTTTCTACCAAATTCACTGATCTGCTATACTCATTTAATAGTGTATCTGTAGGCCTGTGTAACATCATTATCCTGTTGTAAGTGTTCCTGATGTAGCCGTATTACAAAATGACCTGTGGGGCAAACCACCTTCATTCATTCATTCATGCACCATACCATCAATCCATCTTCCAGCCTCTTATTGTGGTTGGGGTCGCAGGTAAATCACCTTAATCTACTGTACAAATCATACCATTGATGTAATATTGGAGGCAAGAGGTTCACGTTACTAATTAGATATGTTAGATCCAGATATTTTTGTTGTGCTGTAAACAGATGTCATTAATTTTTAAGTAAAATGATGCTTAAATCTGTAAGTTATAAAAGGATTAGCATTGGCTTATAGTAAAACATATTGTGCTAAACATTAAATTAAACATAAAATACGGACAATGAATTGTTTTTCGATGATCTAAGTCGCCGAAAGTCTCCAGACTTTATTTTGTGCCATTTTGGAAACTAAACACCTACATTAATATTGTTCCCCGTTTGCTGATTTTCATGAGAGACAGAGCCCATGTACATAGGGACAAAATACCACGGTTGATAAACACCTATAGTGGCCATCAAAAGACATGAAGTTGCAGCGTAATTAAACGCGGCGTGCGCTTCGCAGATAAGATTGCACTGCGGGGGGGGGCTGGGAGCCGCACCAGTGGAACACAAATTACATTCACAGGTTATATATGCGTATATAATAATATAGCCTACCTCAGGTATCCGTATAGTACCTAAACTACATTATAGAAGTTATAGAAACAGGACATTTAGCCTAAATAAATAAACAGGCCTACATTTATACAAACTTTCTACAGTGCTTAGGCTGTGTGGCTTTAAGTTGAATTTAAACCCTAAACAATTTTAAACATAAAATATTAAATATTTACTTAGATGTGTTTTTAGTGAAGGGGAAAAAAGCATTGTAGTTATTCAAACAATGCGGTTAAAATAGCTAAGATAAACACGGACTTACAAAATTCAAGCCAGTGGAGGTCGTTGCTAATCAGACGCCCACCGCAAGTTAAAAAACAGAAAAATAAACTGGCGTCCATTTCATTAAGAAATGCAAACAACAGGAGTCATCCGATGTCTTCAATAAACTGTTAAACTCCTGACCACACGTAAAATATCAGATCAGGACCAACAAACAGAGTGTGCAGTAAATGGCTTGACGTTTCCCACAAGGCAATTTAAACTTAAAAGACGTGAAGCAACATCAGAAGGGGGCTTTGCGGTTAGAAAGGCTCCTGGATAGCGACCAAACTCAACGATTTCCAGTTAGTGGAGACACACAAGACGTAAACACTTTTCCCCCCTCTTTGTTTTTTTTGCATAGAAAGATGATAAGCAGTAATTCTCTAAAAATACATAAAATGCATTTAACGATGTTATCACACGCAGAATAAAAGTCACTAAAATATATTTTATAAACATATAAACTAATGTGAATGAGATATGCCATACCTAAGAAAAAAGTACAATTAAACACGACTCGTATCTTAAAACCCACTTACCTGTGCATACAGAATAATAACCAAATGCGGGATCCAACCCCGGAATATCCAAACGGTTGTAAAATCCACTCTCATGTCTTCTAAACTGGGGGGGAAAAGTCAATTGAAGCTTTAGCGAAGCGAAACTGGGTAGCAGACGAGCCTGCTATCGCGTCCTTTGAGGGAAACGTGTGTGTGGTCCCGGGTGCGGCGCTTTTCGCTGGACTTCCGAGGCTGAGTGCGCTCCCCAGGCTGCATGCCCCCGAAGTGCGCTCACCCACGCTCAGCGAGTGAGGAGCGCCTCAGCTCCCCGCACGCAGAAAAACGCGGCGTTCCGGCGGAGGAACCGGGCAGCGTCGCAAACTCCTCCCACACAGACGCCAGCGTCGCTTAGCTGCACAATATTTATTTTATTTCACAGCGCATCTAAAAACCCACCGATGGGGTTACGCTTCTAGAGTACCGCTGATACAGATCTTGATGTCAGCATCATTCAGGGTTTTCTCTGCTGTTGTGTTTTTGCGATCGTGTAGATTTCTTGTGGTTAAGTTCATTTACCACAACGCCTAATAGTGGACAGAGCATGGGACTTGAAAAACGTTTGTTTTCCAGGGAATATTTTGACAAATTATCAAATGTTTGTGTTTCTTTAATTAAATTATTAATTTCAGTATGTTTGCGTGTGTTAAAAAAGTATGATAATTTATATGGAGGATCCTACATAATATATAAGATTTTCGTAAGACCTTTATAAATGGGTATTGAGGTTATCTATGTGTCCAGTCATCGTTGGCACTCACGAAACATTCACAGATGGGTGGCATTGCCAGTTAACCAGGCCCTCATGATGTGGTTTTTCTGAGAAGCACGTTGCACTTAAGTGGTACATTTGTTTATTTGGCATAAGATTTAATCCACACACACACAAAATGACAGATCAGTGCATTCAATAGGAAAAGACTAGAGTGTCATCATTACTGACACGGTATCAGCAAAGCATGGCGACACACACTTTAGGCAAATTTACAAATCTCCATGCAATATTAAAACCATGACCCCATGATGTCTGCATAAACATGGTGCGGCTGTAGAAATGAAAAACTCCACAGAAGACGGTAGTTCATCAAGCAAATTGGAACAAAAGTTATTAGCTGGATAATTCTGACCTTTCCTATAAGAGGAAGCTCTTTACATGACGTTGTGGCCAATTATAAAAAACAGACAAGGTTTTGATTTCGAGTGCTCCATAGTGGGGCAAAGAGACATATCAGTACTGAGGTTCTGATGAGATCATGGTGATAACATAAGCCTGCTCCATTGGCAGCTTTGTCCGCTAGTGCTATGTACTTCAATATGTGAATACACTACTCCTTATAACAGTGTCTTACTCCAGGAAATGGCTGATAGTGCTGAAAGAAAATGGCACATCTATCAGATGTTGTAAAGATAGGGGGCAAGACCACAAGTATTACGTTATGGAATTTAAAGTGATGCTGAGGTTCTTGGCATTTATGTATGATTCAAGAGTTGATGTGTTGATCTAGTTGCTCAAGGTGATGTGACACGCAGCGGCTCTGTCTTCTGCAGAGAGAAACACAGCTTAAGATAAGCCATCATAAGGGGATGGAACTAAGTGACTTCATGATGAAATAAGTGCTATCGTGTTAGATTTGCATAATGGGCTCTGCTTTATACTCAAACTGTATTAGTAACATTCATCCAATCCGTCCATTCATTGATCTCTCCATCCATCTTCCAACTTTTTTGAAGTACAAGGTTTCAGAAATACCAACAATTTACATTGAACAATACTTATCAGTGGGATAAGTCATCAGAAGGTTGCTGGTTCAAGCCCAGAATTGGCAGAATAGTCATGTCTGTGACCCCCTCCTACTCTGTGGGGGCTGCTAGAGCCGGTTGCCCTTCACTGCCAGGCTTGGTCTGATTTACAGATGTCAAGGAGAGCAAGATGGGGTAGGTGAACAGAGAAATTCCCCACAAGGATCAGTAAAGCATTATTATTAACTTCTTAATTATGGATAAACATATACATACAAAGTACCCTGAACAGTTGATTAAAGAATTTTCTTGAAAAGAAGGGAAGGGTTATTACCCGAGTTTATTAATACAGTTATATATTCAGGGGAAAAAATACAAAATGAGGGAAATTTGTTTTAGACCTCACAGCGTTGCATGGAAAACTTAGGGTGACTCTGTCCCAGCACAGCTCACCACCCCCACCTACACCTCCCCCCCCCATCCTCACTACCCCTCACACACAGAAACACACGCCCACGCACCATCAGCACTCTCCTCACCGCCTAATGGAGGGGCTTGGGGGTAAAAATGTCACATTTTGAATAACCGTCAAGCTGAGCCTTGATCCTTTGGATTTCTTTGCATTTTTTTTTTCGACCCTTTTCTCACCGCGCAGCAGGGTCCCACGTAAGCTGATATGCAAATCATGCCCACACGCTGGCCACTCCCCCGGCGCTGTAACGTGCTGGGCTACCGGCACCCTTTCTGGAATGGGCTGTTCTGCCGCCCCACCTCTGCGTCTCCCTGAGAGCAAATGTATGCTTTTGAGATAAAGAAAACGGTTTGTGGTTTAGAGGGACAGTGGCTATGTGTATGTTATGTCCTGCTATAATCAGAGATTTTAATGCAAAGACTGAGAATGTCACTGTGCACTAATGGAAAATAAAACAGTCCAAATCACAAAATCCAACTGCACTCAAAAAGATTTGGAGTCAATAACATTCACTTAACCTTTTTATTTTTATTTTCCTGCCCACTGAACTTGCTAGACTCTCCCAAACATCCACACCTTCCCCACCACCACCGAAAAATGGAAAGACAAAAAAAAAATGAGCATCTCTTTTAACTCACAGATTACCTGCAGAGTCAGTGTCGGAATGTCAGATTTTACTCACCAGCCTGGAATAAAACTATCACTGTTGTTTTGCCCTTGGTACACTGGTCATGTTGCATTGGAAGCTGAACAAAACAAACCGAGAGGATGGAGCTGGGAGTCAGTGAAATATTTTCTGGTAGTTCAGCTGGAACTGGTTTGGTTCTGTATAAAAAAAAAAAAAAAGAAATCAGCTAAATGATTTCGCAATACTTTTGTTTTCCAGAGCTTTTCTAAAGTAACTCAAGTGAGCAGACTTACATTGCTCAAAGTCTGAAGAATTCTGAAATGTGATGCTTGGTTGGGAATTGAGATATGTTCGAGGGAGTCGTCTGTGCAGCATGCCTGCTGCGTGAACCTTGTCAGAGCTGACAAGTACTTGAAACCGTTCCAAAAATTTTAAATATAATTTAAAAATATGCATATTTAGTATTTATATCAATTTTTCAAGTGTACGGCATGTCTGTCTTGTCCATAGCCGACATGAATAGCATTTGATGACTCTGGGTTGCATTCGGAGGGTTAATAGTCAAACTCTTTCTATTCCACTCTTGTCATAATCAATTAAATTGTCCTTGTTTGCGGAAACTGCAGAATTGCATCCTTATATTTTATTATGCAATGATGCTCCTGAGCATGCCCCCCCCCTTGAATCGTGTGAAGCAGTGTCCCAGGAGGGGCTCTGTGGTGGTGGTGCCCCCTGGAGTGATATTTAACCAGAAGCCGCCTCAGCAGAAATGTACAGCTGTATAAATATAGCAGAAATGGAAGGTCACCAGGGTGGCACAGTGGCTCAGTGGGCAGAGCTGTTGCCTCACACCCCCAGTGGTGGGGTTTGGGTCTTGCCTGTCCTCTCTGTGTTCCCCAAAACCATGTCCAGAATAAGCAGCTGGAAGATGGATGAATGTAAAAGCCAACATTTAATGGTGGAAATCCAGTGTTCTGGCTGGCTGTGAAGTTCACAATGAGAAATGCAAATGGATATATTAATGATATTCATCCATCCTTCATTATTTAATTAACCGTAATTTAAAGCTATACTTATAAATGTCTTTAACATCTTAATTAAGCTATTTACAACAAACAGCTAAACTACTCACTGTCTCCTCATTAGTACAGTGATATGTATTATTATGTTATTCAGGACACCAAGGTTTAATTCCCCAACATGTACAGTAAGGTGATGGACAGCCTCAGCCAGCAGAATTTCATTCTGGAATAAATGAAAATCAATAAACAATTTTGTCTTATTAAAGCAGGGTGTTTATTTTTCTGTAATGTGAAGCAGTTTCCATCAGATTCTTAACAACTCTTATTTTGACCATTGGTTAACCATGTATGCTGCATTTAGTAGTTAGCTAGAGTTAATTTCTAGCTAAATATTTAAGCCTTTGCTGAGAAACCCCCCTGCGTAGCCTGTGAGAATATATTAAATCTAATTAAAATATAATGTGCTTTTAATTTAAGACATCACGTCAAATAATTTCATTTATCACCAAACTACCTCCAAAAATAGAGATATGTTCCACACTGAATGATTGATATGCATTCACCATCACATGTTGCTGCAGTACTACTTTACCCATTAGTGAAATTAAATTTGAAATTGAAACCATTAAACAATCGTATTTGCATAAGCCAGAGGGAAATTTTGCCCTGGAAAGAGAGCAATCAAATAGGGAAAAATGCAGTCGATCTATGTGTTGCATTCCTTCTGGTACAGAGATCTCTGCCCACATGGGAGCTACAGATGGATAAACACGGTGACGATCCACACTGGCTGTTCTTATAGCTATGTTTGCACTTTAACTTACACCAAGCTCTGTACCCGACACTGGCTCTCAAGGGCTACGGTTCATGAAATTCTCACTTTTATTGACGCAGTTATTATGAATATGAATCATCGCATGGAAGGCACTGTGGATCAGTGGGTAGCATCTTGGTCTCGCATCACTGGGGCTGTGGGTCTAAATCCTGCGCCAGGTTTTGCGCATGCATGTCTGGAACTTGCATGTTTGTGTGGGTATACACTGGGCGTTCCAGGTTCCTCCCACATGTGGCTCGGTGTCTTTTAAATTGCCCTCAGTGTGCGTGTACCCTAACTGACCTTGTCTTAGGTGTCCTGGTTCCAGGCTAACTCTAACGCCGGACCCGATTAATAGCTACACGAGATCTCCTTTTGCTTGTTGTGATAATTGGGTGACACAGATCCACTTGAACACTCCAGTTGTAGGTACGCAGCTGTTGTTTCGCTGCAATCGCCATTTAGAAAAAACAAACACGCATAGCTCTGGAATAACAAGCCGTTATGCATTTTTATTTTGAATGTAACCTCAGCAGGCACCCGTATACAGAGCAACATAGTTTTATATTGTAACTTTTTACATACTGAGTTACGTACCCGAGTAATTAAATTCTTAGCAGTAGATTGCTTTTGGCTACAACTGCGGTAACGTTCCTGGTATTTCAACCCTTGGCAGCTTTTTAGAGATAGTTTTTCCATATCTATTTTTAAACATAAAGGAGTCACTTTGATATACGTGAATAAAGCAATTCTAGTTTGGAACTCTTCTCCATAAAGTACTTTACAAGATAATCAAATTAGTTCATAATTAAGCTTCTGAAGACACGTGCATGCGAATTATTTGTCAGTATCACTGCAAAGCGCGATTTCAGATTAGTGCAGTGTCGGACAGGAATACTACAGTCATCGACAGGGAACAAGCGGCATGTGGCCACGATGTAGGAGCGCGGAGGCAAGATGAGCCAGATAACCGGCGAGGATCGGCATGAAAACCTGAAAGTTAGCCTTGGCACAAGAGGCGAATTGTGCGCTTTTAGGACATCATGCCGCCCGCTTCCCTTCGTAAGCGCCGTTTGAATTTTGCGAACTTGAATGTGGCTAAAAAAAGGGAAGGAAAACAGGGCGGAGCCCAAAGCGTTGCTATTAAAAGTCTATTGATCTCTGTTTTGCTGTGGAAGTGGCAATACGCTGGATTCCTAACAGGGGCTTCAGAGTTCTGACTGGGCTGTTGTAAAAGGTTTATAAAAATATGCACATGAAAAGGTGGGGGGTTGGGGGTAGGTAAAATCTTCCAGAGCTCCAAGTGCTGTTTTCTCTTCATGGGCTTGGATGGCTTCCACACTTCTGAGTCATGGTTCTATGGGACCCTAATGACTAAGTCCTCCCCTTACTCGTGGCAAGTTTTTTTCACATACAGAGTGTTCAGCTTGCTTCAGACTGGCAGTCAGAAAGGTTACAACAATAAAAATAACTGTTCTTTTAAGTGGATATTGGAGAGAAACTCAGAACTGGCTGTGACAATGTTACTTTGGATTTACACGCCAATGGTCTAGATGCACTGAACTCAAAGAACCTGTCACTGGCCTGTTTTTACTTTAGGGTAATTTGCATATTGTGCAACAGCACAGAAATTATTTGTACATCTGCTATGCTATCAGCAATAAATGTTAAATATTAAGCTTTTTATGCAAATTTTTCAGGTGGTGAGTGGTCAATGATTTATATCCTCTACATAATTATGTGTCATTCATCACGATCAGACAGGCCAGTAATTTTATCAAATCTATGGAAGAAAGTCTGGATCATTTGACGGTTTTGTTCCAAGGCTTTGACCTTTGGAAGGCTGATCTTTACTGCTGCCAAAGAAACAACGAAATACCTGGCGTGTTTCTGCCAAGTGACTGGTGGTATTGGAACTGTGGCTGAACATCTTAACTATGGCTGACTTTGCTTCAGTTATGGGGAGACACCCATGCTGTTACAGGTACTGTGCCATACCACTGGCAGAAGCGTGCAGGATACTGTGTGCCAATTAGCATTTATGGGAGGTAACTTTGTACCATGAAAATTAAGAGGGGAAAAAAATCATTGCAATGCACTTACAGGACCTGTTTGTCCTTACGCTTGTATATTACTTTATACAGACTCTGGGGAAAAATAAACACAAATTTAAATATAAATGCAAAAAAAGAGAAAGGTATAGTACACAAGTGTTTTCCATTTTTATTTTGTCATGACATCAATTTTAAATTTACATATTATGGATATTGTTCTATTAAATCAGTGTATTATACAGTTATTTACGTTTAGAACATATCCAAAAAATAAAATACAATAAACCCAAATATAAACACCCACTTTCAGGAAGAAAATATATATTTATATATGTGTGTGTTATTGTGAGTGTGTGTGTTTGTGTGTGTGAGCGAACACTGCAACACAGAGCAAGAACAATACGAGGGAATTTTAGGTTTCATTTGTTAAGTGACAGTACGGCTACAGAAACAAAAGCATAAAAACGCTAAAACGTAATTAAGACAAGAGGAGAAAAACACTCAAGTGCAAATTTCTTTGGAGGCTGGAATAAAGATGTCAGAGGAAAAACATAAATCAGCAAGAAGGACACTTAACAAAACGAAACAAAAAAAAAAACGAAACGACAATTAAAACTAAATTAAGGTGGAAATCGAATTCAAGTAAGAGGTCCCAGGCGATGGAGGATCATGGATCAAGCTGCAGCAGATTATTTCTTCCTCTGGAACACGTTGGCCAACATCGCGCCCGAGGTGGTCAGCTGACCCATCTTGCTCAGGAATTTCGTCCTGGTGTCTTCACCTACGAGACTTGCTGCTATCGACGCCGAGCTGAGGGGGGGGAAAAAAAAAAAAAGTTACTAAATGGGCCGGACAATTCAACTCCAGTCCCGAGGTGCGTCCAGTGACCGCCAGAGATGCCTTGACGACTTTTGGGTTATGATACAAATGTGAAGACCCACTAAAGATTAATTCCTTCACCTCGACAAGCTAAAGAAATGACAATGTTGGATTTGGGATGACCCTAGGGTCATCGGGTTGATGATTTACACTACTATTGTTTTGCTGTTTTCAGGTTGAGGTCAAATGTTCGGTGCGGCTTGTTAATAAACGAATGATGCTTAAAGGCCAAGTTTTGTTCTGTCATTTCTAAGTGACTTAATTGGAGACAATAAAAAGTCATTATTTAAAAAGGCAGCTTCCTCTTTCCCAGTGTTGCCCTAGGACGCTTCATAATTACTGCAATCCAAGTAAATCCCGGCCAATCCATTTACAAAATACCTAGACAAGCAGCTGTGTGAAAAAAGTGAAGTGCATATTCCAGACATCCAAACAAATGATTCATATAAGCTTGGGAGCAAGTATCAAAGGTTCATTCTTATGTGATTTACATCAGAAGTACGGAAGTGAAACGTCTACTGACAAGATGTAAGTACTTACACGGTAAAGGCGTTAAAGTCGGGTCTCTAGCTAATACAGAGGCCCGACCAGTGTTGACTTGTTTTACGTTTCGTTTTCTTTTCCCATACTTGGCTGCTTCCAAGCTCTTGCTGGTAGTAACACCGGGGGGGGGGGGCAGAGAGAGCTACACAGTGTCGCCACCAGACCATCTTTCAGAAAAGGGCATCCACACAAACCCTAATGACTCAAAATCCAGTCATATGTATGTCTAAAACATAATCTTTCCAGCATTTAGGAATGTGGGCAGTACGACAGATATATTCGGCACCTTAAGAAACGACAAAGCTACGTGCTATCGAATTTCATTCTCGGTGTTTGTACAGCGGCCCGCGACTTTCATATACGAGGTCGTCATGGCGACGGGGACCGCGTCACTTGGTCCTGTCCGCATTGTTGGCGAGCCGGCCCGCCAGCCTGGGGTAAGGGCCGCGGCGCGACAGACACTGCGGCGCTAAACCGACCGGAGTAGCAGCGGTTTGCAAACCTGACGAAAGGAACCGAGCAATACGGGGTGGAGAAATGGGAAGGGAGGGGAAACGAGGGAGGGAAACAAAAGACGGCCATTTCGGCATCAGCTGGGGGGGTGGGATGAAAACAAAACAACATCGAGTCAAGTTGCTAGGGACAGACGTTATGGTCTGGGTCATTTTCTGAGGCCAGAGAAAACAAACAATCTATTACAAATGTACGTGTTATAATAAAGGCTCTTAATGAGCAGGATTATCACCTGACTTCCTTCTGTCCACAGGATGCTCATGTCCTTTGTTACGACAGGTTGCATCCTTTCCAAAAACTGCCAAACCCAGAGGCAACCTCAGGGACCGGCGGATAATTTAAGGCTTGCGGCCTGACGAGGTTTGCCGTAAAAAATACCAAATTTGCGCCAGTGACTCTTAGTCATACTCTGCTCACGTCACGGGTTGTGGGGACCACAGGCAGGACGGCAAGTGAACTCTGGGTTTCAAAGTTAATGAATGTGTAACGGAGCCGGTTGTTGACGGAGAACGCAAAAAAATATGTAAGGGAGGGCACTTACCCCTGTGGCTCCTGCACACTCTTGTTTTCCACCTTCTGCTCGCATTCTTTAATCATAGAGCTCAAAATAACCTGCGAGAAGAAATACACCAAAGATCAGGGGGTTTAAATAAAGTGGTTTGCCTGGGATCAGCCTCCTACTTATAGCTCCTTTTGTGATGGTCCACGCTAGCTGGCCTCGACTAGCTGATCAGCAGCTTCTTAGTAGGTTTTAAAAAGGTAAAACAAACAAATAATAATAAAAAAAAAAAAAATCACCGCTTTGGAAAATAAAATGTTATGTGCAACAAGAATGACAAAAATATACCAGCGTAAGAAACATCGTAACTATAATTTGATCAAAATTGCATTATGACCGAAATCGGGTCTCTTTCGCTGTTTTATCATGTTACAAAATATATGAGGTACTTCATAAACACACATTTAAAAAATATGCTATCACTCACCTTCCTGCTATACATATGGATGGACAGTTAAAGTACATATATACGGATATATATATATATATGATATATGGGGGAAAAAAATTATATGTGAGTAGTGATTAAGAACTGAATTTAATAGATTGCAGGATGTCAGCATGACAAAACGCAGGCAAGCGGCCGCCTACAAAACAACCAACCTCGTGTTCGGGGGAGAGATGCTCCATGTCGGCCCTCAGACACCTCAGGCCGGGGATGAAGTGGTGAACCATCAGTTCGTCTGAAATGACTGGAGGCCGCAGCTAAGGAAAAAGCCGGCCTGGCTGATGCCACAGCAGTGCTGGGAAAACTGAACTAAATACCGGCAAACTTGGGGAGGAAGGTTAGCGTTTCTTATCTGTGGCTAAGCACTCCTCCATTCCGTGGACAAATAAAAAAAAAAAAGCTTCCAAACGGGCTCTCTTGTCCTCACTATCTTATTAGTACCAAAGCCCAGAAGGTGGACATTTCAGGTCCAGAAAGTAAAAATATAGACCAAGATTTTGTTTCAACCACCCAGTTGAGTATAAGGAGTCACAGTCACAGAGTACTCAACTGGTAGATTGAAACACAATCTTGGTCTAGATTTTTACTTTCTGGACCTGCAAAGTCCACCTCAGCAAAGCCCAAAATATATAGACCATTCCTTTTCACTGGCAAAGATAAACCATTTCAAATGTGGCCAGGGGACGTATGTTTGCACTGAAACTGGCTCTAGCTAATTTAAATCTGTTTAAAAATGGCATGTGGGGGGGGGGGTATTGCTTCCTTGAAAAGCTTGAGGAATGGAACCACCCCCCCCCTCCCATTCCCCATGGTGGACCACACCAAAAGGCTGGCTGGCGTCAATGTGCAGCCAATCACCCCCCCCCCCCCACCACCGCAGCTACGCGTCCTCTTCACACCGAGCTCTCCGAGCCTCTCTGACGCGAGACTTCCAAGAGGCCTCCAAAAAAAAATTAAAGAAAATAAATTAAAAAGTCATCAGAACGCAAACCTCACCCAGCTGTGTGGGGAGCAGCACACTGCCATCGCAGGAGGTCAGTGGAGGGGCACCCAAGGTTCTGCTCTGCTGCGGGCGGCCCACACGGGCCCGGTGCTGGGAACTGTGACCAGAGGCAGACTTTTCCGGCCTGGGAACAGGCTCTCCCTCATTATGGGGGAGCCACACTTAGTGGTCAGCCGTACGTTTTAGCGTCCGCCCTGCAACTTGGTGCACATAAATGCACAGCGTTTATTTTCTTTTTTCCCCCCCCTTCCTGTCAGGGAATGTTCATCCAACGGTAAATGGCACTGACAAAGGAGATGGGGGAAAAAAATGATGAAAAAAGAAAACCCTGCAGCTTTTTCAGCCAAAACACTCAAATTAAAAATATGCACAACTTTGATGATACATATATGGCTACAGGTGGTTTGGTGGCTCAAATTCTTCAAATTCCAGGAAGGTATACACTTTGACTAAAATAACCTAATGATAAACAAACATCAACCAGTCCACAAAGTTCACTTGGATAAATAACATTTTAAAAAGAAGAAAAAAAAAAAAGAAGGGAAAATATTTTCATTAAAAAACAAATAAGAGAGTCAATTTCTGTTGAGGCATGTAGTCTATGGTTTAGTATCATTAATGTTATGTATGTTATACAGCCAAATATCAGCACAGGAAGACCAGTACCATACCAAAACACACACACAAAAATGACGTGACACAAACTGTGCTCGCCTTGGAGTCTTCAGAATTTCACCTGACTCAAGAACAGCACCTTCCCCCTGAATTTCATGGCTAAAGTAGGACCATCGCCATATTACATGCAATTACTTGTTTTCACAGCTACACTGTGTGTCTATTGTGTATTTATTATTATTCATTGTTAGTTTGTGAATTGATCTTTGTACTGGTTGTGGCTGAATGAGTAAGCATCCCAATGCACTTGGAAGTGCATGGCCAACAAAAAAAACAACCGTTTTTTTTCTTTTAAGTGAAACAGAAGATAAAGGAAACTAATTAACAAAAAATAGTCCGCACTTGCTATAATACTGTAAAATAGCTAGTCATAAAACAGATTACTTTAAATAGCATATATTTCACAATGCTATCCGGCTATTGGCCTGCTTGATTTGTCTAAGTGCATGTACAATCCATAAAATACTTATTGCATTACTTTTCCTTTATACCGCAGCACTACTGAATTCTCAAATCTGATTGGTCAGAAGGGTGTTGATTAATTTTCTAATTAATCTATATTTTAAATATGCTTGCAATACAGTTGTTGAGCTGCCTCCCCAACCCTTGAATTCTTGACCCTTGAAGGATACAACAACAGGACAGGGCACTGTAGGCCTCAAACAGCTGGGTGGCAATGTCCAATCGCTTCGCCTCCACCGTTTGCATGTTGTTGACCAAAGCCAGCTTGTGCAAATGAGGAAGGACAACTGAGAAATAAAACAGAGGAGTGTCAGAGAGACTGGGGTGGCCACTATGCATGACTTCATAAATACAAGGAGCAGGTTCAAATCGCAAGAGCGCAGCAACTCGCCAATGTGAATGTGATGCCGCAATATTTCCGCAAGAAAATTCCCTCCCCCTAGACTTATCGTCTTATCAATCCACAGTCAAATTCTCTAGTATCTTCGATCACGAGTTTGGATCTAATCCCCTTAGATATCATCTCCTACTCCCAGGACTGGATTCAGGGATAATGTTGTAATCTTAACCAAGAGACCCTGTTATGACTGACATTCAAACTGCATGATTCTAGGTGAAACTGCAGTTAAGGCACAAGATACGTGACCCTGAGGCTTGTGCTTTGCAAAAGGAACTTTGCTAATAATCTGGCAATAGTTAATTATGCTGAATATTTGTTTTCACAGAGTGACTTTCCAAATCTCCGCTAACCCTGAGGGTTTAACAGAGTCTGTAGCAACAAAGAGATTGGAAATGCTGAAGAAGTGAGAAACGTGAAGAACATGGGCAGTTTTTGCTGTTAATTCAACTCAAAAGCATTAGACATATAATAATACTTAGATACATTGTCATCGTTCCAACAGTATTTTCAGCTCCTTTATAGCTCAACCCCCCCCCCCTCAA
>JAABNX020000038.1:13743601-13753612 GCA_015163995.2 Mormyrus lacerda
TACCCCACTATGAACGCAGGCCCACTGTGACATTGTGCCTCTTATAACTACTCGCTGCTTCCTATCTGTTAACCAGTAATCAATCCAGGTTGCTACAGTTCCTAAAATACCTGTCGCTTTGAGTTTAAGTAGGAGCCTCTTGTGGGGGAGAACATCAAAAGCCTCTTAAATCTAAGTAGATGACATCATAGGCCTTCTTATCATCAACTTCCTGAGAAAGTGCATATTTGCTCAAAAATGTTGCCATCTGTGCAAATAATTAATTAATTAAATTTACTTAATTGCTTAATTAAATTAATGAGGTATTGATTAACCAAACAAGGTGGGGTAGTGGTCCAGTCAAAAACTACACTGCCATATTGGACAGTTGTCCCAAATGGCTGAGCTGATACACTTTGTCAGACATCATCATAGTTTTACACCAACTTGAAGATCATTTAATCATTATTTTCTTTGACTGCCTACGACCTTTGCAACCTACAGTATACACTGACCAGCCATAACATTAAAACTGCTGACATTAAATGAATAGCATTGACTATCTTGTTATAATGGCACCAAAACAGCAGGTCATGTGGGTTGCTCTGGGTAAGCAGTGTCAGTACCTGCCAACAGTGGTCCAAGGAAGGCCAATCAGAGGACTGGCAATGGGTTTATGGGCTTGCCTGTCTGGTCTGATTCTACAGGAGAGCTACTGTAGCACTAATTGCTGAAAAAGTTAATGCTGGCCTTTATACAACAGTGTCAGAACACAGGGCATCGCAGCTTGCTGTGTATGGGGCTGCACAGCCACAGGACGACCAGAGTATCTATTTTGACCCCTGCCCATAATGGACATGTTATCAGAAGTGGACCATGGAACAAAGGACGGAGATCGCCTGGTCTGAGTCATGTTTTCTGTTACATCATGTGGATGGCCAAGTGCGCGTGTGTCATTAACTTGGGGAAGAGATGGCACCTGGATGCACTATGGGAACAAGGCGAGCTGGTGGAGTCGGTGTGATGCTCTGGGCAATGTTCGGCTGGGAAAACTTGAGTCCTGCCATTCATGTGGATGTTACTTTGATATGTTCCACCTACCTAAACACTGCTGGAGACCATGTACACTCCATCATGGCAATGATATTCCGTGACACCAGTGGCCTCTTTCAGCAGGATACTACCCTCTGCCACACTACAAAAATTGTTCAGGAACATGTTTAAGGGGCATGAAAAGGGGTTTAAGGTTTTGACTTGGCCTCCAAATTCCCCAGATCTCAATCGAATCGAGCCTCTGTGGGATGAGCTGGACATACAAGTCCGATCCATGGAGGCCCCACCTCACAACTTATCAGCGGATCCTTTAAGTCTGTTAATGTCTTGGTGCCAGATACTACAGGATACCTTCAGAGGTCTTGTGGAATCCATGCATGAGGCATGAGGAAAAAATACAGAGATTGTATTTTTAAAAATTCTATTGACAGGTTAATGATCACATTTATCTTGTTTTATTCTTTTTTTTAATTAGGATTTTAGCCTTGCTGAGCATTTATTAAGTTACTATTAAGCTAGCATAGAAAATCAGCATGCTGAGGCATTGAACAATGCCTTGATATCTGGAATATTGAATCTCTGTATTGTACACAGCTAAAAGGATGAGTAAATGGCGGAAAGGTGGAAAGTTCAGGTCCAGAAAGAAAAAATCCACTCTTTCCACTCTGGCAATTGATCATTAAGATTTGTGTCCCTCTTGCTTTGGGGCTGGTTTGACTGACGATTGATTGATGCTGTTTCAACAGGCATGAGGCCTTCTTCCCCCCAGCGCTGTCCTCACTAATGTTGGTGTGGATTAACATGGAGCAGGAGGCCTTACGTGCACAGGGTGCCTCCTCAAAGCTGGACGTAAGTGCACACTGCATTGATATGCGGGTATCGTTTATTATTCCTGGCAGTTGTAGTAATTTATGCAGTCTTGGTTGCAGCTCTCCAGCATTGACTTCTCTGCCAATATTGATATAACCAAGATCCGGCAACTGAAGCTTGATGACATCAGAAGATCATATTTTTTTGTATCCTTTCTTGTTATGCAAAGAATCACAAAAATTGCTAAATGTTGTCATTTCACCTTAAGATGCCATAAGAACCATATGCCGTAAGATGGTTATTTTTTTTTTTATCATTGTTTTGGCCAAGAGGTCAAATTTAAGAACAGTGAAATCTGCTCAAATTTTCCAGTTCAAACTACATTCCCCTTAACATTTTTGTAGGTATTTTTCATTATAACAGCATTTTTTGGAACGGGGAATATAGCCTCTATTAACAGGTAAAACTGAAGGTGACATTTCAAGAATCGGACCCTGTGGAGTTGTACATATGATGAGATGCATTTTTGTAACCTGTGAACACTCCTTTGTATTTTTGCCATCCTAGTTTTGATCCAGCATCTGTGTACTGCTTTGTGACCGTGTTCAACCCCTTCGTCATGGGAGCCTTAATGATGTGGAAGGTATAATGTGTATAAAGATGGCCACCATAAATCTGATTGACGAATTTCTTTTGAAACTCCTTCACTTTTGTAAATGTAATCTTGCAGAATCTTACAGAAATATTTTACATTTTGATAGAGTAAATCTTTTGGAAATATGTGCTATGGTTTATATCGGAAGCGTTTTCATATTGAGATGCTGCTTCCTTTACTAAAATATTAAATGTAAATGCATTATTTATTTTTGTTATTTGTTATTTTCAAATTGGCATTTATTTCCCTCCAGGTGTTGATACCGTTTGTCATTGTCATGTGTACATTTGAGACAATCCAGGTCTCAACACAGCTCTCCTCCAGAAGGTATTCCGGTTCCTGTAAATTAGATATGCTTGTTAAACCTTTAGAACGCAATTGTACAACTGAGGTTGAGGCCCCATAACTGTCTCCTTCATCACAATATTATTCACAAGTTACATACTTGTCATTCAGGCCTTATTTTATTGTTATGTTAATTGTGCTGTCTGATTTCCAGCCTGTTCCTAATCGTACTAGTTATCTCCGACTTGATGGCATTGGTAAGTATAGGAGGAAATTGCTGGTTTTGATGTGGGCACTAGGTATGTTAGACCTCATTGTCCTGAAAAATGCACTTATTTTGTTGTTGCAGCACTTCTTCTTTCTGGTTAGAGATTACGGGAGCTGGCTGGACATCGGCACGAGGTTAGTGGTCAGTGAAAATCTGTTACAAGCTTCTTGTATCATTTCCTCCTATGGTACAGTATCTTCCTTTAGCAAAATATCCCTCACACTGTATATCCTGCAGACTTAAATATCAACATGTGACTAATGAGGACAATATGTATTCCACATTAAGTTAGGGTTAGGCTTACTGTCACACAGTTTCTCCTTGTCTCTATCTTTGCAGCATTAGCCATTACGTCATTGTGATGTCCATGACCATCTTCCTGATGCTGCTGAACATTTTCTCGCGTGTCTTGACCTCCAAAAGAATCCACGTGGGCTGGGGGGTGAAAATGCACTCCACGTGAAGGTCTCTGAGGAAATTTGTGCAAGTGTCAGAAATGGGACTTTAGTTGGCTAAGGATGCTGTGCATTCATTACTGTGTGTTGGGCTTACTGAGATACGGGGATGTTCATTTTGGTTGTGTAAATGTAACATATGGCGAGCCACATTATTTTTTCTGGTTAATTTCACAATTGGTACTATAGGAAACAATACTTACACAATTTCTGTGTAACTTAGCCTTAGTTTATACCTCATCAAAAAACATGGATAAGTATAAAAATCATGATTTTGTATGTTACAAGCTGGTACAAGCTGGTACAAGTTGGTACATTTACTGACAATAACACTGGAATCCAAAGTATTTACTTTTAAACAGATTTCATGTAAGTATTATGTGTTTATAATGTGGACAATAGTCTACATTTTAAATTGTATACAGGAAAAAAATGTTTTTCCTACCATGTTAGGTACAAAACATGTTCTCCTTCTTTGCATTTTTATAGCAACTGCTCGACTAAACGCAAAATTCAATTTTAACTAGGCCTAATAACTTTGATAAATGTTATATAAATATAGATACATTCGCTGCAGTATTTGTTAATGAATAAATAAATTTAAAGAAGAAAAAAATACAAAAGACGAGGAAAGGAAAGCCAGGAAAGGCATGTTTAAAATATATGCGTGTTTGCAAGTTATTTTTTTTCCTCGTCTCGTACCTTGTTTTTGTCTAAAATGTTTGGCATGAAGTATGAACCTCATAAAATGAGTCTTTCAGTTTCATATGAAAGCCCATGTCCTGTCGTGGTTTCTGTGCATCTGATGGGGAAATTTCCACTGAGATGGTAGTCGCTCTCGTGTTACAGCAAGCAGCCTGCAGTGCAGCAGTGGATTTTGGTCTGTGCAGTTGGGGGAGAAGGTAGGTTGTGCCAGTTCTCCTTTTGTGAATTTATAATTATGTAACAAAGCTATTAATTAAGCATACAAGTATTTTATTTGATTAATTGAAAACAGAGAAAGTTCATAAAGACAGCACATTTTAGAAAAAAGAAACGCAACTTTCATTTTGGCATGCATGCTAATATCATAGTATCAATATACATTATGGGAAAAATTTGCAAAATAGCCTGTCAGACCTGGCTCACATACGCAAATGTGCATAAACCCTTGGATGCCAAAGTGCATTTTCTTGAAAATGGTACAGTAGAAGTTGACCAAATTTTATCTGAAAATAGCCTTGGACATTGCCTTTCAGAAGGTATAAACAAGGTTTATACCTTATGGGACAATTCTGAGAAATGGCCTATCAAACTTGGCTTATAACACAAAATTGTGGATTTCAAAATGCCGTGGTGAACGACAACTCACTAGCACTGAACTGGGGCACGATAAGGAGACCCATATCTGCCTAGTGCCTCTCACCATGGGCAACTCCAGAGTGGGATAGAGTCTAGCCCCTCTCAAAGAATTTGGTTCCAGAGCCCGTGCCTGAGTCAGTATCTCTCTACCTCCTGCACGAGTTCAGGCAGGTACTGAATTGCGAATTGCGAACTGAAGTTTGGCTGGTCACCTAGGACCAATTTACCCTGGGAGAACCCTACCAGGGACAACTGCCCCCGACTGGGGTCATAGGGGCACGCGAACCCCTCCAGCAAAATAAGGTGGTGATTCAATGACGCCCCGAATTTTACTGTTTGTGCATTGAAATTGTGTTTTCTGCCACACCCTACCTATCTGCTCCTTCTGTTTCTCCCTAGTGTGGCTCTAACAGGCCACACCTGTTGTGTATCAGTCTTACCTCTCTCTCCTACCTTTGTGTAATGCACTCCAGCTGCCTCTCATTCTACT
Organism: Mormyrus lacerda; assembly: GCA_015163995.2. NCBI lineage: Eukaryota > Metazoa > Chordata > Actinopteri > Osteoglossiformes > Mormyridae > Mormyrus > Mormyrus lacerda. The sequence continues at coordinate 13,748,938 of JAABNX020000038.1, forward strand.
CCCCTGCTAGTCTTTGTATAATGGTGCCTCCCAGTCCAGTATTCCCCAGTCTTGACGCTGATGTTACTAGTCCTGCTAGTCTTGTTGATTCCAGTGTTGAGCTGCCCTGCGATTCCGTTTTCCTGCCAGTGGAATAAACCCATCTTGCTTTGCCCTGATTCCTGCTCCTGTGTCCTTCGTCCCGCACCCTCACAACATTCTCTCCTCTATATTTGAGGTCTTATCAATTCCTTGCCCAGTTGTAGTAACTGCAAAAAAAGCCCAATGCTGGCTCTTTGTACAACTGTTCAACATCTTGGACGTCTCCACTTATAATGTATTTGTCATCTGGATGGCACTGAATCCATATTGGAACAAAGAAAAGTTCCAGAGATAACCCTCTTTAAAAACTGGACAAGAAATTGATAAGACCTCAAACCCAAAGTGCCATTTTGTGAAAATGGTATGGGAAAATTTTGTCTGGAAATAGATTGGGGCCTTGCCTTTTTGAAGGTATAAGACTTGTTTATACCTTATGGGACAATTCTGAGAAATGGCCTGTCATACTTGGCTCATAGCACAAAATAACGGATTTCAAAGTGCTATTTCTTGGAAATGGTACAGTAAAAGTTGAATGCATTTTGTCTGGAAATAGCCTTGGATGTTGCCTTTCAGATGCTATATGACTTGTTTATACATTATGGGAAAGTAATAAATTAATTGTATTTAAGTACATATGTGTACTGTACCATGTATATTGTTGAAATGACAATAAAAGCAACCTTGAACCTTGATATGAGTATTCAACCTGTCAGGGTAGTTTGCAAACCCTGCAGATTATGTACAAGGTAACAGAACTGTTATGTACATGTAAATGCATGAACAGACTTGTTTCAAATTTAAAATCTCAATCCAGCCAGGCGATCAAAGTTGATGGTTGTGATATCCCACGCAAAAAGAATACACGGATAGCCAAGCAACCTTTTCCGTTCACTGAGCACCACACACCACTAACATGACAGGATCATGCTCTCCTGTACTCCAACACTGCTGCACCCCTTACATAGTTAACCACTCTAAATTAACAAAGCCTATATTGCCATCTACAGGGCAATCCCTAGAATTACACTCTACTAAAATGAATTTATGTAACATTTTGTAGTGCCTTTGTCTCGTACTGTTCAGCGTCATCATCAGACTTTGCAACTGGAAAGGCTTGATTTGCATATTTGAGAATGCAGTTAATTTGCATTGACCATTTCAGTTAATTTGTGGGTGCCAACTGGCAGGATTATAAGATTAGTTCTGATTTATCAAGGATAAATTGCATACATACACTATATAGATAAAAGTACTGGGACACCTGGCCATTACACTTACAAGATCGTTTATGACATCCCATTCTAAATGCATAGGCATCATTATGAAGTTGGTCCCCTCTTTGTAGCTAAAACAGCTGCTGTGCTTTGTCAAGCCTTTCCACAAGATTTTGATGTGTGTCTGTGGGAATTTTTGCCCATTCATCCAGAAGAAGATTTATGAAGTCAGGCACTGATGTTGGATGTTATGTTCTGGCTTGAAGTCTCCATTCCAGTTCATGGTGTTCAATGGGGTTAAGGTCAGGGCTCTGTGCAGACCAATCAGGTTTTCCCCCACCAAACACACCCAACTATTTCTTTATGGACCTTGCCTTGTCTTTATGGACCACAGAGTTTTTATGCTGGGGTTAATGCCAGAGGAAATCTGCAGATCATTAATGACTTTAACACACTATGTGCCTCAGCACTCTGTGACCCCACACGGTGGCTCAGGGAGCAGGGAAACACAGTAGAGGCTAAGGGGCTACAAGACAGAGGGGGGGACAGGATGGCCAGAGACACCTGCTGGCCAAAGCGGGACAGGAAACATGGGTCAGGGCCAGGAGGGCACCGATCCTGACAATTATTCTATATCTGACAAATAGCCACACAAAGTTTCATCCAATTCTACAGTAGAATTTAGGGGTTAGGCTGAGGAACATCTCTGTCCTGACAGTTGACAGTGTGATAGATACAGTAAAATTTTACAGTATTTATCCTTCACCCCGCCCCCTTTCACATAACTTGGTACCACTATTCAACACTTCTTCTTTGCACTGTCTACTCAATTGTTTGCACAAACTGCTTATTTTGCACAATGCATATCTCCAGTTTGCACGTGTATCATTGCATCTCGTCATACTATCTCATGTTCATTTTGCAGAGAACAATACTTTACACTTACATAAAATTTATTTAATTTATATATATTTAGTTGCACCAGGCTTTCACTGGCTCTGTATCTGTATTTAGGACACTGACAATAAAGTTTAATCTAATGTAATTATGGTCATTCAGAGTTATATACTGTAATAACAAATATATGTTTGTGCCACTGAATCGCAATGAAATCTCTTTATAACAAAAAACTGGGCACATTTTATTTTATCATAGTGGCAGCAATACGCTGCAATAGTTTTTGGCCCATTATTCAAAATGCAAAAACACTAGAAAAATTAAACCAGAAATCTGCTTTCCCAGTCACGGGGCTCTATTTTGACAATTTAACGCAAAGCGTAAAGCACAGTGCTGTATACCCCAAGTGTTGATGCTAAGAATAACAGATGTAGATTAGCTCTCAGAGACACGTTTGCGCTTCACGTTTTTGAGCTGAGGGGTATTCCAGGAAGCAGGATTAAGGGAAAGTCTGACTTATTTTGACAAGTCTGGCTCATTCAAGTGGGAATTCCGTTTCATCAACGTGTCTTATATGAATCCCCGCACGGTAACGTAGGCGAGTGTACAAGTCTGCTCTGGACCAGTGGCCTATACTACGAAGGGGGTTTAACCAAATTAGATTTAACCCAGAGGTAAATCTCGCAACTGTCTATTCTAGTCAGCGGCGACAAAGGGCAGCCGTGGCGCAGTCTAACCCTCACCAGGAATGAGTCCGACTCACTGCCGGCAATGCGGACCAAGCTCTGACACCGGTCGTACAGGGACCGAACAGCCCTTATAAGGCACCCCGGCACCCCATACTCCCGGAGCACTCCCTGAGGGACACGGTCGAATGCCTTCTCCAAGTCCACAAAGCACATGTAGACTGGTTGGGCAAACTCCCACACACCCTCAAGGACCCTGCTGAGAGTATAGAGCTGGTCCACTATTCCACGGCCAGGACAAAAACCACACTGCTCCTCCTGTATCCGAGGTTCGACTATCCGACGGACCCTCCTCTCCAGCACCCCCGAATAGACCTTACCAGGGAGTCTGAGGAGTGTGATCCCCTTATAGTTGGAACACACCCTCTGGTCCCCTTTCTTAAAGAGGGGGAGCACCACCCCAGTCTGCCAATCCAGAGGCACCACCCCCGATGTCCACGCGATGCCGCAGATGCGTGTCAACCAAGACAGCCCCGCAACATCCAGAGCCTTGAGATCTCATCCACCCCCGGGGGCCAGGCCACCAAGGAGCATTTTAACCACCTCAGCGACCTATGCCCCAGAGATAGGCGAGTCCACCCCCACGTCCCCAGACTGCCGGTAGGATTGAGGAGGTCTTCGAAGTATTCCTTCACCGACCCACAACATCCCGAGCTGAGGTCAGCAGCCCACCATCTCCACCATAAACAGTGTTGATGCTGTACCGGTTTCCCGCCCTGAGACGCCGGATGGTGGACCAGAATCTCCTCGAAGCCATCCAGAAGTCGTTCTCCATGGCCTCGCCAAACTCCTCCCATACCCGAGTTTTTGCCTCAGCAACCACCGAAGCCGCATCATCAGCTGCTTCCGGAGTCCCACAGGCTAAAAAGGCCCGATAGGACTCCTTCAGCTTGACGGCATCCCTCACCGCCGGTGTCCACCAGCGGGTTCGGGGATTGCCGCGGCGACAAGCACCGACCACCTTACGGCCACAGCTCCGGTCAGCCGCCTCGACAATGGAGGCGCGGAACATGGCCCATTCAGACTCGATGTCCCCCGCCTCCCCCAGGACAGGGGTGAAGTTCTGCCGGAGGTAGGAGTTGAAACTCCCCCTGACAGGGGATTCCGCCAGACATTTCCAGCAGATCCGCACTATACACTTAGGTCTACCAGGTCTGACCGGCTTCCTCCCCCACCAGCGGAGCCAACCCACCACCAGGTGGTGACCGGTTGACAGCTCTGCCCCTCTCCTCACCCGAGTGTCCAATACATGCAGCCGCAAGTCCAATGACACGACCACAAAGTCGATCATTGAACTACCAACTAGGGTGTCCTGGTGTGCACATATGGACACCCTTATGTTTGAACATGGTGTTCATTATGGACAATCTGTGACGGGCACAGAAGTCCAACAATAAAACACCATTCGGGTTCAGATCGGGGGGGGCGTTCCTCCCAATCACGCCCTCCAGGTCTCACTGTCATTGCCCACGTGAGCATTGAAGTCCCCCAGTTGAACAAGAGAGTCCCCGGAAGGAGCGCTCTCCAACACCCCTTCCAAGGACTCCAAAAAGGGTGGGTATTCTGCGTATAAGTGCAAACAACAGTCAGGACCTGCCCCCCACCCAAAGGCGAAGGGAGGCTACCCTCTCGTCCACCGCGGTAAACCCCAATGCACCGACGCCCAGCCAGGGGGCAATAAGTATGCCCACCCCAGCTTGGCGCCTCTCCCCGTGAGCAACTCCAGAGTGGAAGAGG
>JAABNX020000038.1:13753712-13766215 GCA_015163995.2 Mormyrus lacerda
CCTACATCAGCCAGCTTGAATGTCTCAGTACGTCTGTTCTGTCATTTCACGAGCGCCTACCATTTTCATCCTCCCCTGTTAATTCAATAAATTAGCCATTGTTTTGATTGTGGCCCGCCATGTAATGGCTTGGAAAAAATCTGGCCCGAGGCCAAACTTAATTGCCGACCCCTGACCTACACCCTAGTTTGAGGCATCTGTTAAGACTATGGTAGGCTTGCTGGGGTCGAACAACACCAGAGCAGGGCTGTGCACGATCAACCGCTTGACTTGATCAAATGCTGCTTGAGCTGCTTTGTTCCAGTGGAATGGACAGTCTTTACGCAGAAGAGCTCTCATAGGTTCAACAACAGTCGCGAAATTTGGTACAAACTTGCTATGCCATGTACTCAGGCCAAGAAATGAGCGCAGGGTTGCAGGATCAGTAGAAGGCGGAGCATGCAGGATAGCAGTGGCATGACAATCAACTGACAGCAGACCTTCTGGACCAATCTTTTGACCAAAGAAGCTCAGAGTAGTTTAACGGAGTTGACATTTGTCAACATTGTGTTTCAGTCCTGTGTTGTTGATTCTGTGCAACACAGCACACAGGTTGGCCTCATGTTCTGCTTCTGAAGTTCCATGTATGATGACATCATCAAGATAACATTGCACCCCTTTTGGCCACTTAGGATTTGTGCTATCATCTTTTGAAACACTGCAGGTGCTGAACTCAATCCATATGGAACTCTGCAATACTGGTACAGTCCTTCATGCATAATGAAAGCTGTGAGCCCTCTACTCAATTCATGTAGTTTTACCTGATGGTAGCCGGATTTAAGATCCAGGGTGGAGAACATGACAGCCCCACACAGCTCAAACAGTATGTCCTCAATCAGTGGTAAGGGATGACTGTCAATGATCACCGCTTTGTTCTCTCAAATCAACGCACATAAGTATACCACCAGTCTTCTTTTTAGTGACTACAATCAGGGAGACCCATTCAGACACATCAAATTTCTCTATAATTACATGTTCCTGAGTTCTCTGGAAACAGCATCATGGACCGTTTCTGCTGTATTGGCTTCACTTCAGATCGCACCTTCACTTTGTGTATGAAGTCCTTTGCACATTCGAATGCAATTGGAGACTCACATTCCTGTTTGCAGTGAGTTGTCAGAGCTGAGGTTTGCTGAAGTGTAGCACAGACCTTGGGAGTCTCAATTACTAATTGTCCCCCTTTTATGTGTAGCTGGAGTACAGTCACCAGGTCCATGGCCAGTATGGGTGTCCCTGTTCTCACAATGTAGAGATCTGTGGAGACACTCTTGCCATTGTACTTAATATCAGCTCTAAGACATCCTAATACATTTAGCTTCTCTTTGGAATATGTAACAAGCTGAGCAGCAGGATTACTTAACTGAGCCAAAATTTGTGCTGTAAACATGCTCAGGCAGTATAGAAACACCAGACCCTGTGTCTACTAGTACATGCTTGTGCAGTATTTGGTACAGTGACAGTAACAGTATCAGTTTAGCTGGATCACTTTTGACACAATTTTCAACAGTTAAAACACACATTTCAGGGACAGTCACTTCATTAACAGGCTTATGGGAAGATTTACACACTTGAAAAATGTCAGATTTTCCCACATGTATTACATTTGCAAGCTTTTGCGGGGCAGGATTTATCATTGGCTTTGGAGTTAGTAGAACCCTCAACGGTAGCACGTTGGAGTTGTATCCGATTTTATAGCAGCTTTGTATTTTGGTTTGTGCGTCTTCCTTTGTACTTGAACAGCGACAACAGGCTTTGTTTCACCCACAGCAATGGCCTGTGCATCAGCTATTGCAGCCTCTGTACACCTAGCAAATTCTAAAGCTCTATCAAGCGCCAAAGTCTTTCACGTATACAAGTACTATTTGTCTTCTCTACAATATGATCTCGTAACATTTCATTCTCCATAGCTCCAAACTTACACTGTTTCAGGAGCTCACGCAGTGCTGCAAAGTAATGATCTGTAGACTCAACGACAGCGCTTGGGCTCGTTGCCTGAAACAGAATCGCTCAGCGACAACATTGATTTTTGGATGAAAGTACGTTTCCAAAGCCTTAACAGATCCCTCGTGATCATCTGTAGCGAGTGGTAAGGTGCTGTAGATTCGTTGTCCCTCCATTCCCAAGCAGTGAATGAGCAGGTCTCTCTTCCTCTCCGTAGCAAAAGCATGACCCCCGATCACAAGCAAGTAGTTATCAAACAACTTTTTCCACGCATCAAATGGAAGTTTCAGTTTGCCTGGGCACTCCAGGAACACAGCAGGGGGTTGTAAAGAGAGCAAAGCCATGACTTTTTCACCACTGCTCTCGTCAGCACTTTGTTGTGGTGGTGGTTCAGCAGACATTAACACACACACACAGTTAGGAACAGAGGGTCCATTTTCTATATTGAACTTCTTCTCTCCCCGTACCCGCATATCGTAATCGCTAGCGCCCTCTAGTGTTTCTATATCAATGCATATACAGAACAAGATGCAACAGTATGTGAACGCAACAGTTAGTTAGTTGGGACTTCCGGTTCCAGCGCTGAATGGTCAGACTCACGGCGAGTCGTGCAGAACAACTAACAAACTACTTTCACAGCTGGACATGTACAAAAACTCACGAACTATGTAAAATATGTGTGTGTATCTGTGTGATTAGAAGTCTTTTCCTGAGTACAAAGGCATGGATTCCGCTGTAGTGTCATTCTACTTTTCCGTTATGGCAGTGACAGCTGTCAGTGAATAAGGAGTACTTCATCAAATTGCTGTACTCCTTACTAAGGCAACTGTTGTCCCTCTGAAGTTATCTGTGGAATGAAGAAACTGCACAACACCCATTGGTCTGCAAAGGGCTACAAATACACACATGTACACATACAAGGGATAATGATTTCTTATTATTATTTTTGGGTTTTATTTTATTAATGTTTTTTAAAAGAAGGGGGGGGGGGACTTATCCAGAAAGGGCCGGTGTGTTTGCAGGTTTTTTTTTGGATAACCATTCAATCAGTTGCTCAAACCCAGTTATGCAAACTACTACTCTAAGCACGGAGTTGCAGCGAAAAGCTGCATGCCTAACGGCCCTTTCTGGATAAAAATAGCCATCCCTGTGCTAATCAATACATTACAGTCCGTGAATTGTCCCTATTGCTCACTTACAGACAGTTACCGTACTTATGACCAGAGACCCACACAACTAAGGGCTGCCCCCAACTAAAGATATTCCTAGTTGACTGACACCCCTGCATTTTAGCGATTAGTCAAATAATCATTCATTTATGATAATATAATAACTTGCGTATATACAAGGAAAGGTACAGTCCAAGTTGAAGTTTAACACTTCCATATGACAGAAAATGCTAAAGCATGATATTAGCTCGTTCAAAATGAAAATTAAGCGCTTAAAACAGAATAGTAAAGCGTTTAAAGTATACAGCGCTTACGGACACAAAAATCAGTGGCCGGAATGTTATAGGCTAATTATAACATAAAAACAGCAATCAGACTGCCTGTGCATTTTAATAATTTATCATAAAAAATACAAACTGTAACAGTTACATGTCAAACAAACAAACAAAAAAAAACAGTTTTGAATAAAATAAACTAAAATTCGTTTTTTAAAATAAATCAAATAAACTTATTAGTAACTTAGGTCTAGTACAAAAACGCAGTCTGGTATAAAAATACAGTGGAAAATTAATATAATTTTTATATTGTTCAAAAGGAAAATTAACAAAAACAAACAATTTAATAAATGCACATGGCACATCGCACAATGCCAAAGGCAAACAAATTAACAGCCTAAGTATTTGATTAAATAGTTTAGAACAACTGTATTTAAGACAAAATGTGGAACTAATACAAATCAAAAATATCAGAGCAAAGCCGCAAACTGCCATTAAGACGACGTATGAGTCTTGACCTGAAACAACAAATTGCAAACATCAGACAAATTTTTCTAACAGAATAAAAAACAAAAAACTGCATTATATAAAAATGAATAAATAAAAATAATATGTATTTACTTATTTGTATAGCCTACCCGTTATAAAAATACCCGTTTTTTTTTTTAATAGCCTAACGGATAGCAAACAGAAACACTACAAAAAGGAAATTAAGCATTCTTACCTAAGCTTTCAATTCAATTTTTTTTTGTTCATATTATGTGAGAGGAACACCAGCTTGTCCACATTGTTGGGAAAAAGGGAGCTTCTCGACTTGTTCACAATGAAGCCGGCCTTTGAAAAGATGCGCTCTGATGGAGTGGATGTGGAAGGGATACAGTGGAGGCGTTTAGCTGCTTTAGTGAGCTTTGGATATCGATGTTCATTTTTTTGCCACCATGCCAATGGTCCCGAATCAACCTTTGTTTTATCTGCCAAGTACATTTTTAGTTCATCCTTCTCTTCTGCATGCTCCTCCTCATCAATGGCCATCAGCATGGATATCTCGGCCTGCTTTTCTCACCCTCCTCTGCAGGGCTAATGCTGTCATGATCAGTTTCTGGCGCAGCTTCTGTAGATAAACTTTCTGCCAGATCCGACACTGTGGAGTACGCATCTTCTCGTTCGTGTTGGTCAAAGAATGACAAGCTCTTAAAACGTGGGTCTAAGACAGCAGCTTGTATATAAATGCTGGTCGCGATATTTTCCGTCAGTTGCCATCTCGCGTCAATTTCTTTTGCTAATTCTGTCTTTAGTGCGTTTGTGGTGGGACTGACTTCGTTGCGAAGCACCAAATGGCGTCTCTTCATGATTATTAACATGGGCAGTGTGGCAGATAGGGATGCGTTTAAATCCTGAGAAAGCAACTCAGTGAGAGTGATCATAGGCTTTAGCACTGCGACAGTGTCCTCCGCTGTCAGCCAATGTGCTGTTGTGAGATCTAGACCTCGTTCAGACCGTTTGGTAATTTCAGGGTCTGGCAGCACAGCTGTAACCGGCCACCTCTGTTTCAAGAGTCTCTCCAGCATGAAGTACATGGAGTTCCATCTTGTGGAGACATCTTGGATAAGTCTGTGTTCTGCAACATTCTGCTGCTTCTGTTTATGAGTCAGAGCTGTTGTAGCCTTGGTAGTTTTCTTGAAATGCCCCACAAGGCGCCTAGCAGCAGCGATGCATCGACATATTGGGTCAGTTTTAAGAGCTGCGTTTATGCATAACTGTAACGTGTGCGCCGCACAACGGACGCCCTTCGCGTTACCCCAGGATGGATCATTAGAAATCAGTTCTGTGCACAACACCATATTAGCGGCATTGTCATGTACGACTGCTACCCTCTTTTCTCCAGGTATTTTAAATTCTTCCATCACTTCACTGAGTCGCTCTTTTATGTTGGTAGCTGTGTGGCTCTCCTCCAGCACTTTTGTTTCCAACACAAAAGAATGTCGTTGCCAATCTTCAGACATGAAATGTGCAGTAACGGTCATGTAACCCTCACTCTGGATAGAGGTCCATGTGTCTGTAGTAAAGCTGACTGCTGTACAACTTTGTATTTTCTTAACAAGAATTTCTTTAGTCGTATTGAACTTGCTTGTTAAGCCATGGATTATTGTGTCGTGTTTGGGAATGGTGTAGCCTGGTTAGAGGAATTCAAACATTTCTTTGAACCCGTCACCACGGACAACGTTGATTGGTCTCATATCAAGCACAATGAAATCGACGATTTTCTCTGTGATTTCTCGCTTTCTTTTCTCACTTAGAGGGGGTCTCAAAACTAACCTCTGCTGCATCATTGTTGACTGCGAAGTCGAAGCCACATCATCGCTGCTATATTGTGGATGAGCCTAGAGACAAATGCATGTCAAAAACCATGAATATGATTTAACTTAACAGCGCAAATGTGTTTATATCCTTATTGTTACTGTAAAACGAGGGGCCATGTGAGGTGGTTAATGTTACTACTTACATGTTTTAAATGATATATAAGACATATTCGATGTTGACGAGTGATAGGCAAATGTTTGCCTGCAGAGTTTGCAAACAGCCTTTTTAGGGTCATCCTTCGACTTTTCAAAATGATCCCACACTTTGGACTTTTTTCCTGACATAATTATTAGCATCAGCCAGACACCTCTCCCACAAGTGCGCTTTGGTGTACCGCGAGGCACGAGATCGCGTTGATCTCTTGTTGCTTTGATGTCATACACTGACTGCGCAGCCCCTGATTGCGTAATTTCACGTGATTTTTTTTTTGCGACTAACCGACTAATGAAAATGTATTCGACCAAGCCCTCTTCATATCGACTAACGTTTAGTCGACTATTTGGGGGCAGCCCTACAAATTACCCACACTAATGCGACGCTGCTAAGCACTGCAGGTTTACGGACTACGGTATAGTATAGGTAGCAGCATTCGTTATTGTAATGCATAGCCAACCCAAGTGGTAACGGGTATTAAGTAACGAATTCTGGGTTGCTGAGTACTCAGTAGTAACGATTAAACAAAAGTAGCAGATAACCACATCACTCAATCGCAAAGTTCCCATGATAAGCCAGTAACCCCGCTTCGTAGTACAGGCCACTGGTTGTGTTCAAGTCTGCAACATTTATTATTTGTTTAGATAAACATTACACATGCAGTAAACGAATAACATTTGTTTAAGCTGGCTTAATGTCTTGGTGTAATGAATAAAGAATACTGAAACAGCCTTGTTCAGATGACAAATGTTTAATTTAAAGGTTGATCAGAAAGCTGCCTCTGGCTTGTGGAGCATGTTCATCTCTGTCATTGCATTTCTCTCTCCTCAAAGTTTATGCTCAGTTTCATTTTCAATTCATCTTCCTCCTTTAGACATTTAAGTTTGTGTTCATGAAATTCTGTGGCCAGCTTTTTTAGTGTGGTCTTATTTTTTGGTGTAATTTTTTTTCCCTCTAGAGACAACTTCCCCCTCAGCAGATGTGGATGGTCGACTGTCCTGTGTCTCTTCAAACCTGCTACTTCCCTTGAAGTTCTCCATTATCTCTGAGAGCAAGTCATTTAACTTGTCAGGTTCTCTGATTTAACCCTCTCCCTTCAAGCCACTGCAAGGTTCCTTTTAAGGTTTATTTTCATATTTTTCTACACCATCTGTATAGGAAGAACTGATGTTTTGTAATTTAAGCATTGTCATAACTGAGTGGAGTAACGAAGATAGGAATCTTACCTCTAGTCACGGCGCAGTCCTTTTGGTACTACAGTCCCCTCCAGAAGTACTGGAACAGCACGGTCAATTAATTTGCTTTTGCTGCACACTGAAGACATTTGTGTGTGAAATCAAAAGATAAATATGAAAAGTCCCAGCTTTTGTTCCCTGGTATTTACATCTAGATATGTTAAACAACATAGAATATAGCACATTTTGTATCAAACCACCCAGTTTTCAAGTGAGTGATAGTGTATTTTCATCAACATTGCATCCATTGTAAATTTATGTCCAGATGTTATATTTTGTTAATTCTACTGCAGATGTGTTATTTTTTTGTCTACTATAACTAGGTCTCTTGACACTGTTTGCTTAGCTATAGTGTTTTTTCATACCCAGTAAAGTTTTTTTATTCTTTGTTCTCCTTCCGTTGTTTTCGCTATTTTTTTTTTTTTTTGGTTCACGCACTGTCTGAGTATTTCAGCATGCTCCAAAGATATTCCTGTTTGACTGTTCATGGCCACCTCGCAAACAACTGAAATCATAGGTTTGCTAAAGTGGAGGGGTTACTGTAGTACTAATAGTATGAGTAACTGATGCTTGTTTTTCAATCTGTAATGTTACCTATCATGTTAACTTTTTGTGTCTTCTTTGTAGGTGCCATAGAATGGAGATGTCTTTGGATGTCATTGTAATGAATTCAACTAGCAATTCAACCAGATCATTATCTGAGGAGCCTTACAGGATTGCTTTAGTGACTATATACACCATAGTGCTTTTAGGAGGCAGTGTAGGAATCTGTCTCATGATCAGTGTACTAAAATCCAACTTGCGAACCATTACCACCATGGCAGTCATCAACCTATTAGTGGTGCATTCGATTTTCCTCCTGGCGGTGCCGTTTAGAATCTATTATTATGTGAGCGACACATGGGACTTGGGTCTGGGTTTCTGCAAGATGGTCAGCCTTTTGATTCATGGCCATATGTACATCGCCTTCCTTTTTTACGCAATCATCCTTGGGGTCCGTTACCATACCTTCTACGCAAAGGTGGACGAGGTGCAGTTCTACAGGAAGCTGCATGTGGTGCTGGCCAGTCTCGTTGTGTGGGCTATCGGATTACTCATATGCTTCCCCGTAATTGGTCTCATATTTGAGTCGAGCAAAAGTTTCACAGGAATAAAGTGCTTCAAGTCTGGCATGAAATTTAAGCAAAGCACTAAATTTGTGGCACTGAAATACTTAAGCAGCATCATCGTCATCGTCACCGTGTTCGCTCTCACCTGCTGCCAGGGGCTGATTTTGTGCCGCATCTTCCGGCAATATGGAGCTGACACACACGCTCGGCAGGAGTTTGGGGCGCAGAAAAAAAACCTGTGCTTCCTGCTGGTCGTGATACTCTGCTTCCTCCCGTACCACTTGTTCCGCTTCTACTACATTAGCCACTCTGATTTTCAAAGTGAGAATGAAGTGTTGCTGGGCTTGACAGCACTCAGTTGTTTAGATACCTTGATCTTCCTAGGGAGGAACAGTTTATGTATATAGTCTGAATTTCTATGCAAGGGAAAACTGGGGTTTTGCTTTTTTGCTGGCTATTTTTTCCTACTGTTGACTGAGCCTATTCAAAATCGGAATGAGTCAGCGTTGTCAAATATTCGAGAATAGTGTTTAAAATAAAAAAAAAATCCAGCAATTGTACATATTATTTGGCAGCAATATAATTAGTTCATCCATAGGTTCATCCATAGGTTTGCTGTTTATTCACCTTGAAGTTTACCTGTTTTTTGTGAGCCAATCAAAATCATTTTTATTCTTGCTCATTCAAATTGGAATGAGTCAGCATTGTCAAATATTCGAGAATTGTGTATAAAATCAAAAAAATTTCAAAAATTAAATAATAAGCAATTGTACATATTATTTTGCAGCAATATAATTAGTTCATCCATTCTTTAGTAGATTTGCTGTTTATTCACCTTGAAGTTTACCTGTTTTTTGTGAGCCAATCAAAATCATTTTTATTCTTGCTCATTTAACTAAAATGAGTGAGGCGAACCGCGTTGATGATGTATCGTCCCTGCTTTGTGTCTGTTGGCACAACTCGCAATATCAAGTGTAAGAAAATCTGCTCAGCTCATGGTTACTGTAAATTTGATTGATTAATTGTAAGAGCTTAACCCGAATATTTACTGTTTGTTTGTGCCTGTTCCCATTCTTTAGTTAATGTTCCTATAAATATTCTTTCCACATATGTTTTACCATAGAAGATTCTAATGAACAATCCACCAAGACATTATAAATTTTGTATATGATGCATTTTCCATTTGCAGTCTTTTGATATTTAAATTTCCAGTCTATCTACTATATCTAATGGGTAACAAATGATTTTAAGATATTCTAATAAAGTTCCTCAGTTGTACAGTAGATATATTTTTCTTTTAAATAGCATATGCCATCATACCTTGCAGCAAGCTCATCAAATAACATTAGAATGTCATTCACCTAAATTAAAAAAACTCATTCACTCAGTCTAAAGTTTACCACCACTGCTTTTGCATAAGCTCTGCATGCGCCCTCTGAGCCAATCATACTCAATTTTGTAAATATGCCACTCGCGAGCACGAGAAATTTCCCTCGAGCGCAGAGAGCGACCGAAAGATATTATGATGAACGCGCACGCAGCTCTTTGTCCTGTGCTCGTTGAGTTTCACTTTTGCGCTCGCGAGTGGCATATTTACGCGTGCGAGTTTTGACTCTAATGTGACGCCATAGTAATTCCGTTATAGTGGACTCTCTTATAGCAGAATATAACGGTCCTCTGGTCTGGTCTGGCCGTGCACCTTTAAGAACATGCAGAAAAAGCATTGGATATAGCGGACTCATAACGGAATTTCACTTATAACGGACAAACAATTTGGTCTTTAGGGCCGTTTGTAGCTGTAGATTTGTTAGATTATAACTGACATGCAGCTCCGCCTACAAGGCGCGTGGCGTGCCGGTTATATCCAGCGCAGATACGTAGTCGGAATTATTAATTTTCACGCATCTGGTCAGGTAAAGTTGGATTACTACATGTATGTATAATATAATAATCTATACTACAAGTTTGTCTGCTGGGGTGTGGCATGAGCAAATGGTGTCCTGTAGTTGTGTTCTGGACAACTCTGGATATAACGGACTGTTTTGCCAGGTCCCTTGAAGTCCGTTATAACTTGATTTTACTGTACAGGAGGTAAAATGCAAATAGACACATGTTATTTAGTAGCGTAACCAGTAGATATAAAGCCACCAAGAAAGCTGACACATGGAAAGATATCACCTTCTCCGTGAACGCTGTGTGCCAAATAAATCTAAATGATCTTCAAACATGTGTTCCCTTCTCAGAGCACGGTTGGCAAGCTCTTCGAGAAGTAACAGAAATGCCATTTTGATAGCAAAGCCAATACGCAGAAACAGACCTATTTGCCGTTACTACCATGAGAATTATTATTATTTTTTAAATTATTTTATATATTTTACTTTTATGAAATATTCAAATACTATCATTTTATGAACTGTAGAATGAACAAAACTGCTATAACTGATTATTTTGAACAAACTATCATTACTCAAATGTACGCAGGAGTGGTCTTGAGTGTGCGTACATTCTGTTCTTAGCTAAGAATAATTCAGATAAGAAAACATTGGTGAATGTCAGAATCTTCATAAAAAAGTATACGTGGGGTCTAAGAACGAATTTGTTGGTATGAACGGTTGGTGAATGAGGTCCAGTGTCATTGATTTTGGATGAACTGGGTGCCCAGTGCTGTCACTCTTGCTTCACGTTCCCCATGTGTTGTTGGGGTGCTGGTGCTCAGGGATTTCTCATGCCTGTGTCCCCAACTTTCTAGCCTAGGTAAGCTGCCATAGTTAATTAGACCTGCCAGAGCCTCCTTATCTCCAAGCTACACTACAAAATGCCTCATATAATATCTGTCACAAAGTTTGATTAAAGCACTATTCAATTCTGTCTTGGAGCTCCTGATGGTGGGCATTTCCCAACCTGACCACACATCTGCAGTCCTCACCTGCTTGCTTCTGGACCGCACCACTCCTCTATCCCGTCAAAGGAAGTTGCTCGTTCATCAGCTGGACCTGCCACATTTATACTTGGATTATACAGAATTTTTATTTATAAAATGGGACTTTCCCAAGAACAACGGGCACAGACAGGAACCAACCCTGGGCAGTCAGCAAACACACCGCAGGGCACACACACTCACAGGGCCAACTTAGAGTTGGCAATCAACCAATCGCGCACACTTTTTGACTGTGAGAGGGAACTGGAGCCCCCCGGAAACCCACACAAACACAGGGAGAGCATGTGAACTCCACATAGGAAGGGGACCAAACCAAGGACCTTCTTGCAGCGAGGCAGCATACCCCTGTTGTGAAAATGCGATATGTAAATAAAATTGAATTTTGTTTAATTTGCTAGCATTGTTGTGTGTCTGTGAAACCAGAGGGGTGTTCCACGAAGCAAGATTTCTTGCTTAGCTGGACATCTTGCCAGAATTACAGTAATCTGGGCTAAATGTAAGTGAAAGATGATGAAACCCATTTAGCCCTGACTACCTTAAAGCCAACAAGTTATCCGGCTAAGCAAAAAAACCTGTTTCATGGAACAGCCCCAGCACTGTCTTCAGAGATCTGACAAGTGAAGCATGAAGATCACGTTTTTGTATTCTTTCCTTTTGATTATAACAAGAATCACACAGAGCCAGTAGATGTGGACATATCACCCAAATGAGTTTACATAACGCCACGTGGGTATTTTGATTTTTTGGCCATGAACTTAATAATGGTCAAATTTGCTGTGGTTCTCAGTTTTATGGAGGGAGGAAATATATGGGGTCAAACTGTGGCAGCATAGTGCTGCAAACAAATGTGTGTCCCGTGAACCACATATATACTGCAAGTAAAATTAATGTACTGTATTGAGAGATTTCTTTTTTGCCAAATATTTTGAATATACAGCTGCAAAACGTTAAGAGACTGCTCCATGTTACTTTTTTAAAATCTGCATTTTAAATTCCTGGTTTAATCCGGGTTCTGCTAGCAGAAGGCTACACGTCAGTTTGCTTCCAGGCTCAAAATTTCTTAGACAGCAGTATGCAAGAATAAAGTGAAGCAGGTGACATTGGGAACGACCAGAAACAGCCAGGCAAAGGGTGGAAGCGACTTTCTAAGTCCAAAGATGACCGTCAACTTATCTGACTGTTTTTCATGAACTGTCAGATGACATCAAATGACCTTCATAAGAAATGGGAAACATTAAGTGCAGGTGTGAAGCGCACTGCTAGGACAGCAAACACTTGTATGT
>JAABNX020000038.1:13771468-13804647 GCA_015163995.2 Mormyrus lacerda
TAAATAATATAATTAAAACTGTTTTTGAATAAGTTTTTAAAATGTTTTTTTAGGTAATGAGATTGTGGTTGCAATTCATTTCGGACGGTTATTTAGTTGACATTTTAGGGATATCTAGTAAATTTTTATAAATAAATGATTATTTCCATAATAATTAACTATGGAATTTGTAAAGACAAGATCATGAAGAACACTGAAGACTTTTAAAATTTTATTTTAATAAGCATGTTTGCGAGATAAATCTCATGGACATGAAAACTCCCTCAATTATATATTGACCCTGAAAAAAAAAACAGAAATGCCTTTTAACCGGTTGTGCTGCAGGGTAAAGTACACACTAGAGAGAGTAAATCTGTTAATGAATAAATTTACCAGGAAAAGGGGAAAAAACACTTGAGAAATAGCTCACAAAAAGATGACTGAGCCAGATATGGTGCTTTTCGCCCTGTTTGAGTGTCTTTTCCGCCTTCTTTTATCTTGTCTTGTAATTTCGTCTTTGTTGTATGAACTTCATAAAATTACACTTTCGGTTTCGTTTTGAAAGTCTCAGACCCATCTGTGGTTTCTGTGCTTTTGCTTGATGAAAAAGTTGCAAGCAAAGTGGTAGATGTACCGGTGTGACGATATGCAATAACCTACCTTAAACACGGAACAACGGTGCGGTGGATTTCAGTCCGCACAATTTGGGAAAAAGGTATGTCTTTATATTTCATCCTCAATGATTTTATAGCGATGTAACGTTTGTGACTTTTTTTTAATTTTTTTTTCAGATGTACATGTATGGTTTTACTTAAATGACAGAGCATCATTTTAGACGAAGTAAACGCCTGTTGGCCTGCATACTAAAATTATGATTTTAGGTTAAAGATCTTTTTTTTTTTTAGTTTGGTATCCAGTATAGACTATGACAATTGGGGGTGCTGAATTTGTAGCTTATGAGTGAATTTTTTTATTGGGTGACATTTAAAATCAGGTTTAAATTACAACATCAACCTCCACCAGTTTTTTAAACTGGCCAGTGTACAGCTGATTGCTATCTGAAATGGTGAAGTTCACCACTGAAAAAAACTTATAAGCGTTTTGAAATCACTTTGAAGTATAGAAAATAGAGAGCATTTTGAAGTACACTTTAGCCTCCGTTACAAAATCACGTAGTCTTGAGAGGGAACTAAATGTCAGCAAGTCTTTGTGGAAATTTAATAATATTGTAGACCCGACGAGATGGAATCGAGCAGCGGATGCCCAGTAAGTTCGCTGAGCATGCCGGGAACGCTTGTAAATAGCCCCTGTGTGTATAATTGCTGTAAATGTTGATATTTGTGCCGTGTACCCCTTACTTATGTGTGTACTCCGTCCATGCCCGATCCTCGCGTGTCTTAGCCATTGTATTATTACACTATCGTGTGTGAGCCTTATTGTTTATTATGTTACCCCCTCGCGTATGCGTGCCGTTTTCCCCGCTGTGTATTGCTGCTTATTGCGGGTTTTTTTAAAGGACTGCATATGAAGAGCAACTTCATGAAAGACCGTGTCCGGTTCAGTCATTGGCGTTGCTGCCATAATGACTCGGTTGGCCAAGCGTCAGTGTATCTTGTTTTCAGACTTAGCATGTTCTCGCCATGTCATTGTGGGGTTTCCTCCTGCACTGCACTTCCCCCCTCACAGGCCAAAAACATGCTGAGGCCAATTGGAGTTACCTGTAGGTGTGAGTTTCTCAGTGAATGGTGTGTGAGTGTGCCCTGCAAGGGGTCAGTGCCCCATTCTGGGTTGTTCCTCGCCTTGTGCCCCCCCATGACCCTGAACAGGACAAGCAGTTCCAGAAAATGGATGGATGGATGGATGGATAATATATTCACAATGAACTGATATCCCAGCGTCAGGACCAGTAAAGTAATCTGATTTCTGAGGGTGAGGTGTCAATGGTAAAAGTTGTTGACCGGCAGTGAGGTATAGTGAACCATTTGGTGGGCCGATAATCCTTAGCCGTGCCCATAGACAAATTGAAAGGCAAATCTTTTTAGCCATTTTGGGTGACTGCTGCTGCTGTTTAGTTGCAAACTCAAAACTCCTTGCATCAGCATGTACTTTTGGTTGATGGACAGATATATTTATTGAGTAATGTATTTATTGCGGTGGATGATAACAGATTTTCAGTTTGATGGATAGCTCAGGGTATTTTTACTTTGCTTTGGATTTCAGATACTGTGGGAGTTAAAGTACATGAAAGTCTACTATTTTATGCTTTCTAAATGATTTGGCGCATGAGCTGTCCGAAAATAGCTTCTCTAGAGTTTATGTTGTAGCTGTATGTTATCCTGCTTAAAGTCATTGTGCAAAGGAAAAAAATAATTATTAATGTTTTGTTTATGACTGGGAAAAAATAAGATCATGAACTGAGGCCTTGACTGGAGTAAAGGGAAGCCTAAGTTATCATTTAATAATATTACTGCTTCAAATAAACTTTGGAATGAGGAACTTATTTAACATTGATTCTTCTTTGTAGGTGCCCTGGAATGAAGATGTCTTTGGATGTCATTGTAATGAATTCAACTAACAGTTCAACCAGATCATTATCTGAGGAGCCTTACAGGATTGCTTTAGTGACTATATACACCGTAGTGCTTTTCGGAGGCAGCGTGGGAATCTGTCTCATGATCAGTGTACTAAAATCCAACTTGCGAACCATTACCACCATAGCGGTCATCAACCTATTAGTGGTGCATTCGATTTTCCTCTTGACAGTGCCATTCCGAATCTATTATTATGTGACTGACATATGGAACTTGAGTCAGGGTTTCTGCAAGATAGTCAGCGGTATGATTCATGGCCATATGTACATCGCCTTCCTTTTCTACACGATCATCCTGGGGATCCGCTACCATACCTTCTACGCAATGGTGGACGAGGTGCAGTTTTACAGGAAGCTGCATGTGGTGCTGGCCAGTCTCGTCGTCTGGGCCTTGGGATTACTCATAGGCTTCCCAGTGATCGGTCTTGTGTACGGGTCAAACAGGAACTCCACAGAAAGAAAGTGCTTCAATTTTGGCAAGGAGTTGCAGGCAAACACTGCGGCAGCGGTACTGAATTATCTAGGCAGCGTGGTCACCATCGGCACCGTGTTCGCCCTCACCTGCTGCCAGGGGCTGATTTTGTGCCGCATCTTCCGGCAATATGGAGCTGACACACACGCTCGGCAGGAGTTTGGGGCGCAGAAAAAAAACCTGTGCTTCCTGCTGGTCATGATACTCTGCTTCCTCCCGTACCACTTGTTCCGCTTCTACTACATTAGCCACTCTGCTGATTTTCGAACCGAGAATGAAGTGTTGCTGGTCTTGACGGCACTCAGTTGCTTCGATACACTGATTTTTCTGGAATGGAACAGTTTATGTCTGTTAGTCTGAATTGTCTATGTAAGGTGGTGATTTTTGATCTGTGGGTCACTGAGGACTGGGTTGAAAAACACTGATAAAAGGGAACACTGGCTTTTTTTATCCCTGTACAGTAGTTGACTGGGCATGTTCATCACGTCATTAAATGGCTTAGTGTGTGTTTCCTTAGGCAGAATATGACATCTAGTGGTCATTTTGTTTATCACACATTCAGAATGGTTATTTATATGTAATATTTAACTAATCATTTTATTTTTTCTGCCAGATTTTCGGTTTAATATAATAAATGTGACATGAAAAAAAATACATTTACAAATTTAAACTGACCCCTTGCCGGAATACTGCGCTTTAGTTCGGGAGATTTTTTTGACACTAACAGATATGAAAATGTGAAGGCTCGCTGTGTATTGTGATGTCTTACGTGGTACTTTGAATGACACACACGAATTTGTCACCTCATTTAGCCAAGTATTACAAAATATTGCATTTAACTTTCTAACAGAGGTACGTATGCGCCTAGGAGTTGGTACCCATGATCAAATGTTAATATGAAACTCCTTCGATAAGTAGGTCAGCAAATCGCATCAGCGCTTGCTGCACGGTTGGTGGCACTAGGCAGGCATTCAGAAGCAATTCCGAAATGAAAGCTTGTGCAGTGGACTTTCCCATCCCCTCTCCCCTCCCAGCTACAACACATAAAACGCGGAAGCCTAATTCGGAAATATTTGCATTTACTAAGCGCAAATCAATGTTCCAGATAGCGCTTTGATGTCGCGAAGTGCAAGTTGTATTTTTTTATTTTAATGTCTGACAAAGTCGTAAGTGATATAACTCCGAAATTATCTTAATGAGGGCTGCGGTCGGTAAAACTCGAAGTGTTTAATGTGTGTTGATTTGCATAAGCATTCGTCTGCCATGTCATTAAAATTTCTCATCAGCCGCTTGTCTCCCGCAGTGGTTTATTTGGAGAGCGTGGAGGAGATAAGGGCCTGTGAGATAATGAATGCCTTCTCTCTGATTTCCATCCTTCTACGGATACCATTTCCGTGTCTTGTGTCCTTCTCATCCTCGATGGGCAACTAGTAAGAAAATCTCATTTATGCTGCGAAATTCGGACAGTTGAAGTTTTTTTTTGTAGTCATTCGTCTGCAATTTCCTCTCATACACTCATTAGTTGTTTAACACTAACCTGGCATTTTAAAATATAAATAATCTCTCGAGGCCATATATGTTTTGCGAAAATTTCCTTCCGTGTAAACATTTGCTCAACACATTCTACAGTATTGTTATTTCCCAAGACAGTTTTTTCCAACTATGGGATATGTTCTCCGGTAAGTGCATGAATTGACATAGCATCACTATAAGATTAGCATGCCAATGTAGGTCAGTCTCATCAAAAACCATGCTTTGTGAAAAAAAAATCCCAAACTGGTGCTTAATTCTGCTTCTGCTGCTTATTAATATGTCCATAGAAATGAGACCAGGTCAAACATGATCTTCATTATCTTGATCACAGTCGTGTGCCACCTAGTTCAGATGGTAGGGGGGACATTATACTTTAACACCTAGAGGAGTGAGCAGGTGACCATGTTAATGCAAAACCCCAGACTCCTTCTGCAGTTCATTATGGATGTAATATGTGCTGCTTTGGGATAGTTCTCTATGGGCTGCCAGACATCGTATACTGACTGCTGTGCTCTCTACTCCCTAACCCAACCGTTAGATGACTGTTAGGCATCTTGGACCCACTAAGTGGAATCCTGGGTGGGGTTAGGTGTAGAATAGCTGCGCTCAGGACTGGTACAACAGCTCACTTCTGCCGTGGCCGTCGCTGCACCTATCTAGCCCCCTAGGCTGTCATTCAGGAGATGGCTACGCATCAAGTGCTTTCCCTCTTATGGAGGAGGTGGCAGTGAAGGAGCCTGCCAATTTTATGGAGTGTCCATGTATTTTTAGGTGCTTCTAGTTTTCTTTTTAACAATGACTTCTAGGTCAGTTTCCACATGCCGTGATGCGATTCAGCTACATGGGTGACAACGTCACGCCGCTCCCCGAACATCATGACAGGAAGCTTAACCGCTTGTACCCGTTTTCTTCATTAGGCGTCATGGAGCAGTTCATTGAATTAATCGCTTGATTAACATCATGTTAAGCTTAATTTTTTGATTGAACTGTCATATCATTATCCTGCAGTTGCTACTAAAGATGCAAATTCAAAGGTATTAAGAATCAGATAACTTTTTCGTTAAATAAAAGTGCCATAGTGAAAAAGATAAGGCTTCTAAACATTTTTGATCTTGAGGATTAGATTTTACATTGTTGTCTTCCCATTTATAAATTTTAAACAATCAACTAAAAGCCTGTTGAATTTATATTCGCTTAATTGTTCATGCACATTGTCTGACATCCTTTACAACATAATTAAATATAGTGTCAGTCTTCACAGCAAATGCATAATTCCATTATTGCCATTATCCTTCTACCTGTATGTCTTTTCACCCTCATGCATTAATTTGTATTCTTTATTTTTATGGATATTACATGAAATGTGTTGTCACATGCATATTATTTTTTTTTTGGGTGGGGGAGTGGTTTATTTGTAGTTATTCTAATTAATTAAATTTAATATTAGTGACGTGATAATTCATGGGACCGCGGCTGTTAACCTTCGCTGTCATTCAAAAGGCAACACCAAATGAACAGTGGCTGATCACAGATTAGGATGTCACTCTCTGACTAATGGTCACCTTAATGATGCACATACAGTGATAGCACTGAGAATTTCATGCGTGTAGTCCGTTTAACTGAACACTGCAAAAATATCACCAATTAAATATTAATGGGTATGAATCAAATATGGATATTATAATTTGGAGCCGTCAAGTCAACGTCAGGTTCTTGGTAATATCTGATTTTCTGCCCTGGTCTACACTAACGCATTCCCTATAGCATATCCATCATTATGATGAATGAGTGCATCAACCTTGTTGCTGGTCAACCCCTTCCTGTTTTACTTGAACTTTTCCTAGCATTTAGTCTTTTACTATGGACCAGATCTCATTATGGTTACGAGTCATCAAGTCGGGTTTGACTCCCGGTGACCACAAGGCTGGCGTTCTGCCTGGGTCCCGATGACATGTACGTTGTTGCCATGCTTGCGGGTCTTATAACATGCTCTTGTGTAAATTTTGTCTTTTCCGCATGAAAATTCAGGTTTGATTTGTATAAGAATCAATGTTTGTTTACCATATGGTCCATGATATTCTTGGAGATCTCTGCCGATCAGTGCTGTCTTCATGTCTTCATATCAGGTATTTAACTGATACAGTAATGTGCAGTGCTACGATGTCGCTAGGCGACAGCAATTTTTCAGTTCCATTATAATCTTGTGGGGCCACTGTTGTATATGTGGTCCCGTCAGTAACTAAAATGTTGCTATGCGGTGCATGGCTATATATTTTTTTATTTATATCTTATGTCTTTATATCTACCCCATATTTACCATCTTATGTCTTTTATTTATATGTCATACATATGTATTTTTTATTTATTAATTTTTTGCTCTATGACCAAAGAGGAACAATATTTCATCTCATTGTATGGTTCATGCATCACGACATTAAAGATACTTTGACTTGACTTTGACTTTATTGTTTTACTTGCACTCAGTTTGATCAGTTCTACCAAATCATTTAAAATGTTTAAAATAAAAATTAAATGTCATTTAGAGTTTACAGAGATTTTTTGAAAAACACAAGTACTTTTTTTGCAGTATGAAATATACCAGTATATTGCTTCCATTCATGACAAACAGTCTTAGGTGGACATTTCAGGTCCAGAAAGTAAATATCCAGACCAATATTTTGCTTTAACCAACTACTTATGTCCTCTGTGAGGTCAGGTTTTAACTTTCCATACCGTCACGTCCTCTGTAATGTAAAACATACTTTATATACATATATATATATGTGTGTATAAATAAACTGCATCCTGGTTCTTCTCTATTTCTCATTAATGAAGATTTATGATAATTAATTAATGGTAATGCTTTATGGGACTTCAATCCTGCTTGTAGAAGCCTGTTACAGACTGTCCTAGCAGTGCATTTCACACCTGCACTTTATGTTTCCTGTTCTTTCTGAAGGTCACTTGATGTCATCCTACGATTCTTGAGAAACTGTTGGATACGTTAACGGTCATCTCTGGCATTCTGCCCTTTACCTGGCTGATTTCTGGTCATTCCCAGTGTCTCCTGCTTCACCCTATTCTTGTGTACTGCTGTCTTAGAAATTTTTAACCTGAAAGCAACTTTCTGCTCAGCGTAGCCTTCTGCCAGCAGAACCAGGGTTAAACCAGGATTTAAAAATGCAAACTAAAAAAGTACATAGAATGCTCTCTTAATTTTTTTCCAGAGCTTTATGTAAACATCAGAAGAGGTCATAGGTTCAAGACCATAGCCTCCAGGATTTTTTTCAATGGAAATCAAATTTATATGCAGGTAATGAGATGCATTATACGCAAGTCATACTGCTGGACTGTACTATAATTCTTATATTTAAATAACTGCATAAGATTGTTCACTGCGTTCTAACAGGAAGTTGAAAATGCCTGTATTTTATCACCTGAAGACAAACAGCAGCTACATGTGTGAGCCAAACATCAATACTACTCTTCTGTATATGACCTGGGTCACAACAATTTGTTAAACGGTTTTTCTTTAAACATTAACAAATCCAATCCCACCTGAAGTTCAGCTTATATTATAGTATATAAAATATTTCAGTTATTTTGTACATGTATACCTCCCTAAAATTAATACGTTGGTCCTTGAATTAAAGACACTCAATGTAGTGTGATAACTTGTTTGTTTTTATGCAGTATAGGATCAAATGAACTTCAGGTTGTTATACAAACCCTTAATTAAAAACAAGATGTTGGAAATATTCAGTAGTCTATCATTTAGGTTAACGAGGCACTTTTATTCCCATAATTTTGTAGGGTGATCTCTGGAACTACCTCAGGAAAAAATCAGAATGAAATACTGCAGCTGTGTAAACGACCACATTAAGCAAGTTAAGTGCGGGAGGTGAAGTTATTTTGAGCTCTTGGGGATCTGTTTTGTCATCAGTAAGTACATTCCAGGAAAATCGATTGCATTGTGTTGTATTATATTATTTATATAAAAAGAGAGAATGGAAAATAATCTTAAGTAGAGTTTGCCGTAGGTCAAAACAAAGCATTTTGTTCTTTTTTGTTTGCTCTATAGAGACCTTTTTTATACCAAAAATCAATTGCTGCAAACACAGTTTCAATTGCTGCAGTTAATACATTCCAAGTATGTAATATCTTTTTGTTGAACGGGGCAATGTATCTCCACTGCATTTAGCTGTGTTTAATTCACCCATTCTCTATCCACAATAGGCAAATACATTTTCCTTTTGTTCTTTCAGTAATAGATTTCTTTAATGCGGCTTATGTGTAATTTAACAAAAATGGCCACACTTGTATGAATTAAAAAAAAACCATTTGGTTGGTGTCTTTTGAACAGTACACTCTGAATACATGAACAGTAATATAGTTAGATTATGAAATCAAGGTTAACTAATTTTTCTGAAAATCTTCTTTTTGAAAGAGACATGCATCAGAAAAGGTTCTGAATTAGACATTCACACCTGTATTAATGCAGAAAAGAAGATTTATGAATTCTGTGTTTTATTCAAATGTATAGTCTTTCTTTGGGTGCTCTGAGTCAGTCAGGATTTGGTTGTTTCTATATATTTTATGCAGTTTTGTTAAACTTTACACTGAAAAAGCTTCTGTCCCCCCCCTCCCCCACCAGGACAATTTTATTAACTTCAAATGCCAAAACGGTCAATGCAACTTTAGGACTCAGCCTTAATACGTGTGGTTCTTTTTCGAAACTTTTCGAAAAAGTTATGATCTTTCCATAAACGTTGCTTTGAGAGTTACAGAAGTCCATGTTGCGTTCTGTAAATGCTTCTCTGAAGTTTGAACAATAGCTAACTCATTAATTTAGGAAGGAAGTGGTTTGCTGCAAAGGCCTCCACTGCTGATTTGTATCCAGCACTGCAAAAGGAGATGAACGGTATGTCAACCTGACAAACTACAAAGCTATGACTAAGACAATTACCTTCACACATCGGTAGTATCTCATGTATATTATGCTATTTGCATGAAGCTTTATCCTGTTTGTTTCCATAGTCAATCAATTAATTTTTTTACCAGCCAAGAGAACCATAAAGACACCCTGCCAAGTGCCGATGACAGGCCATAAGTGTGAGTAATACTGAACTTCCTTTACATGGAATGTCATTAGTTTAGCTAAGAACATAAACGGTTAAGTGGACTGAGAGATGCTTTATTGGGAATTGGGATCTGACATTTTGCTTAGAACACGTTCTTTTGACACAATCAGCACAGCACCCAGAACAAACATGCCAGTGACTCGTTTCGAGAGGTTATGTCGAAGAAGGCGTGTTTCTGAATGGGAAGAGAGAATGCAAGATGAAGAAGAGCCTCGGATTATGTAAGTCTATGAGAAGGATTCGTCTGGACTTGCAGTGGGCGTGGATGGAGCGCAGCGCGGGCCGTATTTTTCACCCTCCCCTATAGGTGCAATAATAAAGCAGCTGCTTAAACCAAGTTCAACTGGAAAGGCGAGATGTGGGGCTGGTGTTGCATTCAAGGGGTACTTAATGAACAGGTTTGTATCGCGGCCTGGTGCTTATTTGTGTATAAACCCTCGCTTTAACATTCCAGGTACACACCTTATTTCCAGCACTCAGCTTCATGTGACAGGCCAGTATTAAGCACTGACAGGCCGACACTGTGCTCGGTAGGGTGGGAAGAATAATTGTTTCCTTTTATTTTTTTCCCTTCGTGCTGGAAGAAAGGACACCACTGCCCAGAATGCCAATGACAGTGAGAGTGTTTATAGTGTCCTGCTTCTGGAGTAATCTGCCGCGATTGGCTAGCAGTTAGGGGGCATTGTCTATTTTACCCAGTTCTGTAGCATTTTGTTCAGCGCTGGGCATTGCACATGATCCAGAATAGTGACATCTCACCATGCAATGAGTTTTTATTTTCCGTCCATCCATCCATCCATCCATCCATCCATCCATCCATGGTTTGTGTTTTCATAGTGGCTTGTCGCGCAGATATTTGCTTTGTAGTTTATATATCCGTGGTCTCCAGTCGTCACCCCCAGCACTACTCAAGACTGAGTGGTCATGCTAGAACTAACCAGCAGATGTCACCAAAATCCTGTGATACGTGAGTTTTTCTTTTTTTTTTTTTTCCTCTATATTCCCATTAGAAGATTTGAAAACAAACCACGAAACACTTCCTGTTGTGTCCACTTATGTGCCTTTGGTGCATTTGTGCCATCCTACTTTATGTATTGAAAGCTTTCCTACTTCCATAAATATGCATTTTTTTAATGTTCCTTAAGATAACCCATGACCGTTCACAGTTTTCCTTAGATGCGGAGAGGTTTCTTTTCAATATTAAAGTTTTTTTCAATAGTTAGAAGGATCTTAGATGTAGAACCGTAAACACAAAAGCAAAAGAATTATTTATTATCTTACACGTGGCCTAACTTAAAACTCAACAATTAATTTTAAACTTCTTTTCCTTGAATTCACGGAGACGTAACCTTGAATAAATCCCCCAGCCTCAGGCTGTATGTAGGATTCAAGTTTTGTTCGCAAAAAAGGCCACATCTTTTCTCTTTATTTTGATTTGGGAAATCACATGCTAGCAGTGTAAGTGCAGTTTATGCTTAATGTCATTATGCCAGGCCATGAACCAATTTACCATTTAGCAAGGAGCTTAAGGACAAAGATTGTTCCCAATAAAAGTTCACACATGCATTTACCCATAATTCCCCAATCTGCGCCGCAGATCAGTTACATTTTTTCCTTTTATATAGACGCCTATTCCAGATGATACTCAAGCCTAGATTAATTTACACTTCCACCCATTACTTTATGGCATCACATCAAGCAAGATTTTAGGACGAGAGAAAAAAAAATAAACAAACAAACAAATAAGAAACTGACCAACAATTTCAGCTATTTCTTGTACACAACACACCATCCTCCTCTGAGACTTTTTCCCCCGATCATGCACCAGACCAAATCTGTGTGTGCTGCTCAGAGGGGTCCTCAGTGGCAGCAGAAACTTTCCCCAGAATGTTGTGCACCGGAGAAAACGTTTGTGAAATGTGCTCAGTTCAAATTAAATTGATTCAGTTCACAGTAACCATTCTCTACTAAATTAGTCACTTTTTACAAGTTTTCCCTAATATCCTTTACAGCTGCAATATAAGATTTGTGTTTTCTATGCTGCCACATTTTCAGTAACCTACTGAATTATTCACTGAGGAATAACCTTGAGATATCAAGTTAGAAAGACCTTGATTATAACACGAAGTCAAAGTTCTAAAATCATTCTCCTTCAGAGCACATGTTACTTTACAGTATATAGAAAGTTGAATAATAATTATGAAATACACACAAATAGGAACTTAGAATGAATAACAGTGTACAGTGCCTCCCTTATGCATGCAAGAAATGCTTCTCTAATTTATGTATGAAATAATTATATTTTGGGCAAAAGGTAACTAAAGTGCAATTTATTTAGATATGTGACAAATATGATGCTTTGTGATGCAAATGATTCCAGATATACCAAGGTGCTGTGCAGTATGTTAGCTTACGAAAAGAAGAAAAAGAAAAAAACTAAAAGCAAACTGACCTTAGTCTCTGTTTCGATGCGAAATCAGAAACTATCGGGTAATTTCTCATAGAAACTTGTGCTTCTTCTCATCGTTTAAAGTATTATTCAGCTCCATAAGTGCAGAGCTCACCAGTTTATCCCCGAATGTTCCCTCTTGGGTTAAATCTGGGGCTCCATGTTCTGATGTTCTGCTAAGCTCTTCTTTTAGAAGTGCTACAAACTTCCCATGTCATCTATGTTTTTATGTCTGGAATAATCTTATTACACTCCAGATGAAGGCTGGTAGAAATATATAAATGTTTAAATGATCGTTGGACACATTCATAGTTTGCTAGGGTCAACTGGTTTATCTAACAGAGGAATCTGTTCTTCTGTATTCTTTACACAAACACCATCCATCTTTTCTGTAGATCCTTCCGTTTTCTACCTCCCCCCTTTGCCTGAGCTTTGGGGTAAGATCCAGGTTTTCAGTTCCCCTGGTTTGCGGAAGTTTCCACGGTGTCCAGTCAAACTGTTGACATCGTCCAGCCGAAACTTCATTACCAAAGTCAAATTTTAATGACATTTTAATCCTGGCGAGTTTTGAAACTGCAACCAGGAAACCCATTAAAACACCTGAACATAGTTAATTGAAATGATACAGTGCAGACAATGATAATATTCCTCGCATTTGTTTATCAGAGAATTAAAAAAAATCATGATTGTAAATTACAGCAAATTATATCAGATATATTTCTGCAAAATTGCTGCAGACGATTGGAAATGCGGCGGCAGGTCTGCACCTTCTCTCTGGGCGCTTTTGAAAAGTTCTCGATACACCAGCATTAAGTTCCTGTAACACCCCACCCCTACTCTCCGAAGATTGAAACGGGCGGTCCGTCGCCTTAGCAAGCTCAGAATGACATAAGGCTGCATGGCCATTGTCGTCTAGTTGTTCAGCTTAGTCACCTCCACGCAATCTCAAGTGCAAGGAAGGCGCTTTCGTTGTACTCCAGCCACTCGTGGCCTTATATATTTATTTATTTATTTGGTCACCCCAGAACTCTGATCATCATCTTCGCTTTCATCAGCCTAATGCACCCCTGTCCCCCCTGCTTTTAATCTCGCGTGGCTTTCGCTCTCTTACATAATTTCATTTCCTTAATCGTTTTTAATAATGGTTCCTTCTTGGTGGCCTGTCGCAATGATCTTTTTAATATTGTAAATCTTCTGCTCTTGCCTTTCAGATGCCCTGCTCCACCCCCCCCCCCCTTTTTAAGACATGACAAGGGAGTTTGAGATCAACGCCCTTTGTCCAGTTGGACGTCTTGGCCTATCTCGCGTTGTACGGACAGGTGAGGTACGAACACTCATCAGAAAAGTAGTGGAACATCTTGTCTCACTAAAGGGTTTCTGTGTTATATAAACATGTATGTCTCTCACTGGCTTGATTAAATTGCATGGTACAATGCAAAATTAATGGTTTTATTTTCAGTAAAAGAATACTTTAATCATGCAATTACAATAAGAGCCTTGTTAATATTCAGAACTTCTCCACAATCTTCTACTCAGGTGAATTAAGTCACTCGAGTAAACTCGACTGCTCCGTCACCCATTGTGCTGTGACGCTTCTTTCAGTTTTGTTTTCCGTGCACCTTTGATAGGCACCGTCCACTTAAGCGGCCTCCATGAACAGCCGTGCCGATATCTTACCTTCAAAAATATGTACGTACGACATTGTCTTCTCTCAAACTGTCAATTACCTCCCCTCATCAGCATAAACTATTAATGCTGATTTTCTGCTTTTAATGTGGCGCCTTTCACATTTCTCGGTACAGCCAGGATTGTTGAGTCTTTAATACCAGCCGGTGCTGTTGTTGATACCAGATGGATTCTCTCTGTGAATCCATAATCTGTATTTGGATACCACCAAATGATTTTTTTTTCCTTTTCCAGCTGATATATTCCATAAAATCTTCCAAGGTAGGGTCTCACTGGCAATTAGTGATGCAGGTGTGATATGAGTAGAGATGTTGAGCTTACGACCAGAAGGTTGCATGTTCTAGTCCTTGAAGGAGCCGAGCTGTCCTCATGGGAGTAATACTTAGATTCACTTGCCTTGCAGGATATCAAACTAGTTGCAAGCAATTATTTTGGATATAAGCTTTTGATAATGCATAGTAATTCAAGATGTTAAATGCACACATTGTTGTCCTGTGACACTTTTGCACACAACATCTGGCAACCCAACAGTTGCAATGTTTTATACAGCTAGCATTCAACTGTTCAATTTAACTGGCATTTCTCTTAAACTGTGTACATCTAGACCATGGTATGATTGTTTGGCAACTCCAGTAGAAACATTGCAGCGGGCTTAGCTGATATATATTAATATTAATCAGATTTCTACAGTATTTGTGCTAATGGCCATTTTAAATATTCTCAAATTATGACAGTTTAAACAATTGGATGCACGGATGCTATATTGTGTTTGTCAACTATGAACATTTTTGACTGTTTACTGTCTTCCCCAGCTTAGTCAAGACACACCCCAGGTCTCCGAATGTAGGGTTGCTGGTATAAATTAATTCCACAGCTAGTCTGTGAATAATGAACAATACCTCTGTGATGTGCGATTAATTATCAGGGAATGCCTTCACTGGAAACCGTAAATATGTGAAAGATGTCTGATGGAAGCCACTCAGGCCTTTGGTACTTTTAAGGACAAGTGAAGGAATTCTATGCTCTGAAGTAATAAAAATGCTCATTACCTAGTTTTGAAGATGCATTATTCACTTTTCATTCAGGGCACAATACATTTTTCTTTCCATTTTGTTATAGTAATTGTTACTGAATTCTAATTTTGATCGTACACTCCATTATTATTTGAATATCATCCATCCATCCATCCATCCATCCATCCATCCGTTTTACATATGACTTTTCCAGTCAAGTCTGAGCCTTCCCCACGAGGCACTGGGACACCCTGCACTGGATGTTGCCATATTGTTCATATTGTCGATTTGTCTCACAGACTTGGCAAAAGTTTTATGAAGTATTCAGAGAAGTGTCTTGTCTGTTCACGTCAGTACGATGGTGTCTCCTTTCATGGATTTCAGTGTCTGTAAACTATACACTCAGCAGAATTACAAATGTAATAAAACTTGGATTCCGTTATACAAAAACAAAAAACTTAGACTTAGACCTGACAAAATCATGCGCCGCAGCAGCCATTTGTGATGAGGTCTGACTTGAGATAAAATTGCTGATGGCATTTTTTAAATCTCCATCAGTGATGCTGTGTTTTGCAGTAGCGCTCTATTCACCCACCAGCCATATCGTACAATAACATTTGCAAAGTTCATTTGGTCACGAAGCTACAGTGCGCACTCTTTTGACCTTTATAAGAATACGCACTGTCAGTCTTGGGCTAACAGACTCTGATAGCCTTGGTCAATTCTGTTGCTCTGATGTGTACTCAAAGGGTCCCCCAGCTGTTTAAAATCTCTCCTTAGACGGGAGGCTTCCAGTTTCCAGTCGAGGGTCTCAAATTAAAATACGTAGTGAGAGTGGCCGGTGTCTGCGACAGTGCTTTATCAGGCCGGGTAGATAATGACACGACGTCGCTCACCGGGGCATCCGTATGGAACTGCAGCGTTTCTGGGAACTGCTGCAGTTAAGAAGAAATTAATGGCAGGTACAGGGAATCTGAAAATGATAAAGGAAAAAGAAAATAAACAAAAATCAAATGAACAGGGCTCACTTCCTATGGAAGTTTATGTTTATGATTCAAATTCAAATTTGGTGTTTAAACAAGAACAAGGGGTGAGGGGATACAACTTCATTAAGACATTTTTGCTTAGAGGAACATGTAGAAATATTTGTTAAGCAACATTTCAACATTTGACTGCCGCTCGCTTTCAACAGAATGGTAATTTCTGGGGATAAAAGGCAGCACAAAGGGAATAGGTTAAAGGTTGATGCAGGTTAAAATGATTTGCATAACTGTTCCGCCAGTTAAATTACAGCTTGTTGTGGCGCCGGGTGCAGTCCCCTCCTCGTTTGGGTTTAAATTATAGGCAGACCCCCGCAATGGCAGTTGCTCCCCGCATTGTGGAGACCGGCTCCCAGGCTTCATCGCGGCGAGCTGTCCAATGGGATTAGCGTAAGCCTCCGCAGCCTGCCTGCCGGCAGCTGATCAGAAATTCATATCCCTGGATGTTAGATTGCTCTCTTCATTCTGTCCTTGTGACTGCCGGGATTGTTGTCATGGTGTTGGGCGAGGAAAAAAAAAAAGAGAGAGAGAAAAAAATTGCATTTTGCAGTCGAAATTTCACTGTCCAGCACATAATCAGAAAAGAAGGTGGATGAATGGTAATTCGGCCTGTCAAAAATTAAAAATTGCTGTGCCAGGGTCGTGCATTCATTGGAGATGCCTTGGTCAGGGCAGCAGGAAAATATATTGCATTGTATTGTATTGTATCATTTCATTTTTTTTCATGCCCACTGATAAAGTGCAATTCTGCAAATTTTCTTTCCATTTTTTATGCAGAAAGGTAATGACTCCCAGACTCTCCTCTGTGATCCGAGGTAAGGTTCTAGAAGCTTGGGAGTCGCCACCAAATCACAAGGATATCTGGGAGATTGTTTCAAGGGCATGTTGAATTAATCACAGGGGGCTTGGCAGGCGGGAGGTCACCAGGCGGCCTCTGAGCATCATTTTGGGTCACGCGTCTCAAGGCGACGCCGGCGCGTGTACCCTACTGTAATATCTCCTTTCCGGCTTGCCTGTCCGAGTCCGAAAGGATGCACACACTCACGCACACACTCACACACATGCACACGCAAACACACACACCCACACGCACACACACACACACACAGACACACACACGCACACACACACACACACACACAGTGAATAAGGCGGTTGAAAGGAAGGATTCTCTCTGGTAAATATATCCAAGCCTTTGCTGTGTTTCCTCTTTAATGTCCTGTCACGTCTCTGATTATGCTCTGTCGCGAGATGCATGCCACATCTTTGTTTTTCTTGTTTCGTCATCAAAACATCCATCATTTTTTCTCAGCCATCACAAAAGCCATCTTGGCGGGGTGCAGTCAGTTATCAGGGATGTTCTTTGTGTTTTAAACTGGTTTTTACCGGTTAAGGTGAATTTTTGTAATGTCATGCTTGGCCTGTTTTATCACAAAGGGGATGATTACCCTGTAAAGATGCCTTGTTATACACCTCAGGCTAATCCGGGCTGGCTAATTCTCCCTTTTTTGAGCAGTTAACATGTTCAGGGGGGCATTTTGACATTCAGGGAGTGCAGACTTAATAGTCGCAACCTCAGGTTTCTTCTGCTCGGGTCGTCCATCATCTTTAATCATGCAAAGGGAATTTCCCTATCAACGCCTCCTATTGGAGGGAAAGAGATTTACATAATATGAGTGACGAAGAGGAAATGTTCATCAAGCGATGTAGCCTGCAAATATGGGGAACAGGAATGTGGTAGAAAAGGAATGATTTCCCCCCCCCATTATTGTCATTCTCAGCTTGTCTCTTAATGGCTGTCCTGTCTTAATGATCTAGTCACTTTTCAGTCATACAGACATTTTCTGCATTTCCCTTGGTCTAAGATTTTTGGTTTTTGAAGACGTATTTTATTGTGCTAATATAATTCAAATAGCTAAAAGAGAAAAATGATTCACATACGACTGTTTTCCTTTTGCACAATGGTGGAGATTCTAATGCTATGTGCATGCTGAATGATACAAAGGATTGTCATGAATATTGTATGAGAAAGGGGAATGATATCTGGAATTGCTATTCAGTGTTCTCCGTAAAAAAAAAAAACAGTGTATTGTCAGTGCACAATTATTTTACTGAAATCAGCACGTGGGATTTCTCAAATGTGTTTCCATTGTTTTATTTTGATAGCTCTTGAGAAATACTTTCATTTCCTAAAATTGTTTCTGCTGGAGATGTTGCAGGCATTTTAGCTACGGGAAATAGTGTGCTTCCGTCTGCCAGTGTCTTTCCAGGGCTTCAAGTGGGTGTCGATATTGCGCTGAATTAATTTAATGTATATGCAGACTGTTCATATAGGGGTGAAAAAATATCCAATATTTTGCATGACAAAGTCAAATAGGCAAAGTTATATGACCAGGTTTCCTATTTTGTGGAGCCCACAAGGGAAAATTATACAAACCTTTCAAATATGTAAATATTTTCCTGACTCCACATCTGCCGTAATAACATCTGCTTTTGTTTTTGATAGGACACAACCATAGGAGGGTGCCTTTTTATCCTTTTTGAAGCCCATTTGGAAATATTTTAACTGAAAACAGATGTCAGAAAAATATAAAAATTCAACTTAACAGTTAATTGTGGACAACTGCTCATATCAAATTTGGCAAAACAATGTCTTTGCTCTGAAATTACATTATGGGTTACACATGTGAAGCATGCAAAGACATTTGTTCATGTGTATATGTAAACAAAAATAAACATGATTCAGAAAGGAATCCGTACTAAATTCACTTACTAAAAAAATCTGTAATGAAATTATTATGAATGGTATGTTCTAGTATACTTTGAAATTGGTTTCTAAGGTCAATGATTTCTGTTGTTTTTTTTTCCTACTAGGAAAATTGTCAGTATTTCTTTTTTTTTTTCTTTTAACGTAACTCGTGTTTGGTCACCAGCTGTACACTGTAATTTAAAACGCAAAGGTAGAAGAAGAAATAAAAAACACGTTTCTTTTTCTGCGGGCAGCTGACGGGAAGCTAATGAAACCAGGGTGTGGGACTTCGGTGTGCACTTTCGTACACTTTAATAACGGCATGGTGTACGTTTTGGCTGCCACCCCCCCCTCCCCACACACGCACACACACACACACACACACACTGTATCTTGCACACACCCCCTATACTCAGTTTACACTCAGCCATGGGGTCCCCCCATGTGCGAGTGTGGAAACTGAAAACGGGAACATAGCCATGCGGAGTTAAATGCCGAAAATGCTCCAGATGACCGCTGATTATTGAAAACCCTCCTGTGATCCCAGCAAATGTTTCCGGGGCCTCTTCTCTAACACGGCTTTGAATGTTATTTTCATTCCGAGACACTTTTACACTTTACCATTTTTTTCAGTAGCTAACCCTTTCATTTCTACTGAATCGTGACAGAAATACATCATGAAATCACATTACGTCTTAATATAAGAAAATGTGACAGCGGTGTGCTTTTTATATATTATTCCATTACATCGGGGCAGAAACCCCATAGGTTCATTAGGTGGCTATTGTAACACTCTCTATCTCCATTGTCAGCCACTGTTTATGGTCATAAACATAAAGCTTTTTGGCCTTTTCAATAGTACTTTTAATTCCATAGTTTTATAATATAGATATTATATGTGGATTTATAAAAAAATATGCTAGTGTTTGGTTAATACTATGTAATTTCTACATACGCAAGGAAGATCAAATGTGTAATAATGTGTTCAGTATAGGGCACAAGGTAGGGGTACATTTATACCTTCTGCAACCTGGGATAGACTCCAGCCTCCCGGGTGACTCTGTCTAGGGTACAGTAAGTGGTTGGAAGATGGATAGATGCTTGAAATGCATACAGTATACTCTGATGCTTATGAAGCGAAAGGTTGATTGACTTATTTCTTCATACCTCCAATAGGTGTCAGTATTTCCTTTATCATACAGGTCATTCCGCATATATTCTTCCCAAGAAATTAGTTACGATGAGCATTGGAATTATTATGTACAATTCAGGAATATTATCATAAAAGAGCATATTGTAGGCAGGATGTTTTTAGGTGCATTTACAGGGAGCACTAAAGTGACAACCTGACGTGCTGCTTAAACAATGTGCATTATTGTCGAATGCATTTCTGACTTCATAGCATAAATATTCATTATGATGAACGTCCACCAAATTCAGTCACCCCGCTCCACAGTAAGGCCTAAGGATGAAAGCAAGGCAGTCAGAAAATGTTCCTTTGTGTGGCCAATCTGCTCATTGCATTATATCAAAAAAATATCAAGAAGCCGCAAAATAATTAAAATTTTCCAAGAAAAAAAATACTGAAAAAGATAACATTTGATTACAATCATTCAGCACACACTCTGCACTATGAAATCCATTCCTAATTTTATGAGTTTTGGCTGTAACAAGACTGACCCCTTACTTTGATATATAATATTCTTAATATCCAGATTAAAAATTCTTTAATCTGTTCTGCGACATGTGAAATTATTTTTTGCAATCAAGTGAAATGTCCTGATTTGAGGCTGATCACTGTTTAGTTTCTGAATCCTGAGCCACACAGATGCCCCGCTTTTATGATCGACATGCAATTAGGGAGTGAAATGCAAGAAAAGGGTCCCTTTATATGGTCATAGCACTTACTGAAGCTGGGAGATTAAACACAGGCCATATTAGAATGGATTTGAAGCGAACATGCTGGGACAAAAGATTTGAAAGGTCCTCAACATGCAGTGTATTAATACAAATACCATGTCACCATTTACATAATAAAATATATTACAATGTATGGATGATGAATGCAGTTACTTAGACTCCTGGAATGGCCATATTGCTCTCCTTACAGTTTTTAGGAAGACTGGAGAAAAAAAACGTCAATCCTTCAGTCTCATTTATTTTTCTGTGTTTTTTTTTTGCTTGTTTCAGGACCAGAACATGTGATTCTGGGTTGTCTTATTTTGAAAGCAGGCAGCTTGTTCCAGGACCGGAAGAGGTGTTTTTCCAGGCCTCTCCGGGTGTGTTTGTAATTGAGTTTGCAAGTGTGTTTTTAACTGTGTATTTGTAACTATCGCCGACGTGCGGTTAACCCGGGCAATCACAGCACATAAAAATGAAAGCTCATTTAACAAAAATGTTTCACATAGGAATACGTGCGCACAAACAGAAGG
Organism: Mormyrus lacerda; assembly: GCA_015163995.2. Lineage (NCBI taxonomy): Eukaryota > Metazoa > Chordata > Actinopteri > Osteoglossiformes > Mormyridae > Mormyrus > Mormyrus lacerda. The sequence goes on from JAABNX020000038.1 coordinate 13,792,553, forward strand.
ATCATTTTAAATATTATTATTTATCTAATAGTTTTTCTATATACAGATATACAGGTGTTTTACTAAAGAAACAAACAACCTCTCTGAATGGTAGCGCAGCAGTAACCTTCTGGGAATTAGAGTCAATAAGTTTCAGATTTAGAAGTCTTATTCTTTATATATATTTGTGTGTGTATATATACACACACATGCATACATACATATTCTATATATAAACACACATGAATACAAAACAATCACTATATATGAGCAAGAGACGGAGTGGGACCTGCTTTCACATACAGAACGTTTTCTTTCATGGTGAATGCAAACATGCCATGTAACCTTTGTGACGTTGTTGTCCTATTAGCAGTGCTGCTAGTTAGTTACAAAAGTGAAGTCAAAATCTATTGCAGCCAAAACCCCCCCCGCTTCTGAGGAATCAGGCAAATAAGGTCAATAGGGCTATTATGCTGATAGAGGTAATACTAGACATGCCTGGCACTGCGTTTCTTTAAGTAAACTGATAAGAAGTACCTTGATGTCGTACATAGCAAATTGGAACTGAAGATTGCTTTCTTGCAGACTTTATCTTAAAGCAGTAAAACAAGTAGCTACGACTACAACTACGGCTATTGATTTTGTAATTTCAGCAAATTAAGAACAAGACAGGAAACCTATTAAACCTGCTTGTGATTGCCACCGGTACGTTTTTTGGTGATGTTGGGGTTGACATTTAAATTAGACCCTTGGCCTTGTTAAGACCACTGACTGCATCTCAGAAAGAACATTCTTATTTATTCAGATGAATTAAAGCAATATATTTTCACTGATACTGGGATATTGCTCACTGTGAGCCAAAAAATAATTCATCATACATGATATATATCCTGGTTGTATGTTTCTCCATTGAAATTTAATAAATGGCACATTCTTTTTTGCCTGCCTCAGAATTTGGTAATAAAGGAACGAAAGCCAGCTGTACAGCAATAATATCTGTCGCAGTATTAAGAGTAATGATAAAATAAGCATTTCTATAACAAGGATTAGTAGGTTGTATGATTAAATTATATTTTGTAATATGGAGTAAAATAAAGCCAATATAAGATTACATGGGGGCTGAAAAGCCTAAGACAGTTTAGGATTATTCGTAGTAATTTACTAAATGAAATAAAACATTAAATAAAACAACCAAGAATCGTTTTCCCCTTATTTCCCTTGCTCTTTTAAACATTTACAAAGGCAAACAAATGACAATTGTGGTCCACTGAAATAGGTTTAAGGGTTAATTAAGGCTTCTTCATTAAAAAATACATATACATATATATATATATATATATATATATACTGTATATATATATACCAATAAGGTTCATTACCAAAAACATGATTGTAAGATATTGCTTGCATTGTGCAATCTACAGTCCTATAAAAATATATTTTTCTTCGTAAATATGTGTAGCTAAAATTTGTAGCCATTTCATTTTTTTGTTCCGATGAGATTATATACCAACCATCACGTTTGTGACTTATTTATAAAGAGTGATACTCAAACACATACACTACAACATAGCAAATCATACAACATAACAAAACAGCAGTACAAATAGCGAAAAGGAGACAATATTTTGTGTAAAATTGTCCTGTTACACCAAATTTCTACAAATACTTGATGTGGGAATGGCTTTAATGTAACACCAAGCGATACTGCAGTTTATCTGTAGAAGTGTATTTTATGCATAGAAGTCTGAATTGCAGGTTTAATGTGAGTATGGTGCATTTTGTAGAGAAGCATTTAATGTGTGGGAAAATCTCAAGCTAATTCATTGATAGCCCCTTGGAAATTATGGCTGCTAATTGTTAGGTAATTAACACGGTTCTGCAATTATATTGGCCTTAGGGGGTGATTAATGTTTCAACATGTCATATTAGCAGAAAATTGGCTCCAAAAGCTTGTTCTTTACGAAGGATTTGGTGACAGATGGTCAATTGTCAACAGCAGAAATGTTTTGTTTTCATGCAGTTCAGAATGTGCCAGGAGAATTCCTTTTTGAATGAGCATAATTAATAAAATGCTAATACACCGTAATTATTTACGTTACATGCTGAATGGAGACATCAAGTGTCTCTGTTGAGATCCTTTTTTCATTCAAAATTTGCTTGGCATGAAAGGTTCTTTTTTAGCTGAATCTTGCCTTTATTACATCATTAGTGCATTTAATGAAAATCATATTTTTTTTAGCCTTTAAGAAATTATCAAATGATTTTATCCAATGCTGTTACTAGCATTCTCTATACTATCTTGTTTTTTTTTTTAATGAAGTATCTGAAGCATAAAATGATGGGAAAAGACTGAGTGACAGATGCACATTGTGGCTGGACCTTCATTTCAGATCCTCAATATACCTGCACTGTTAATATTAATGCCAACAGGTTCGCAAAATCAAATGGGTAATATTGCCTTACCTTTGGTAAATATATTTAGCTTTTATTTATTATGCCTTTGATTGTTGGGTTCCTTTGTTCTTTTAAAGGTCAGCAATGACTGAAAACAGTTAAGAAGCCTGAGTCTTTTTGTAGTTTCCTATTTCCTTTTTTCCAGCCATGGAACTTGTCAATATATTTATGAAACCCTTCTGTGGCCTGTTTCTACCAAAGCCCGGTCTGACATTGATCAGATAGGAAGTGAACTGGATTCGGCAGTATCCCCAACATTAACACCTCCAGCTAATCGACATGACAGAATTCTGACCTGACCTAGAAAGTCTGATAGCTTCTTGATTGACAAAGCCACCGTGTTTTAAGGTCACTGGAAATATGAAGTGGAAATGTGTGGTGTTTGTGTGATTTACATTTTTTTTATGGCAGCTATGATGAAAACACAAAGGAATCTATTTCTGTCTCTAGTCGTGTATTACAAGTATATTGTTTTATGCTGCAAACATCTAAAGCAGTAACATAAATAATAACAGAAATCGAGAGTTATCACCAAACACATATTTATAAAGCAGGTGGAAATGCTAAATCAAGGTAAATATTCTTTTTTAATTGTGGGCGCAGTTAGATTCATTTGCTATAGTACTTTGATTTGTTAAAGCTGAAATATTGCAAAAATATGGAACGGCAATTTCAAAAAGCACAGATGACACTAATTACTGTAGCCTGTAGTAAATGATGATTTACCTAAAGTATTTGAGTTTAATTGAGGAACATTTTGCCTTATAATATTTTAAATTATCCCAATTAGTTTTGTTTCTTACACACCAGTATAATTTAAATAAAATCTTTGAGTGAAAACTTTATTAATCCCAAAATTAAACTACAAATGTACTGCTTTGAATACTGATAGAATCAAATCACTCCTATTGCTGTTTTTAATAGAATCAGTTTGACTGTCACATTTTAGACGTTCTCCAATCAAACACCTGCAGGCCTTTTGAGGCAGGTGGAGGCCTTGTCACCTTGTGTGTGGAAGCACAAGACCAAGAAATCAAAAAAAAAAAAAACTAAACTTAGGAGCTTATTCTAATTAAAGCTTCAAATCAATCATTTGGATTTTGCTTATTCATATTTATATTCATTTTAATTAATGTATTTAGCTTACTGGTGTTAAAATGGTTGTGAAAACTCCGTTTCCTGTGCACAAGGAATCATGAAGTGAAAGGAAATATTAGTGTCTTCCAAGAAACAGCTTGAAGCAAACACACTTGTCGGTTAATGTAACTTTGAATAATCATTTGATAATGGCAATGCAACATTGCCATCTTCAAAAAAAAAAACTCTCTCTGTACAAACTGAAGACTGCAAGCCACTCCCTTTTGTTTACAAGTTCAGTGCTTTGCTTTTGCTCTGACAATCTGTTAAAGGGATGAATTACTACACGCAGCATGGAGAGCGGGAGGTCCCTGTGTATTTAAATGCCCAAACAAAGTAAGAGCTGGAAAATGCTGTAACTTCTCCCATTTGTAGATCGTCAGCTGTAAAATCATGCTGTGGCCATTTTGTCTGAGAAGATGTATCAATATCTTAATTTGGCTGTGAATTTAGCAGATTAAAAAAAAGAAAAAAAAACAGCTCACTGACCTGCAGTGGGCTTTAAAAGGGTGGAAAAGCAGACCACAGGCTCCTCAGGGTGAAACCAGCAGAATCACAAGTGTTCTTACGCAATGTGTCAAACTCATAACTCTAAATAGATAGCCAGTAATGCAGCATCTGTAGCCTTTATTTCCGTGCCCTGTTTAAAATGTAAAGAAAAAGTTTATAAAAAGATATAATACTATATGAAAAGGCAACAGGGTTCTTGCAGTTTTTGTGTATTTAGGATAGTATGGTAGAATTGCTGTAACAATCCAAGAAGAATGACTGTAAAATCCCTTATTTTGAATGTGTTTTTTTACATTAAGGGATTTTTACTACTAACGTCTAGCTATCTTTATTTATAGCTGGCTATTGACCAATACTTTGATATCATGAGTTACAAAGTCGTATTAGTGTTTATTTAAATAATACCTATTGTCTTTAAACTAAAGACACATGTGGCAAGCATGTAAAATTAGTTTGTTGTTTTTTAAGCATGATTTGCAAACTGGAACAGAAGATGTCCCCCTTGGAATGTTAAAATATGGCAGAGATTAAACGGAACATTTCCCTTGACGTCAAAAGATTGCAGATGGGTCACAATAGTTAATACATTTTAATCGGACAAAAAAATGAGGAAGATAATTTATGAATTAATGCAAGTTATCATTGTGTGCTTTGTTCTGAAGTCTGATACTTTGGCACTCTAAGAAGTTTAAAATATGGCTGTGTTTATTTAGATGACGACATGAGGATGTTTTTGGTAGTTACTCCCTGCTTTATGATGTAGTAATGACCTTCATAAATGGCTGTATTTAAGCAGGATAGCCAGGAAAAATGAGGCCTATCAGTTAAATCTCTGTGTTACAGGACACAGTAATGATGCCTTTGGCCTTCAGCCACTCTGCATGTACCATGGTGCACCGTAGCATTTTGGTGCTGCATTTGTATTGGGGAAATTTCATCTAGCCCCATGCTCCTATAAGGTGCAATTTATACCTCAGGTTTTTTTTTTTTCCTCCCCGCATGTTTCCTTCACCCTCGTGGTTCGCAAACTACATGGACGGGCGAGGAAAAAAAAAAAAAAAGATGGAGTGCGTTATTTTTGTCCTTGCTGCCGGCTTACTGGGGTCTCTCTCTCACCCTGCCGGTGCTTCCGAGGCTTCCGTTCTGCAGGGACACAGCGGGAAGCGGCAGATGAGCAGAAAACGGGGTCAATAATCTACCTGAGCAGCTTCACGACGGGAGACGGGGATGAAGCATCTCGCCAAAATTATTACAATAAGCACTCATGCAGAGCGGATGCATGTCAAAATGGGGAGGAAAGGGAGAAGCCATTTACGCCACCCCTATTTTCTGGACAGAAGATGCTTCTGTAAAAATAAGTCACAGGTATCCTCCCCAGCAGGGAATCTTATTAATCATTTTAAAAGTGACACTGGTTTTTGTACCCTCTCCAGCAATACAGCAGAAATAATCGGTCTGTGAATATCAAAATACAGATTACCTTTCAGAACTATATAATCTATGCAGATTAAAACAATGTTTTATTCAACACGTGATTCTTTACTGCTATTGGGTCAGATTGTTTCATGTTGCAAGTTGTATTTCCAAAGTGTACTGGGCTATGAATGATACATTTGCTGCTATTAACTGCTATTTGATTGCATTAAGAGGAAAAAAGATGCAAAATGGTCTCATTTCAGGACTGTATGTACACCTCTAAGTGGAGATCTGGAGCACTAAGCAATTAATAATGTCAATCTTTCTCATAAAACATTTTTAAACACCTTTGAAGCTCAGCTGAGGCATCAGAAAACTCCAGTCCTCACGTCAGAAGACTGGTTTTCACTATTTGGATTCTTCCTGCCTGTTTGTTCAGGCAAATTTCGCGATGACATATCAGTATCGTAACTTTCGGAGGAAATCTATAGGATCAATATGTTTGTAGGCTAACTGCTATTGGGATTGCTTACATGCTGAGCTGCGTGTTATATCATGAGTCAAGTGCATTGAGCCGCTGGCAGTCGCAGCCTGGCCTGTGGTAGCTGTTTTGTGCTTCTATTTTCGATCAGCGAGATGTGAGGTGACAATTTTCAATGGCCTTTACCCATAATGGGGGGAGAGGCTTGTGTCCCAATTTCTTTTTTTGCTACGCACCTTCCGTTAATTGTGTGATTGAATAACGCACAAGGCATGCTTTTATCCTCACAGATTTAGGTAACTGACTGACTATTATTCTCAGTCTAATTTGTTATCAGCGGTTGACTGTAAAAATTGGTTGGCTTAGGTGGTGGAAAGGGTCGAGCAAAAGCTGTACTGGGAATGAAACGGAAATGGAAAAGGCAGCAGTTAAAATATACTTAACAATTCATCTCAGTAACACACTAATACAGTATAAATAAAACTTGTGCAAAGAAAAAAAATTGATTTAGATGTTCTGGAGATATCTAAGGCTTTCTAGAGCTATAGTAGTCATATACCTAAGATATTGCTATGGGTGATTATTACTGTGTCTGACAGAGTATTTGTAAATTGAAACCCTAGTTTTGTCTAAACACTAAAAACAACTAAACAAACATAAGTAGTGATTACTCCAGCTGTGGCTGTAGCGCATAGAGGTTGTATCAGCATATAAACCGAGCTTTGTGGCAATGTTTTCCCCTTTCAGCACATGCGAAACATAGCAGACTTTACTTTTGCACCTCTGGGACTTAGGTCATTCATACAAGATTACGTGGGCGCCTCGCACGAACGTCCCTGCGTCAGTTTGAGCCACATCCGCTAACCCGTGAGGTGATTACGATCCGATAAACAGGTCAGCGATGAGTTCAGCCGCGACCCTTACCGTTTCTGGTGGCAGACACTTCAGCGGCTAAGCTTCAGCTATCGATTGGCCGATCTGTGACATCCCCGATGCCGTGTCACCCAAGTGAAAGAAGACTCCAAATTGACCAGTAATAAAGTGTTGGAAGTTGTAGTTGCTACCTTGGGGGATTTGTCCCCTTCTCCTTTGACCATCAATCCTCCCTGAAGGTTGAGTGTAGCGCTAAATTAACCAAAAGCATAGCTGAACAACTATCCCTGCTCCCGGCACTTCTTTTTTCCACTTATTTAAATTTCGACAAAACTCCAGACTCTGGAATTTACAATTAAATGGATTTGTGAATCTTAAATAGCACACACACTCAGTCGACAGTTTATTTGGTGCACCTTCTTGTTAAAGCAACCATTTCTCTCCTCCAAACTGCAAATAATTTAGCTGAAACTGAATTTTTGCATGCAGTTTGGGTCTGAAGGTTCAGTTTCTGTTCCACTAAACATTAGAACGGGTAAGATGCTGGATCTAAGCCATTTTAAACACGGTGTGACTGTGGACGCCATAAGTGGTGGTTCCGGCATTTCAGAAATAGCCACCCTCCTGGGATTTTCACGCACTAGTGTCTAGAGTTTACAGGCAATGGTATAATGAACAAAAAACATCCAGTCAATGGCATTTCTGTGGGCGAAAACACCTTGTTAATGAGAGAGGTTAGAGGAGAATGGCCCGACTCGTCAAAGCTAACAGGAAGGCCACAAGTGCAAAAATAACAGCTCAGTACAACAGTGGTGTGCAGAATGGTGTCTCTGAACAAACAATTCATCTACCCTTGAAGCAGTTCCGGAGGCAATAGTGGGCCTTACCCAGTATAAGCTAGGTGTCCCTAATAAAGTGGCCACTGAGTGTGTTTGTATTAAATTAACACAAATTTGAGCAGTTGTTTAATCAGTATATGCAAAATATAATGAATGCAATTCGTAATTAATATAAAGAAACAGGAAAGTTACTATGGGTTTAAAGTGTATTTGAAAAATATTGCATGAAAAGATCATCAATACCAATGTTCATAAATATATTAACATTTATTGTTTTTTAAGAATATACATATATATATAGTGCAAATGGTGGGTGGTATGGTGGTGCAGTAGCAAGCACTGTTGCCTCACACCTCTAGGGCCCGGGTTCGAGTCTCCGCCAGGATTACATGCGTGAGGAGTTCTCCCCGTGTCGTCGTGGGGTTTCCTCCAGTCGAAAGACATGCTGAGGCTAACTGGAGTTGATAAATTGCCCATAGGAGTGCGTGTGTGTGTGTGTGTGTGTGCGCCTTGCGATGGGCTGGCCCCCTGTCTAGGGTTGTTCCCTACCTCGTGCCCGTTGCTTCTGGGCTAGACTCTGGACCCCCCGCGACCCAATAGGATTAAGCGGGTTGGAAAATGGATGGATGGATGGATAGTATAAATGTTAATATATCTATGAACATTGATATTGCTAAAATCAGTGGATGGGAATATATTGAGTTCAAATAAATGGAATTAAGAAAAAAATCAAGCAATCCATTATTATAAACAATAAGCAATGTGGAGTGAACTTCTGATCATTTTCATACATCCCTGTTTTAGTTCTTTCCTTCATAAGCAAAACATTTTTTATGTTGTTTCTTCTCACTTATTATTATTGTTGGTCCTACTGAATATCAAACAGAAGCTATCATAGGAAGTAACAGTGATATAGCAGTAAATGTTTCATTTAAAGCACTAGTGTGGGATCCTTGTCATTTATTCTAAAAACTCTGAAAGCCTAATGGCACTAAATGGTAAAACTTTCAAATATTTTGTCAACACTTAGAGCTGTCATTGGTAACACTTTACTTAAGGCCATGTTTTTAGTAATTTATAAACACCTTCATAAATAATATAGCAGTGTTTATAATTCTTTATGAATGCATTATGTAATGCATATATAACACATTACTGATACTTTCATACTACATGATGCTCAATATAAGAATTAACAAAGCGTTATAGCACATTCTATTGACAGTCATAAGGCATTGTATTGTTGATTATAATAATTCATAAGCTACAATGAAGTTCTCATTTAGAATGCATAGTTGATACCCTCTTGATACCCCGCATTATAATGGTCGGTGTGAGAGTTAATGAAGCATTACATTTTGACAGTCATAAGGCATTATAATGTTGATTATAATACTTTACAAGCTCCAACAAAGCTGTCATTTATAATGCACTATAGGTACCTTCGTAATGCATTATAATGATCTATATAATGATTATAAGAATTAAGGATATTTTGTACTGCATTATAAAGTTATCTTCAGTGCATTATAGATTAACGCTTCATAAAGCATTCATAATGTATAATAAACACGACTATAATAAGTTATGCCTTTTGATAAATATTTATAGCCATGTTTATAATGCTTTATGAATGTATTATAATGCGCTATGACTTTGTCCATAGATTTTTGTACATATGGCATTCATAGAAACTGTTACAAATCTTTATTTAAGTTATTGATGCATCCATCCTTTTTCCGTATCTGGCTGTCCTGTACAGTGAGCTTGGGGCCTGCCTGTCCCAGGAAGTCTGGGAGCACCGTGGTCAGGATGTCAGGAATTCATGTAAATAATAGAAACAATTCCATTATGACAAGAATGTCCTTCCTCTTAAAAGGCCGTTAAAAGTTTAGATTACAGAGTTTTCCTGGCAAGCGGGAAAGAATGAACAGTAAAATGATGACGTGTATCTAAGGTTCTCAATTAGTTATAAAATATTTTTTTTATTCTTGATTTTTAAAGATTTTTTTATGGTCTGTAGAAGAGGAAAGTGATTTTATTTAGATTCTGCTGTGTCGGTTTAATGAATAATCAGTGAAGGAGCCGGATGGATTTGGTGAGATGATGGCTCAGTTTCTGCTCATTGATTTTGCATTATTGCTAAAGACATACCGTGGCCCTACTCAACACTGGGGGCCTTTGGGGAAAAGCTGTGCCGGGGCCTGCTGATGTATTAAAGTGATGCTTGAAAATCAATTGCTTTGTCTTGCATAAAATGCTTGCCGCAGATGTGCGCTGCTCTCTTGCTATTCAATTGGCTGATTAGTTCAGTTCAATCTTAAGGCAAGGGAATTAAAAAAAATAAAATTATATATATCTTCAGTTATATATATATATGTGTGTGTGTGTGTGTGTGTGTGTGTGTATACACATTCTGAGACTGGAATTGACAAGATTTTGAAAAGCCGCAGCAACAGAACAAACAAGAAAACAAACATAAAAAGGATCTGCATAAACAAACATTTAAAAAAAAATGTGTTTTTTGTTATGATGTGTATTAATTTTTCAGTGTGTAAACTGTATGAGTATTGGCATTGGTTGATTATTAATGATTGATTAGTAATAAGCGACTTATTACAGTATAATTTTGCTCAATATGATTTTTTTTTTAATTTTATGCACATAACTCCCAGCCAATGCACTGTACAATGGTACCGTTTATGTTTCTTTGTATTCATACTAATTATATCATTCTATTAACTGCAATGTTAGTATGTATACCTTTGAAGCTCTCTAGTGTTATTGAGATTTCCAGCATGATGTGACTGAAAGCTTCAGCGGCTGTACAAAGTAACATATGGAACTAAATCGCACACTTAGATGATGGTTAAATCAAACACATTCAATAAACTGTCTTGGTGGATTATCGATTCATCATTTACATAACTTTGAAGTATTTATACTGTCGCAGTTACAATAATTAACATCAGTCTGATGTCAACTGCGCGATGCCACAAGGCACGGCAATTACTCCTGTGCTAATTAGAGTTTGATTAAGCTTTTTAGAGAACAGTTACGTTATTTAGCCGATCTTGCATATAAGCCTCACAGATACTCCACTCTTCCATTAATCCAACAGTGTCTAGTGCCCATTGTGTCCTGTTGTTTTGTGTGTGAGGGACATACATAAAGTGACAGGTTTCGCAATGGGACAGGGGCAATTTTCCATCTGATCCCTTCTGAAGCCTCATCGTTGTGACGGCCCCAAATTAACGACTGCAATTAAAGCCCTGTCTGAACATGCTGTTACCATTTGGATTGGCAGTTGGGTTGTGACACTGATCTTACTAAGATAAATGGCAGGAATTTGTAGCCAAATGCATTAGAGGTCATTGTTTCTCATGGTCTATTAATGTTTGTTGTTGACTGGAGCACAATAGAATGTCACACAATAGAATGTAGCGTATTTTGTACAGAATATGTATGATGACACCACGCAATATTTATTTTAGTTTATCGTCTTGTGAACAAGATATGAACAAATGATAATTTCTAAGCACATTCATGACAAATGATACATCCATAAAGCATTATAAATATGGCTATAAATATTTATCAAAAGGCATAGCTATGTGTATTTTGCATTATGCAAGCTCTCAATTATAATGAACTATAGATACCTTTATAATGCATTACAATGGTCAGTTTAAGCATGTAGGATGCTTTGTACTGCATTATACAGATATCTATAGTACATTATAGATGAGAGCTTCATAAGGCAGTCATAATACTTAATAATCATGTCTATAATGTGTTATGCCTTTTTCTATATATTTATAGCCATGTTTATAATGCTTTATGAATACATTATAATGCATTCGGAATGTGTTTATAGATTACTAAAAATATGGCCTTGAGTAAAATGTTCCCAAAATAATTAATCAGAAGCAAATGTTTTAAAATGTTGGTATCTATTACATACTCATAATGGATCTATACTACTTGCGTTTTATGTTTTTGTGTTTCTTAGATTATGGCTTACAGGCTGCTTGTAAAATAAAGCTACCCTCTGAATGCGAATGAATTTTGTAAATTGATGAGATGGGAAGTTAAGGGGTTGCATGGTGGTGCAGTGGTTAGCAGTGATGCCTCACACCTCTGGGACCTGGGTTCAAGTGTCTGCCAGGGTATCACATGTGTGGAGTCTGCATGTTCTCCTCATGTCATCATGGGGTTTCCTCCAGGTACTCCAGTTCTGACCCCCCCAGGCCAAAAACATGCTAGGGCTTTTTGGAGTTACCAACTTGCCCGTAGGTGTGAATGGTGTGTGAGTGTACCCTGTAAAGGGTCAGTGCACCTTCCTTGGTTGTTCCCTGCCTTGCTCCCATAGCTCCCCTGATAGGTTCCAACACCTCCCCCCC
>JAABNX020000038.1:13806992-13818453 GCA_015163995.2 Mormyrus lacerda
AGTCACTCTTTTGGAGTAAATGACATGGGTCCCTTACCAAGACAGTCACTCTTTTGGAGTAAATGACATGGGGGCCTGTCCCTTACCAAGACAGTCACTCTTTTGGAGTAAATGACATGGGTCCCTTACCAAAACAGGGCATCACGGCTCATAGTGGCTCATAGCTTAGTGATGATCGTTTTATGTCGAAATGTGTCTGACTTACATTCAACATTGTTGGTGTTGATGTCTGTACCTGGATGGTATAATTTTCTGGTGACTTTTTGGATACATACTTATATTTTTTATTTGGTGATTAGTGGTCATTGTCAACACACCACAGGGGCCATTATTTCAGTATCCAGTTTATCCTCTAGTTCAGCGGTGTCAAACTCCAGTCCTGGGGGGCCTGAGCCCTACACAGGTTTTGGTTTACCCTCATTTAACACACCTGATTCAACTCCTTGTGCTAATTACTACACGACTCTTGAGCTGAATCATTTGTGGTGGAACAGGGCAAGAATTAAGTTACACAGGGCTCCGGCCCTCCAGGACTGGAGCTTGTCACCCCTGCTCTAGTTGCAGTAGTATATAGACATGCTGAGTTTTGCCCGAAGAGAATAATATTTATGAACATGTCGGGAGGTTGATCTCCCCCTTATATTTATTTACTGATTAAGGTCATAATAGCATTACAAAGTTACAACTGTGCAATTAAGTGTACAGAGAAAATCTGAATGGAGTATTTGAGAGCCCAAATACCACCATTCCAAAATCATAAAAAAAAATTGTGAATAAAGCCTGAAAGGAGACATTTTCATTCTGAGAATATTCAGAGGTTCTATTCAAAAGTTGGCTGATAAATTGCAATTGACAATTGATTGCTAATGCTAAGGCACTGAGACAGATGCTGATGGTACTGTGCTGTGAGGTACATGTTTGGAACACAAAGCCATTCCAAAACTGAACTATTACTTTATTCTGGAAAAATATGCCAGTTTATATGCCTCATGACATCTAATGTTAATAAACATGAAAATTTGAGCAGCATTCGGTAGAGATAGAGGAATTATTGGAGTTTAAGATGAAAAATTATCTTAACTGTCCTTTTTAAGGTACAGTTTGTTAGTGGTATGTTTATTCTGGAAATGCTAAGGAAGAGCAAAGTGTATTGAACAAATAGACAGGGTCAGGGGTGCCATAAAGGGGGGGGGGGGCATTAGGATGATTCTAAGGGCACCTGAGTGACGGGCTCTAAAAAATTAGGAAAATAACTGAATTGGTTTGGACTGGGGGGTCCAATATGATATGGGACCCAAAATCTCCAGCAATGCCCCTGGACAGGGTCACAATAAGTCTGACCCTGATATTTATATGTCTATACACACACACACACACACATGAGTTTGTGTGTGTGTGGATTATGTTTATATTACATTGTGTGGGACCAAATGTCATAAAAACCTCTTATTTTGATGTTGTGGGGACCATTTTTCAGGTCTCTCCAAAGATGTGTGAATGCAATCAAGAAACTAAAAATAGTAAAAGACTCGTATGGGGTTAAGGTCGTCATGTTGGGATTAGAGTTTTCCCCACAGAAAAGAATTTAGAGTCCACACAAAGATGTAATTACAAACCTGTTGGTTTGTGTGTGTGTGTGTGTGTGTGTGTGTTTGGGGGGGGCGGCAGGGAGTGAGAGAAAATAGCGAACAAGTTTATGAATTCTCCAGACTAATTTTCATTCATAGACATGCCACACACACCTCAGTAACATGGGTAAAACGCAGACACTCAAAAAGTGAAACGTGCTTGATAGTTATGGAGAATTTTTATTTATTTTGCACTAAAATGTGTGAGGATCAAACGCGTATCACATTTCTGAGTCACCTCATAGCCTGGAGCTCTGAGGCATAAATTTGGAACAAATCTTGTTGCTCATACAAGGTATTATTTTAATTTTTATGTTCAAAGGGCTGTGTGCGTGGCTGTATGATACCACAACATGACACGCCTTCAACCTAACCTTATTTCTGATCAAAAAAATATATAACTTACCACCTGCTCCTTATTTTCTTTCAAATCAGTTTTGTTTCAAAACAAAAAAGCAATTTCTTTAGTTTATAATCCTTGCTAAGAATGAACCATCATTTTTAATCTTTAGATGCATTTTAAATCCAAGCTGTAATGTCTTACCTCTTTGACAAGGTCAAATATCTTAGCAAATTAAGCTGAAGCTTTATTTTATATGAAAGAATTACATGATTAATGCCAAAGAATTAATCACACACTATTCAGATCTCCTAGATTGGGGTTGTGGTGAGGATTACTTTAATAGTTCTGGCCTACATTTTCACATACTGTATATTGACATTGCCGTTAGTTCGGTAAAGTGCTATAAAGAATTTAACTATTGGAGCTGAATGTCACTTAAGCAGTCGAAAATGAAGCCCAGGTATAATCAAAAGCAGTTAAGATCAATACATTCCACTCAATGGATGAAATAATTTAAAGACATTTTTGCTGTTTTTAATAGAAATATGTACAGCAGATCAAGGTTTTGTTCTTAGGTTTATTGAATGATATATAGTTTTCAGTTTCAGGGATGATTTAAAAATATTTTAATGACATTGTGACACTTCTTGCTTGTAGGGAACATAATCAGACAGTATGTTTTGCCAAATAACTATTCATGAATCTTTTATAAGTGGTGGAGACTCTTTTAACAACATCTAAAGAATTTGGGACATATTCCAATATTAAGTTAATAAAATCACATTACAGTATTGCCAAAGGGTTCAATACAAGAACTTTTTATGGGGTTTTATTTTAGTTGTTGGATAGGTGGTTTATGTAGCCTGTGACAAATAAAATTGACTATTTATACAGAATCGCACTTTCTCATTTAGACTGCAGATTTTGTGGTGGTGTAAGGCAGAGAAGGACTTCAGTAGAAGCTTTCTTCTGATTCTGTGACAGGTAAGACCCCTGATATAGCACCGAGACAGGTAGACATCTTCCCTGTACGGTAGTTTCTGTTTGCTACCACAGTTTATAGAGAGTAAATAATAATTTCACACCTCGCTTTTCCATATTTATGATTGCTCTGGAGGGCATTTTTTATTTATGTTGACTGCTTTTTAAAAAGTGGACAGCACTTTTCTTCCCCATGTGTCAAAACAAACTGTGTTGTATAATTTATGTGATTTATGATGTATCACAGAACTTGGCTGATAAAAAAAAAAAAAAAGTTTTCACTGTCCTTATGATGAACAATAAATTCATGACATACAGTACAGACGTCTCTCGTTGATCTTAATGGTTACTTACTGATTAATGATACTCATTTGCTGGCTGAAATTTCTTATTTAATTTAGTATAGGTAGTTTCTGGCTTTATACATGTTTACTAAGGGATTTACTGAATACATATACTATATATATACATTTAAAAGTATGCATATTACATTTACAAGTGCTTGGCGTGATTAATGTTGCACAAGGCTGATGTTCTACTATGTGTTGAACTAAACATGTATGCCTCTATATTGACACTTACGCAGAAGAATGTCCTTTTTTATGGACCAGATTCAACCATCTGTGTTTTTACAGGATTTCAACAATAAACAAGCCAGTGTTAGCATGCTGAATTTTGGACCCCATAAACATATAAATGATTGTTTGTGAGAAAGTACATCAATCTGATTGTGGATCAGCATGCAGGGCAGCTGTGGCAAAATTATGTAATATTTATATGTAATAAAGCAAGTTAATTTGTACAATTTTGTATCTAATATGAATAGTATGTCAATGCTTAATATTGTAGCATATAAAAAAACTGTAGCAACTGTAAAAAAGTGAAATGTTATGTAACTAATCTATCAACTTGAATACAAATAAATTGAGCAAGGCACAGGAAGGCCTGTTATTTCCATTTCCATGTTCCAGAAACACCTCATAACAAAGACTACACTTTATTAATATCAGCTTCCATCCAGTGCTACTACAAGCCAAGATGTTCCGTAGCTGAGTCACTGATCCCTGGGTTGTAATTTACCTTGTTTCTTTACCCTTGTGCTTTACTCCATAATATATAGAACTAATGATGTTATTCATTAACTTCAAACCATTTGTGAAAATACATCACCATGCAAACAGCTATTTCTCTGCTGGGAATTGGCTCCGACTTGAACTTGCACTCCTCGAGAAACGTGCAGAAGATGTGGTTACATTTGTTTTCATTTTCATTTCATCTCCTACCACAAATGCAATATTCCCCTCTTCATTTTTTTGTTAATTACACTGCACGTCGTTTTGTTTAATCATTTTAAGAGACTCTTTTGAACTATTTCAAGAAGGACTAAAGAAACGCAGTTGCGATCTTGGGGAAACTGCCCGTCAGTAACCCTGTGGCAAGCAGGTCCTGTCTGTCTGCCAAGGAAGCCTTGACTGAACACTTCACTACTACATGAATAATAAATCATGTTATTGCCGGAACACTGCAGTGTATGCTAAACTTTCTTAAAAGTTAACCTGATATGATGCGGTTTGGTTGGTTTAATATATTCCCTCATTGTTCATAGCACTGTATCTGTTTCTGATGTAAATGGATTTGGCAAGCTAATTTATTCGGAAAGCTGCCACCTAGCCAGGTTACATTAGATTTTAATTTACGTAAAGGATAGGTTCCATACTGGAAGATCATTAAAGAGAAATCCAGGCCTCCTTAAAAGACAATAACTTGCAGCAATATTAAAGTAATAAGAAAACAAACTATTCTTTATGTAATATAATAATATCTAAAAAACGAATTAATCGAAATCGAAAATGCTTTGTGGTATTTGTTAATATGTTAGTAGCATTTAATACATGCATTTGTTTTTTTGTGAAAAGTAGTGTTAGCAAAGTAGTAACTTACGGATACCATAGTTAATTCCTTCTTTAAAAAGAGTTTTCTCACATGAAAAAGGTTAAAGAGGAATTTAGAATATATAACCTGTTTACCCAGAATGATAGGTGCTTTCTCTAATGGTACTCTTGTTGTGTTAATGAGATTAAATGAGCAGTGGATATAAAAAAGCTTGCGATATTACTTGGACCTATTGTCCCGTCAAATACCGAAACACAAAGATTGCTGGAAACTTTAATTGAATTTACACATAGTGAAATGACTTAGCAAATTAATTATAAAATGCACAATTTAAAAAAAAAGCTTAAATGAGGAATGGACCCAATTAAAATTACTTGCATTACAAAACAATTTGTGGGATATAGATAATAAAAGTCTATTAAAGTTTAGTAGTAGTGTGATAAGTAAAGTTCATTAAAAAGCAAGACAATGAAACTGTTATTTTCAAAATCTCCACAATTATGCTGCTCACTGGTTCGTTATTGAACTTCCCGTTGAGCTCCGTGCTTCAGACATGCCGGTTGAGTGCATGTGGAGAAGCAGCTTAAGAACTGGTTATCTTACACCTACAATCACAAGACGCTGGAAAGGTCAATCTTCTGTTGAAATGCAAACATTTCCAATCAGCAGATCTAAAGGTCATCAGTCTTCTCTATTATGTGGTCAGCAACAGCAGAAGGACTATTTGGTTCACTTACACCTCCCATCTGAAGATAGGTAACTGGATGTAACAGGTACAAAGTGAACTGACTAGCCTCTAAGGATCCATCACATTAATGGTCAGCCTTCTACCAGCGCCATGTGCTAAGGGCATATAGGAAAGACAAGACATTTGAACGACCGGGCAAACTATTCAATTTCAAGTCTGAATAGATGGGATACTGTAATCGGGCAGTTTATTTTAGAAAAGCAGGCACACTTCGACACTTCGTGTATAAATCACATGTAGTAGTCATAGCCAACAAGCAACTAAGAGCTTTAATCCACTCCAAAGAGGTTTTAAGTACCCAATCGTCATTGCTGGATCTCCTACTGTCTGAGCTTTGATTGATCAGGGAAGAGGTAGGTAACCATGATCCTGCAATGTCGGTATCCATGAACCACACCTGATCTCAGGCAGATAGTACCTCAATAGGTAGGATAGAAAATAGAAAATCTTCTAGATACTGGCACTTCAGTATCAGTGTTGCCTGGATTAGGGGTTCCTAACCTAGCTGGGGTCTAGGGGTCCCCAGGAGCAAGCGGCGAGGTCCCTGATACTCATCCATGTGGCACTTGATTCCTCTGTGAGGTTGCCAGCAATACACTACACGGAAAGACAGCACGATCGCCTCAGGGTCGCAAAGGGAGTGCGTGTCATTCCTGTAGTCGGGTGGGGGAGGGTCTAGCAGAGAGACGAGTACTGGATTGGGTGCAGATCTTTGGGACATACAAAGAAAACCCTGCAGCTTGCTCCACTTATGCATTACTGATATGTGCATGCATACAGAAATACAGTCTCCGTATGCAACAGCCAGGTCAAAGGTGAAAGGTCAAATAAGGTGACAAGGGCCATTTATGAAAATTGATCTCTTCAAATTTCCTCAAATACCAGGAAGAAGGGACCTGTACTGTAAGTCATATAAATAAAAATGGACAAAAAACTTAATAAAAAAATAAACGTTCCTGGTGTAAAAGTGTGTAGTTTGTCTGTGTGTAGTTTGTCCAGGTTTACTGTTGAGTATATGGATGATAGGTGAAGGTGTGTTCGTGTTCAGCAGGTGTATTCTGAACAGTCGATATCTGAAAGTACAGCCATATACTTAAGAAAATCAAAGACAGGCCACATTTTTTATGTCACCCGACAGCTTGATCTAGCATATGTTACAAAGCTTACAATTTTAACCTTTGCCCATTTATTCAGCTGGATATACTGAAGTAATTAAGGTTAATTACTTCACTGAAATGAACAGTGCAGTCCATTCTTTTCATTATAAGACCAAGTCTTTAAATGTCATATTTAACATTTAAATATTTAATTTAAGATTTCCTGTAACCAGATGCTAATAATTAAATAAAAGGTCACTTTTACCTGACCTTTGTTCATAGCTTGGTACAATGAACATAAAAGTTTATACTGTATGTTTGTGATGTGCTATTTGTCTCAGTTGTACATTGCTTTGGACAGCAGCGTTTGCTAAATAAATAAAAATAAATGTAAAAGTAGATGTTTATGCAAGTATTGTATTTTTTTTACCTTGTGGAAATGATGTCACATTTTATTGTTTTTTTTTTTTGTGAGGACATCTGGCTTCTTCGAAAGCTGAGTCTTGGGGAAATTGAGAATCACTTTCATGGTTCGGACGTGACTCTTGCTTTCTTCGCGGTCCACACGCTGTCCGTCGGTGCAAATGCTCCGCATTTCTGCCCAGTGAGCCGATAATCACGGAAAACGCTTTCCTTTAATACCGACGCGTCGGCTTTTCCATTATTTGTGAAGCAGTGCGCCGATGCACCTCAATTTCAAAAGACGCTGTTTCAGACGGGACCCATTCTGCCTGTCTCTCCTTTAGCGACTCACATGGAAAAGTCGCTCCATTGAACGGGTCTCTGTGGTTAATCACTGCTTATCGGAGTGCCGCCCCAGTCCCAGACCTTGCAGTGAGACTACCAATAGCAAACATCTAAGGTCATTTAAATCGACTGCATATTTCTTCACGCTTGAATGTATATTGCATTTCACATCTATAGCCAAATGTGTATGTGACGCCTTTTGTGTGAGACGCGTGTGTCAGTGACCCAGGTTACTGCAGACTGTTCAAAACAGGCCTGAATCATACTTGCGAGTTATTATGTCTTGTGATCAGTTCAGAATTAAAGATTTTAACATTAACTGAAAAAAACATGATTTCCATTGCAGGTAGTTCTGATACAAAGAAATGGGTATTTTTCAGGCTTGTAGTGGTGGGTTTTTTTTTTATCAGGGACCACCAATAACCATGTAGCTTTTGGCTGAAAGTCTTGGTCTTCTGTCTTAACTCACAAACAGGTTGATTTTTTCAGTTTTCTTTGTAATAATATTTAAATACTCAGACATCCTACCAGGTACGTCTTTATTGTGTTAGGGTGTACCTCACAATTTGCTGTGAAAATTGCAAGCAGGATAACCAACCTATTTCAATCTGCCCCCCAAGAATTGATATCTGCATTGACATACATTATATGTAAACGCCTTCTTTCTGAGGTAAAAGCTGAGTACGGTATTCTTGTTGCTATATAGTAAGGGGATAATTCTCTCAGTCTTCCCCAAAGTATATTCATAATAAGTTTTCAAATCACAAACCCAGATGGGAAATAACACGATCACGGTCCAATGTACTGACTGACAGAACAACAGATTCAACCAACTTTATGTATGCAACTACTTTCGAGTTACCATTCACCCTGGAGTGAAAAACAGGCAGCCTTCCTTTGAAAATACAGCCTAGTGCTCTGAAGCAGCGATGGCATATTACGGCTGGATGGTACATCCACACCTCTATCCTGGGAACTTGTCATATTTCCTGTGCAGTTTATAACTTTGAAACCCGATAATGCCATGTTTCTCGAGGAAATTATAACAGCTTCCACTGAGCTGACTTTGTGTCTTTTAAATGCTAATTTTTTTTCATCTAAAAAGCATTGTTTAATCTGTTGGAATAAGACAAAAAAAAAACATTTGCTCCTTCAAGACCATTTTTTGTCAGCACCCTGAACTCTCACATACAATCAGCTAAAACACAGCGGAGTGAACCTCGAAAAGTAACTGTTCGCTTCTTAAATTCAAATGTACATATATCTCACCCAAAACTTTAAAAGTCTTTAAAATGAAGCAAAAACAACCGATTCAGATTCAATGGACCAAGTCTTAAATTAGGGCAAGTAAAATTGCCTAAAAGGTATTCTTTGCTTAACTCTGGAAGAAACCACAGAACATGTAGTTGGTTAAAAAAAATAGGTGACATACATATTAAAAACAGCAAAGAAACAGATATTGAATCAAACATGGTTCTTTCAGTTTCAGCAAATGGTATAATAAAAGTCTTATTAAACTACTCTTATTAGGTTAATATAATTAAACTGTTAATATAACAATTAAATTAAATAATAAAACTATACCATGGTTATTTATTGCATTGGTATTACATAAAAGCTACATATGGCTATCCGGTACATTTTAAATTTCTCCATCTCAAATTTTCCCAGTTGTTTCTAATCATCTGCGGCCGGTTGTCTCCAGCACACGCTGCAATGTGTCAGGAATCGTCACGCAGGCAGTGACGGTCCTGTCAACCGCTAGATACGTGATACATTGCAAGTCACATTGCATCTTCCAGGAGAGAGAGCCGCCAATGGCCTGCCGCACGCCTCACTTTTAAATTTAATCCGTGGCAGGTTTCAGACTGGAGGTCCACCACAAGCCAGGGCAAAGGTGCTGGACGAGACAGATTACTCAGACAGCAGAACTTTAGTAGATCAAAGTGACAAGCCTCCATTGAATAAAGTAAACTGAAACAAAGGAAAAATTAACTCAAATTCCTTCAAAACCACCAACACCACTTCAGGCCTCTTTTATACTCAGCTAACCTTATAAACACACTAATGAAGCGATTAGTCCAAACAGGACAGAATGGGCTTCATGAACTAGTTTACCTGTAGGTCTGTGATTCATGATCGATCGCCATGAAAACGCTGAAAAGCCCCACCCAAACTACTGCTTCTGCTGCCTCACAAATACGCACTTTTATATACAGGAAACTGAACCATTATCATTCTTGTGTTTACTGCTCTTGAAATCCGAGTGTAGAAGTTACTCCACGTTTTCTTTTGTGTTGAAATATTGCCAGTATTGTGAATAGCATAGAGTTCATGTACAGAACATTTTGTTATCCTCAGCATGATGAATTCAATGTTCCCATAATGAAAATAAAAGAGGTTTTGATGGAAGCTTATAAACATAAACCAGCACCCCCCCCCACAACCCACGCAAAGATATACATATGAAAATGGAAACAGGGACTTTATGTGAAATTTATGGCCTGTGAATGAGGTGAAAGACTTCCCGGTGCCCTATTCTTCATGTAAATGGTGCTGTTCCAATCAAGATATAATGACATACTTTTGTGGGTAATCTGACATGTTAATGTCATATATATCAGCTGGTCATCGACTGAAGGACATGGTATCACTGCCACCGTCTAACATCAGGTAATAAATGGGATATTATGAATCCTCGCAATGACATATTTACTATGCGAAGTTAAAGACATCTTGTTAGCTGAAATTAATATGCATCCAAATACAAATATTACATCTTGAATGTTTCTTCTCAGAAGGTGGTATTCTACCTTTCATGATGAGTCTTATTATGTATTGAACTGTAAATATAAAACACTTTTTACTGATCTAATTATTTATTAACATTATATCTCCATCATATGCATTATATCTCATAGATTCATTTATTCATTTAGAGCAACGTTTAATTTCTGATTGATGTATATGTATTTTGTCAGAACCCTATTGCATGCTCAAATTGTTAAATGCACTAAATAGTAATATATTTGATCCCCAGCTGCTGTATATGATTCGGATGTGTGTATCTCTTTTTCATAGCTTTAGCGGCGTTGTGGTATATTCTCAGCACTGCCTCTAAATGAATGTCAGCTTGTTTTGCCTTGGCCACGCTCGATCAATACTTCATCTGACTGAATTGTCTTGTGTCCGTGCAACTTTGATGCCGCGGCTTAATTACCTCCAGTAATATTCCGAGGCTGCGGGGGCAGTGATCAGCTGTGTTTTGGCCAATGACAATCTGTCCGCTGCCTAAAGGTTGGGCTTGAGGGTATTGGGAAGGATCTGGATCTATGTCGGATGTGGGGAGTTTTTTTTTCTGGGGAGAGGGGCTAGGCTTAGAGCTTTTTCAAGTCAACTAGCTAGATTATTCACTCACGGTGAAGGACAAAAGACGTAGAATCCACATTTTTAAATGTCACCAGGCTTGGGGTTTGATTCCATAGCCGTTCCTACGGTGCGGCGTCGCAAGCTAATTTTCTATTCGTCGGAAATGGTTTCAAAAGTAGGGGAAAAAGGAGTAAATAAATTCTATTTCCAACGCAGTTTGGCAGATTTGGATAATTTGGAATTAATGGCTATCAAGGTAATATTCATCTGAGGCAGGGAACAGGGAGAGTGCAGTCAAATGGCAATCATGACAAATGACATCTTCTGTCTGGGAGTCACGTCTCCTCACTGGGCAGATTTGTCATCTTCGCTTCTGACATTTTTCATCCCAGTATCAAATCCCAATGACAGTCTGATATTTTCTAATTCTCCCTACCCAACAGCAGGCCAAAATGATGCCTTCTGGATCTGTTCTCCCATTCTGCCAGATTTTCATCATTGGACTAAAAACATAACACACTCTCTCTCTCTCTCTCTCTATATATATATATACAACTATATATATATATATACTCAGCCAAAAAAGAAACGTCCTCTGACTTTCAACTGTTTTTACTGTCAGTAAACTTAATATGTAAATATTTGTATGAACACT
>JAABNX020000038.1:13822657-13833663 GCA_015163995.2 Mormyrus lacerda
CCCCCCCCCCCCCCCCCGCAACAGAATATTACAAAATAATGGAAACATTTCTAAGCACTGAAATGGAAATGCTTTATTATAAGTCCATTAATTTCAATGCATTTTAGGTGACAATAGAAGTATCATTTTATTGTTTTTAATTATTAACCTTTAATGTAAAAATTATTTTGTTTTTATACAGGAATAATAATCCTCTTGACACATGAATTTGACATCTACTGATCTATTGTAAAAATGGGATAAAATTTCAAATGCAAATAAGATACATGCATTTAAGTTAAATATCAGAACAAATAACATTTTTATTTACAAAAAGTTAAACAAATATTGCACAATAAACTAAAATGTTGAATTGAATATAATTACAATTATGTTTCCATGTTTAAAGTTTATTATATGTATATTTATAATTACTTATTATATAGAATTATATACTATTATACATTAGTGATAATTTACATCTCATCTTATTTTTTTTATTGAAAATCTATGCTTATTTTATAATATGAATTTTTTTTTTTGCAACTGTAAGGAACAGAATCACTTACCAAGAGAGCTGAACCTGTGTTCAAAGAATTCTTTCTTTATTTCACTCAGTAATGTGAGATTAGTCCTTGTAGCTGCAACAATCTCTCATGTAAGTTGGATTCAAATTGGGAACACAGAGAACACTTCTTTTCAACAAGCAATTTAGCATATGACACAATGTTTTCCCTTATTGTTTCTGACATGCTCACATCTTGCATTGAGAGTGTGTCTTGAAGTTAGAATGGCTTCCCAGCCTCTTTCATTTATACGCTTCTTCGTGACTGGAAATGATGTCGTCTCCTTTATTCACAATTCTGCACAAGACAGAGCTGGAGAAATTATAAATCAAAGTTGCAAAAAGAGTGGCTTCTTAAGCAAGACAATTAATATTTAACGTCACAATATCAGGCCTCAATTACTAAGACAAATTGGTTTAAGTATTTCCTTCAAATTATTTAAATTATATCTGCTAAATTCCCTCTCTTTACAAAAACTAAGAAAAATAAATTGTAGGAAAAAAGAAAATTAAAAGTTACCAAAATATGTATAAATTTGAAATTAAGAATATTAATAGTGTAACACAGAACATGCCACACATTTTGCTACAATAGTGAGGCAACAGCACAGACAGTCTATGTCTTCCATCATGTTCTAGAATTGAGGTTTTTGGTTAATTTTGACTTAATTATCTAAATTGTGTATTGATTGGACATCATTTTTTGACCCTTGAGCTAATGGGGAAAGATGGGTATTTAATCATAAATGTTTTATCTAACACCGTATAGGAGCTGTCACTTATTCTCTCGCTGGCACGCTTTTATGACAGGGCACTATTATCTGTCCTCTTACGTTTTACCCTTTTGTGACCTTTTGCGTGCCCACATGTGTCCGGGTTATATATCTTATTGCCGTGGTGCAACCTTAGCCATTAGCTAGTCCCTACACCACTTCAGTAGGACATCAACCCCACCATTTCTGCAGTTCATTCATTCTGCTGCTTCTTAATGATCCTTAGGCCTGGCCTTAAATCCTCTCTTTATTGTAGGCAGAACTGACAACAGGCAACCATGTCTTTCATCTCCTTGATGTACTTTTATACAGCTTTTGGCTTTTGTTCGTATTGATGCAAACATTACCATATACTGGCAACTCGGGACCAAAAACAATTGACTAACTGTTTCAAATCCAATACGCTTAAGTTGATCAGACACAAAGTTTAAGTTCAGTCAGATGCAGGAATGAGGTCGCCGTGTAGCCCACAGCTTGGTGGCGAGCAGGGATCCGAACGAGCAAGTGAAGACAGGTCAGGACGGAACCAAATTTATGGCAGAAGTTTAAGAGGACAACAGCGCATGACTTTGGGATTTTTGCTGACTGTTAGGCCTGCCTACACTTCCCTTTATCCTTCTGTTTTGCTTTCATTTTTTTGCCTCTCTGGCGCCTACCTTCTTTTTAAGTTTCAACAAAAGTGGAATTAATGTTGGAAAAGGGCACCATTTATGAGAGACTTAAGCTCTGGTTGGGAAGCGTGAGTTAAATGGACTGGCCTTGAATAAAGAATCTCAATTAAACAGCAAAAGTACAAAGTAACAAATACCACACTCATTACGAATGAATGTTCCGTAGGTTGTGGAAGAATTTCAAAGTTGGCTATATTGTAAAGGCGAAATGGTTGCTGACCCTTATTGTGCGGCCTCTAATGGTGGGGTCATTTGCTTTGGAGCTTGGTGTGATCCCAGAGTCAAGCTTTTGTAAAAAAAAAAAAAAAAAGGACCATTCAGGGTTCATTTTTCCGTAATGCTCTTCAAAGCCATCAGCTACATCTTTGATGTTCCCTCTTAAGTTAAGCAGTTGAGAAAAAGGGACAAAATGAGAATAATTATTGGGAATCCTGCTGTTTTTATGTTTCATTTCATGAAGTTCCCGAATCGTTAGTTAAGTAATCCACAAAATATTTACAGTATTCGTTGTCGCGATTGTTTTTGCTGGTGTTGAATAACATTTAGACAAAATACTTTTTTGTTTGGTTTTTCTTTTTTCCGCAGTGTAAATATCTCAGTTTTTAAATGTATATTTATGCTCATAAAATGACTACAGTATTCAGGGTACTTTTTGCTTATTTGCTTAAAGACTAATCAAAAACATTTTATTGAAGGACATTGAAATATCTGGAATCTGTATCTTAGTTTTGCAGGTTTGTATTTTTGATTATCCATACTGAAATGAAAAATGCTAAATAATGATTTCTTGTTTTTTTTAGTCCTGTAAATGTATATTATTATGCAGAAAATTATGTAGAAGCACAGGTTACAGCAATTAGTCAGAAAAAATGGTGCATGGACACAAATATACAGTATTTATAAATGTATCTGTTTGTCTATCTTTCAATGAGCATAACAGATAAAACATGCATAACATTATAATCAATAGAGCTATATTTTCACACATTGCCTCTGTGTCACATCGTAATTATTGACTCTTAACCATTTTGTTAAATTTCATTGCCATTGAACCACACTGACATGATCTCATCTGCAACAACTGAATTAAATTGTCATTCAACAGTATTTTTCAGTAGTATTAAAATACAGCCTTCATGTATATTTGTAATATATTTCAGAAACACACACTCTGAAACACCATACAGAAATGTTTCAATAGATAGAAACAGAGGTGCTGTTTTAAATTCTGTCCAAATTCAGCAAACAGATATTTCTGTCCTTTTTTTATATGTGCACTATTTTATTGTGCACCACTGGACTGTACGCAGCATGCAGCAGCTACGCTGGCACTGTAAGCCACGGACGGTCATACAAGACATCGCCTTCCCGTCCTTTTACAAAATGCCAGAGAGGGCCTCGCTTAAGGTGGCTAACGTACAGATTTATGCAGGAAACCAATGCTCAATGTCTGCAAGGTCGCCGTTCCCCTGAATGGCGGCGGAAGCCCCTACGATCAGTCGCGGATGCTGTGTGAGTGGAGGAGACACACCAATAGGAGGCACAGGAAGACCACAGAATTATGCTGCTCCTGCCTGTATGTTTTTGCTCTTAAACAGGGGGCTCAGCCCTGATGTGTAATGAATAAAAAGTGAGCTGTATGCATGATGGTTTTATTAATAATGTCAGCTGTAAGAAATAAAATTGTCATTGTTTTAACTAGTCCGCACATCATAGTATAAATCTGTTTTCTTTCTTTCTTTCTTTCTATCTTTCTTTCTTTCTTTCTTTCTTTTGTGTGTATATTTCTTTACTGAATATATTTATATTATGACGATATCGTATTGTTAATGTTTTATTTTTTTGTTCTTGTGTTTTTATGTACATGGATTCATGGCATTATGAACGAGAGTATTCAGTGCTGACAAACAGTTTCACTGAATAAAACAGTGTTACAATGTGAGTGTATTTTGGATTGCGTTTTGGTAGGCTTGTATTTCTGTGGCAAAAATTACCACGTCAAGTCACCACAAGGATCACCCCTTGCATGGACGAAGCAAAGTATCTCTGACTCCTCTTTTTACTTGAAAGAGCTCCTTGACTGTGCAACATATTGGGTGCCTGTAATTTTTTCAGATGGAGCCGTCCCCCTTTGGGTCAGTAGAAGCGTTCGACTTTATCTTCAACGCGGTCCGAGGAGCTGATACGCCCTTGTAGTGCGTGGCCTTTGTGCTTGTGCATGTATGATTAAAACGCAGCTGATTTGCATTCGGATGTTTCTACATCACAAAGAGTGCATCTGAACAAAGAGGGGCAGCCTATGAAATGTGTAAAGACACAGTTAATTATATTGGCTGCTGCTCTGGTCACCTCAGCGGCTTAATTTATGACGGAGGGGAGAGAGGGGAATACGTTTGGGAGGTAGGGAATGCGAGCCCAGAGACACAGGGCGAGAGAAATGAAGTCAGAAGTCATTGGAGAAGTCAAGGACCTTTCAAATGATTGAGCGAGATTATCAATAAAACCACTCGCCCGGGCCAGATGAGCAGCCGGGCTCATTTGAAAATTGCTTCTATCGTTATAATTAATGCCTGCAGGTGTTGGCTGAAGTTGTGAAGAAATCACTGGTATTGGTGCTCAAAAGTGTCCAGTTTTATTAAAACTGGCAAAAAAATGCATCAAACTGCAGCGGATTCTATTTATAAACCGTCTCTGTGTTCATGCTGAGCATCTATTGTGGAATAAAAGAGAAGTCATACAAACGATAGGACATTTAACCAAATTCCCTTATTAAATTAAAATTCTTTTAAATGTGCAGGTGTTCATTTAAGATTGTTATTACCATTGAAAATATTCACTGCAGAACCACGCACTGCATTTAAAACAGGTAAATCATCTGCAAATGTAATTTTTGAAAAATCACAAAAGTCTCTTGAGACTTATTTTAAATGATTTATTTCATAATATAATATAGTTGGGTTCAGATACGAAGCGCTATATGATCAAAGGGACTTAAACAACAGACAAGACTGATACCATCGTCATGACGGATGGCGCATCGATATACACACATCCAAACCTTAACATAATTACTATAGACAAAAGCCATAAAGACACACGCCTGAGAGGTATTGTCAGGCAGCACGATGGCCACCTAAGGGCCCATCATGTCAACAACCGGGCAGTCCATAAACAAAGCAACTGCTGAGTCGTCACTGGATGAGGGGTCCTTATCTTCCAAAGTTCTACCTGTACAGAGAAGAGAGCTTTGCTGGTGACCCAGGGGGCACTTGAAGGGTGACACTCAGGCCCTTTGTAAATGCTCATGAGGTACCTTCAGGGTGTCAGGGCCAGTGTGGAATCTTAATGTCACCTACTTTGTCACGTGCAGAGATGAGCTGCCCGGTGTGAGCTCTGGATATGTTGTTTTTAGACCCTTGGGGTAAGAAGGATATGGGGAGTCCTTCAAGTAACGCTCCCGAAACAAGAGCGGCAGGGACATAACGGCAGACAGCAGTCCTTTGCAGCAGGGGTTCAAGGCCCCTGTAATGTTCGCTTTTATGACACCATGGCGCTTCGGGATCAGAAGGTGTTTGCCCCCTGGTGGTGCAAAGCTCACTTAGCGTACATGCTAACATTTCCATTGTTCCTTTATTTACTTGAAGTTTTACTATTACATTGCCTAGGAGGAACATTTGGGGAAACGATTTTAATCATTCACCGTTTCACCAACGCCGCCAACTAAACATCTTCTTGGCTCGGCGATAAATGTCCTGGCAAGATGAATGTTTTGCCGTATAAAGGACTGGAAGCATCAGCGCCTACTATGACTCAACCCATGCACCCCCCCCTCCAATTCCCCAACCCCAGACACAAGTATCAGATTATAACTATCGCTTGTTTGCCTGGATGCTCCTCACAGTTACTCAGAGATGAACTGTTATGTAAAAATGCACGAGCCACGTGACCTGCAACGTACATCCACTTTAAACTCTGATTTTTGTGCCTCTTCTATTCCCCTGTTTTTCCCTTCTTTGCCTTTTCGCTCTGTAACCATCTGCCAAGTGATTCCCAGGGTGAATGCAGTAAGAAATCAAGGTCAAAAGGAGAGTCCCTCCCCCAACTTTTGTTATCTCCAATTTTCATTTCAAATTATCGTCTTGCCTTGCTAGTCTGTTGGTAGCAACCCTTTAAATGAATCAAATGTAAATTATTCAACAGGCGAGATGTTTACTTCCTCCTTTCACCCCATGCTATGATAGAAAAACGTAGAATATTTATTGCAATTTCGAACCTTTGCGATAATACTGTGAAGCCATATAGATCAAAAGATTCACATTCATTATGATGTTAATATTAATCACTATAAATGTATTGAATGAAGTACATTTTATCTTTTAAATATGCGAATAAAACAAAGAAACTAAGCAACTTATGCTTTTACTGTTTACTTTCCCCCGAAACCCCTGTTTATTGGGTAACAGGTGCTAAATATTTACAGTATTGCCTGCTATTTCAACACCTAACTGACATAATTGTTTACAGACTCAACATCTCACATTTTAATTCTGTATAAACAGTAAGCATTTTATCACATATTCCTCTTATTATCCATATCTGAGTTTACTTTTCTATACTAATTATTATATAGATACTGTATACAATAAATACTTTTACAGTATTGTCAATGCAATGCTTTTAACTTTTTTTAGTCAAACAAAAGAATACCCTGAAAGAATACCCTGATTTGGTTTCTACTTCACCAGGAAAAAAATGTTGGATATGTTTTTAAATATCTTTATTTATATCCTATTGATCTATAAACTTTGTGTCAATGACACCATAAATCTCATTTTTTTCATTTGAAGGATAAAGCTTAATGTCATCAGGATTAGTGCTTAAATTATTTCATGTGTGACGGGACGATAATTAAAAACGGAAAATATAGCCATATGACGCCTATTAAAGAATCACCTTTTTGGACTCCTTTTAAACCAGAGACCAGTTCTAAAGTACTGCAGGCAATTTAGGAGACATCAAATGAGTGTGACCTTAATAACATCCTCCCTGACCCTAAAACCACTTATCAATTCATATAGCGAAGAGCTATAATTCCACCTTATTCCTGTCTCCACTGTGAATGCTATTATTATCTTACACAATACAGGCCAGCCTAAAACTTAGGGGTACTAGTGTTCCCCTGTCAAGGTGTAAAGTCAGTGCCTTCCGCTTGTGCTTATGAAGATCCATGATGACTGTAGAGAAAATCATACAGGCTGCAGATGTTAATCAGTCTCCATTTTGAATTGCATTTCTTGTTTCTCCATTTGATTGTCCTGCTGCCCATCTTTTTACGGGCATTCTGATTGGAGATGCTCCTCGGACTTTATTCTGTCTTCCAGGTTTAACACACTAAAAGTAAAATTTTTAGTGTATGAAGTATGAATTTATTTCTGCCTGCAATCCTGTATTGGATAAGAGACTATAAGATGGATGGATGGATGGATGGATGGATAAACTTATTTCCCTTTTTTCCATTAAACCAAAGCTGGAGCAAAAGTTCACAAACTGATTGGCTTAAAAGACGCATTTTTTAACCGAGTCTTTCACTCAAAGTGTCTTTTACAGGTTACTGGGTTTCCCTCCATCCACTTGTATACATTTCCCCGGAGTACAGCAGCATAAACCAATCTCAAACATGAACCAGCAACATTTTGTTTTACAGTGAGTCTACAGTAAGAATGCAAACATGTTTTTGTTATTTGCTGCTATTTTTTGCCCTATTTAGTGATTATATTTAGTAATATTAAGGTGTTAGAAGTCCTATGTTCTTTTAATGTCTTTTTATTCATGCAGCAATTCCCTTTTGAAAAACCCTGTGCTATATAAAATTTGACTGGCTTACTGACTTGTGCCCTGAGAATATTCCGGCACATATAAAACAGTGTTAACGATCTGTTAGTGTGGGAGGGAAACTGGAGGAGTTAGAGCCTGCTGTGATCTCCAATGCCCGCAGGATTTTTCCGGTGCCGTTCCATCTTTGCCTCTTAATGACTTAATTTATCTAATTACTTGTTCAGTTGAAGACAATTAAGATATTCCCAAGGTTTTACACCACCGACGATTTAAAAGATAGACTTAATGTGTGGTTCAATCTCGACAAAGCAGCCTCGCAGCGACCTAATGACAAGGGGAAGTTTGGCTTAAACTGTGCAGATAATCAGTGGTGGCCGTGAGCAGTGGTGGAGCGGGAACACGCCAGACCACCGGGAATCGATTGTGACACCAGTGACCCGTCAGAGACTCATACATCCCTCCTCTTTTCTGCTCTTAGTTATTACATAATTAACTTTATTCACTTGTCCATATTTATAGTTGTTCTTTATATACATTTCTATCAGATACTTTTCAGTACAATGGTTATTTTTACATTATAAGCTCTGCTATCCAGAAACTCAGCTAATAGCTAGGCTGTATAAATGGCGTGCCCTTGTACAATTTCACATCTGACTACACTGAGCTCCTACCATAAAATAACTACCAGAGTATTTACACCAATGATTCATTCTGTGGCATATGTCTGTAAAAGCATATATGTTTAAAATCTCACATAATGGAATGCACTGCTAGACTGAGCCTCTATAGAGACTAACCCCCATTTTTCTCTCCTGAAATAGCTTAGATTTTTGCACTGTTATACATCCTAAGTACCAGTATATGTTTTTGTGTGTGGAAAATATCATGCACTACTTGTTGACAAGAAATGGTCCGTTGCTTCAGTTGGTTAAGGCTCAGATTCTGTGAAATGCAGGCCTTTTAAAACGTCTAGGGATACAGCACACAAATATTACGACCTCAATGATTGATCATCTGCTAAAAGCTGATTTGTTCTGGATATTTGATATGTGGGGACCAGATTGGAATTAACAAGTGTACCGGGATGTAACTCAATTGAGATTTCCTACCACACACATGCATGCATGTTACTAAATAGTTTTATTCAGATGGACAGAGCTGAAGATGTACCACTTGCTTGATTACTGTCAGAGTTGGAGAACAGCAACAGATGCTGGCAGGTGACTTTATTGAAGCATAAAAAATCAGACAGAACAAACAATGTTTATACATGCAGCTACGCATCCAGTGGTCCGAGACGCAGGCAAGCGTGTCTTTGCTAATAAAAGAACATCATTTCGTATCGTCGTAAAAATCCAGGCCACTCACCTGAAGCACGGACGATTTTACCGAAGGCAGGACAACGCTAATCAGCTGTTAATGTGCCTAATTAGTCTTTAAAACATCCCTGCCCATGTGAGACGCATTTGCTCACATCTGTTAGACACGTGTGTTTCTCATGTTTACTTTAATTTCTGTGCAGGATTGCGATGTCCATTCTTACGTGCGTAAGATGAAGATTTCAAAAGCTTCCTCTTACTTGCCACCCAGTGTAATTACTTTGGCCTGCAGATGTTAGCTGTGGCATTGTGTATAATGAAATAATGCCGACAATTTTGTCTCAGTTACGGCATGCTGTTGCTTTTGACTGGAAGTGTGCGCGGCAATGAGGAATTCTAATATTCAAAAAGCTGAATCACAAGCATTCTGGACTTTGTTATTTTTGTTTTGTATAATTTAGAAAATGCATTATCTCCATGATGGGCCGTCCAGGGCTTCTCCTTGCTTTCTGTCCTCAGTGTCTGGGAATCGGCTCCAAGCTCATCATGACCTTGCTCTGGATAATAGGATCTGAGAAATATTGATGCATGGATGGAATGGATAGAATATTTCCTCTTTATATGAGCTTATTTGCTGTTCTTAAGCAATGCCTGGTCAGGCATAAGTCTCCACTGGACGTCCCCCCCCCGCCCAATGTTGCCCGGGCGTAGGGGAGTCTACAAGTAGAGGAACCCAAGAGAAGGAAGGTAGTTCTGTGGTCTTCGTTAATGGCTCGGGATTCATGCAGAACCTCGCCACAGTCCACACATCTTCTTTTGCTCAGATGAGATTTTCGGATGAGCCAAATCCTAGCGTCCCAGGAGCTTTGCTGTGGCCCCCACACAGCATGCCAGTGCAGAGGGTCAGACATTCCTCACGCTCAGGCGAGCCACTCGGCTCAGCAACAGCGCGGGAATAGATGATGGAGTATCAGACGCAGTTGGAGGTCTTCCTTTTTCTTATCCTTTTTCTCTTTCTTTCTGAAATGTTTTGATAAAACAACCGCAGTACAAGTCCCATTACAACACTTTGCGTAACATTTCCGTGAACCGCAAATTGATTGGTCAATTTCTGCCTTTTATCCCTTTACTTAAACAATGCATTGACATTTCAAATAAATAACAATCATGCAGATTTCAAATACAATCATGCTTCACTGTCTGCTTTCGTTCTCCCCTATTTATTCATTTGTATAATGCAGGTTGCTTTTTGCACACATAATTAAAAGTACCGTTGAAATTAGTATTATTGCAAGAAGACATGTAACACGTGCTAATTAATTAACCGCACATGTTGCAACCCTGGTGCTTATTTTCTTTAAAATATTGCCTTATGTCCCCAGACTAGCATTGTTAAGAAACTGATTGCCAAGGGAGCAACTTGGGTTTGTTTATGAAAATACAGAGACAGAATATAATAACAACCATTAGGAGGATAATATCACTGCTGGTACCCAGACAGTGGGATGTATTTCGACTGTTTCCCAGTATGTGCAAAAGCGATGTCTTATCATGAGTCACTTTAAGCAGCTGCTCGATTATACAGAATATACAGCTTCGTATTTTCCTGACTGCAAGCATTGATTGGAATATCTCCCCTGCAATAGCGCTGACAGGGATCCTACCAAGGAAATGGAGATCTTGAAGGGGCTACTCTGTAGCGACAATCCACTCTGTAAAAAATGCCAATATTTTAATCCGGAGAGTAAATCATCTCCATCAGTCTGGTTGCATATCTTAATGCGAACAGGCAAGCTTTGTTTTTACGTTTTATTTTTCCAGCATTTGATTTATGAGGATAATTTTATCAGTTGATATAGCATGA
>JAABNX020000038.1:13852284-13864987 GCA_015163995.2 Mormyrus lacerda
AATTAAATAGGTATCCTTAAAAGCTACATACTTGTATTTGATTTACTAAATAAAATAAAATAAAATAAAATAAAATATTGAGCTAATGAACTGCAGTTGTAAAGTGGTAACAACTGCAATTATTTGTTAGCTTTGATCTAGCTGGCACAAGAAGGTTCTAGGCTCAATCCTGCTTGGGTCTCATCCGCATAGATAAGGTTATTGATCCTGTGCTGGACTGGTTTATCTCTCCAAGAACAGGCCGCACTTCCATCCCCTTCTGTACCTGCTCCATGTGCAGAATATCATTCACGTCTTACTGCAGCGGGTCCAAAAATGAAAATCCGTAATACATTCTATTAAAAGTACATGCTGTATGAGAAGTTCAAAAAGGCCGAAAGACTGATGAAATTGCGAGTACTATATAGTGGGTCTAGTGAAACTACTGAGTCTAGACAAATCCATTTTCACTTATGTGTAAGAGCGCCCTCTACTTAGATAAGCTGTTTGAATAAATTAGTGCATTTAATATAGAATAGGACAATAATGTGCAGCAAGTTTCTAATTAGGTTATTATGTGACAAAAGTATTAATGTCAAATTTCTTGTTTCCGGGATGAATTTTTAATTGCTTACTGATGAAGGCTGTATTGGCTTTTTGAAAGCACTAGCTTCTAGAATAGCTAAAAATAACCACATTACTGTTGTGAGGCTGGGAGAGAATGAAATGCATCTCAAAGTATTGTGAGTGTGTTTGTGTGGCACTTTGAACTGTCTAATGTGATTTCTCCCAACAGAATTAGCGCAGAGCGTCCGAATGAATTGCGTACCCCGCATTTTCCCGCCATCGTGCGTACGTCTCCGGATTACTTGAGAGACATAAAAATGTGTCAGGCTCTGCTTAGCGGTTCCCGGACCGCGTGGAAATCTGGCAGTAAAGGTTAGCACAGTGTTTAGTTGTTGACTGGGAAGCGGAATGCCAGTCTCTTAATGAACCCTCCAGAGATACCTTGTCTGGCAGAGATGGTCCGGTCTGATCCGGGGGAAGCTGAAATTAGTTATTTCTCACAATAACCCCTGATGAAAGCCTGCCTCCAAATGTCTTTCTTGTCACCAGCTTCTCAAGACAATAAACCAATTAGGTGGTGCTGTGCTAAGGGCCATCTCACTGTGAAGGAGGATTGGAGGCGAGACTTGGGGTGATGCTTTAGAGTCAGACCATTGCTTGGTCTTTCTGATTTGAAAGAAACCAAAAGGAGCGAAAAAGCAGTGTAAGCATGCAGATAAAAGAAACTTATGTGGAACAGCCAGAAGTATGCCTCGTTTTTTACTTTGGAAAAGACATGCAAAAATATACAATAGATGAAAGTATCAAGGATTCATTTTGTGTTGAGAATAGACCATATTTTGTATGATATTCAGTATTGTCCTTTGATTCACTTAATTTCTTTCCGAATACAGCTCCTATACATTACTTGACGTTTAAGTCACTGATGCGAGGGATGCGCAGTTGTTTATATTACAGTGCTCATTGGTATACATAATTTTTAATGAAGCATATTTGTCCTGTTTAATTACCCCTGAAACTCTGAATTGATTGATGTTTCTTGAAGTGTGAGACTTGGTCTCTAACCGTAGAGGACTTGGATGCTATATTGTTATATAGTGACCTCATTGTAGACATATTGTAGATATATTTTACGTTATGGTTCACTCACAGGTATATATTTTGATGGTTTGTTGTCAAAAGATGTGAAGGGTTTTTTGTAGCTAGTTATCGGTGTATGTGCTTTAAACGTGCCTCTTTATGTTCTCATCTCCTTTGTTAGATATGTGCTCATTGAGCGTGGTAAAGGTAAACGGAGAGACTATACGAGCATAATCAATAGTAACTTTCTTCCGGCATAGACTCTAACACCAAAGGTCCTGCAGCTGCAGTTAAGCCCTATTTAATCAGTGCTTCTTGAATAATTTGGAAGGAACTGTCTTAATCTGCTTGTTTTGGGTGGGACATGTTTTGATTTAGCCCATGCAACATGATCAGGATGTGTTTTCAGCCTCCGTAAAAATATTATATATTATATTGAAAGAAAAATTCAAATCAATGCTCTGATTTAAATTCAACAGCATAGTTTTGTGTCAATCTAGGATGTTTCCTGTTCATACTGATGTAGATTATCCTGACTAAAAGCATGTGGTGACAGCAAGTATATGCAGTCTTTGTCTCTGCTGCTTCTTCTACCTGCTTACCCCCCCCCCAGAGCCTGCGCTTAATATCGAAACATATTCAGGCCACTAAGTCATTCTGCACATCCTCTGGTAAACACAAACATTTGTCAGGAAAGCAAGCTGTTTTTTAAGCCCCAACGATAAACATCACAACGACTGGAGTATTTGCCGGTGAAATCCTGTGATTGAACTCGGTGGAAGAGTGGATAGATTCATAAAGTGTGTACGTTTTTGTGTCACTGTTTGGGGGGGTGGGAAGCAGATTAAAAATGGAATAAAAAATAAATCAAGGTCACGTCATGTAGACCTAAAACAGAAATATACTGTCTTATTGCAAAATTATAATGGCTATTCCGGATGAGGTTTTTTTTCTTAACAGGAAGTAATTTTATGAGTGACTACATAAAGAGATTGAGAACGCTTCAAACTTCACACAATCAGAAGTTTTGTAATTAAATACAAAGAGCAATAGCTAAGAAAATGAGAGGTTTCCTCTATAATTGCTAGTTAAAAAACACAATGGGTCCTAAGTACCCACAAACAGCATCACATCAAGATCTCATCTAGTTGTGAAATTCTTATTGAGGCATTTTTTAATGGTTTTATTTAATATTGAACATTCTGGTGTTTCATCTTTAGAGTGCAGATAGCGTGACTGGCAAGAAAAGCCATGCCGTCGCCATATTGTAAATAATATCCGTCTCATCCTTCCCAATGAAGATGGGCCTGGAGATAACTGTGAAATAAATAAGCCCCAGTGCTGCCCTTGCGCAACTAGGACCTATTAATTGCATCATGTTTGGTGCCGCGACGGAGAGACAGGTTTGCGGCGCAGTCTAGACCACACAGCGCTGCATCATGGATACTGGCCTCCAGCGTTGCAGGAATTGCAAGAAAAGAATTTGATGGAAAAACGCAGGGGAGGAAACGTATTCCTTTCTATGACATTAGTCTGCCTAGGATCTATTGCTGGCAACTTAGGAATTTGTAGGTAGACACATGGTTTTAATACTGCTTTGTTTTTTTTCATTTCTTTGGGATGTGTGCACAGCATATAAATATTTGATAAAATAAATATATGCATGGATATATTATCCCAAAGTAGAATGACATGTACTTTTTTTGTTACTCTTTTACATGTCGGGGTGATTCTTTAGAGAACACCTACGTTTGAATGGAAAAGGAGACGAAAAATAAGTAT
Organism: Mormyrus lacerda; assembly: GCA_015163995.2. NCBI lineage: Eukaryota > Metazoa > Chordata > Actinopteri > Osteoglossiformes > Mormyridae > Mormyrus > Mormyrus lacerda. The sequence goes on from JAABNX020000038.1 coordinate 13,855,693, forward strand.
GTCACATGCTAAGTGTAAACACGGCAGTCGCAGTTGAGAACGTCACTGTTCTGTACGCGTCATTTGACCTCACAGAAAAGATGCTATCGGTGAATGATTAAACAACGTAACACTTAAATCAGAAATTGTGAAATGTGAGTCTTTCCGTTTCTCAAATGGCAATGACCATGTGATTACGGTTGTATCTTTGGATGCTAAAGGACACGGTTCAGTGTGATGCCATGATATGAGCCATAACACATGCATATTGCTTTTTGAAGCAACCGTTAAATTTCGCTGTGGTGATAAAAAATTAGGTGGGATACAGGCCTTTGAGCACCTTTATTCATTAATTTAAAAATAAAACTACGGCAAAAGGTCATTTACATTCTTCACAGGCGCTTAACATAAACATTAGAAAAAGGGCTCAGATCCATTTTGAATGATGGACGATAAAAAGCTATTATGGCCCCTCGTGGCTCCTGGATTCTTTCACGCTTTCCTGTAAAACTTTGCCAGCATAGTAAAAACACACAATACCTGGGGTCCACCGAAGCTGTGCCTAAATGAAACACTGCGACGTATTCCCTTCTATGCTCATAAATCCCAATTATTTCTACACAGGAGGCACTTGCTCAGAGTCCAAAAATTCCATAAAAAGAGGATAAGTCTCTGCATTGTAACAAAAATGAAAAGGCATTCACATAGCAGGGGTACTTTCAGGTGCAATTTAAAAAACATTTTTAACATAAGATGTAATCAAAGTGCTGTTTCATTTTTAAAAGTACAATTAAACAGATGACTCACACATTAGTATATCTCTGCAGCATACTGATGCCATGGGGTAGCAAGCATTACCTATCAGATTGTAATACATTCACTAAATGCATGACATTGATGTGTAACTTTGCATTTACTTAGGTGTTTTGATGATTAGATGAGTATTTGGAGAGCTGCATCTACAGTCTATAGCCTGTCCCAAAGGATGAATGCAAAAGAAATGTATATTTTTAAATAGCAGATAGTCAAACATCTTTTTAATGAATTAACACGTCTATTGTAAAATATATGACTGGGGTTATGTTATTTTGTTTCTACATACTTACTTGTTATTTTGTAGAGTATTTACACTGCGATAGACTGCCATCCTGTCCAGGATGCCCTTTGCCTTGTTATCTGTACTTCCTTGTCATAGGCTCCAGGTTTGGGTGGAAATCTGGATATTCTTCACTTGGAGTTCCTATTAGATCGTCTCAGTGTTGTTTATTCAAACAGGTTTTCTGATGTTAGGTTCTAAGTGCATTCTGCATATTTTCTCGTTCCAACTCTACCTTGCGCTTGTTACTGATCAGTGGAAGCTCAGTCCAGCAGCGTTTGTACCTACGCCGGGTCCTCGATAGATGTAAGTTTGTGACCTGTCTCACTTCATTTTCACTGGCAGTGTTCTCATCTTTAGCTCTAGATTCATCCCCAACAACTTGAAATGAAGAAAATAACAACATTCTAGGTTTATTCTTTTGTTATCTGGTGAATGGAACATTCCAGAAAATACCCACTGTTGTCCTGCTATATGTTCTGCTATAGATCGGCACCCCTTCCAGGGTGTACCCCTGCCTTATGCCCAGTGTTTCCTGGGATGGGCTCACCACGACCCCGCCCTGTATCAGAGGTTCTAGGAAAGTAAATGAATGGAATATCTTATGTCATTTTAATTGGTTGCTTTTTCTCTTGCGGCACATTTGCAACCAGTTTCAGTGTTTTGGGATCTTTTAATAGAGCGGGTGCCCTGAACAACCAACCGCAGCCTGTCTGCTTCCGCAGCGTTGAGACTTTTCTAACCGGTCGCTGGTCACCGCATAACAGCATTGTCATATACATACTGAGAGTGGTTTGAAGCTGATGCCTTCTCACGCCCCCCGGTGACACCAGTCCCTGTAATTGCTCTAAGTTTAGCTTTTTGGCATGTTACAGCATAAGGAACACACTGTGTGCTGCCAGCTGAAATATGACCCACTGGCTGAATACAGAAAACGACGTCCCCAGAAAGGCCCCGAAGTGACGACTAAAAACTGTGTTATTAATAATTATAGCAATGTAACAGTATTAACATAATAAGCAAAATCAGTGTATTTTGCCTCATGTGTCCAGTTTTGCTTGGTAGGGCATGTTCAATGTATTTTTCCTATAAAGTAATTTGTGTTAAACGACTCTCCTTAACACCGATATGATGACAGATGAATTGTGATTATCTTTCTTTACAATGTATTTTGAGCATGACTGTCTATTTTTAATAAATGGTGCCAAATTGCAACTAGAGCAGTGTTTCCCAATCTGGTCCTAGAGAACTCCTAGATGATCCATGTTTATGCTGCCTCCCAGCTCCCTTGCCAGGCAGTCCACATTTTTGCTCCCTACCGAGAGCTGGAAGGGAGCAAAAACGTGGATCGTCTACAGATCCCTGAGGACCAGATTGGGAAACACTGTCCTAGAGTGTGCGTGTGTGAGTGACATGTGACAGGCTGGTCTTATGCGGTGCGTGCCCCCTTTGTGTCACATGCCTCCCAGGATCAGCCCCAGACTGCTGCCTTATTTAATAAACAGTTATTGAAAATGGATGAACGAATGCGATTTTCACCTTATATCATGCAAACTGAACATGATGAATGAGATGGGCAAAATATTATAATTATTCTGCTAATAATGATTTACGGTTGGTGATCTTCTATGATATATGTGCTATAAAGAACTGATCGTAATTAACAGAAAATTACTTAGATTTTATGATTACATGCTTATTCAAATATAAGAATGTACATTTTTTTTTCAGATGATGTTCCAAACTGACTTACACAAACTGCATAAAGCTGCAGATAAGATCTCTGGCTTATTGAAGTTAGCCCCAACGACTTAATATTTCATCACTTTTTCAAAAACAGCGTCCAACCCAGGATGTAGATGAAAAATGACTGGTTGCATTGAATCTCCATGGATGTTACAGATCTTGGCTGAACTCCTTATGATGCCTTTTATGGGATTTAATAAAGACCTTGGGATGAGCATGAAAAAACACTTTGACTATATTATTACTTAAAGCAAAAAGGGGTTTTTAAATGGTATCTGCTGTCATCGCGTTGTTAATCATTAGATGACCCATCTGTTTTATTGTCCTGTGTCTGCAGCATGATAAAGAACAGACATGTTAAAAAAGAAAAAAGGAACTTAGATTATATAGTATATATTTAGAATATATAGTATATTTATTGGGCAGCTTATAAAAAACGGAGGGTCTCTTTGCATAGACCGCACATATTAACCCTCAATAACATGGAATATGTTACAGGAATAGTGCACATTATTAGTAGTAATGCTGCATTATATACTTTACGTTTATCATGCATATCATTTAGTTAACCCGAGTGATAAGTGAGAGGTGATGCTCTGTGTTGCCCTGGTATAATCATGGACATTAAATAAATGTTGAAATATGCCAAACCTTAAATATAGCTAAAGCAAAATGAACCACATATGGTCTCATGCAGCTGTACAATACAAATGTGCCCATTAATGTATTATGCACAGATGTGATAAAATAAATTGAAGCTACGTCTGTTCGAATTACCCAATACCGTACATCCGGCAATGTGAAAGTAACAATGCATGCACTGAAGGGTGATTTCGTTTAGCGCAATGACTCACTAAATATTAAACAACTTTGCCTGGTACAAAGTACATTATGAATTATTGATTATGAAGATGAGACGAACTTGATGGAAGTGTTTAAGGAATTAACTTGTAATTGGGGATGAGCAATTACCATCGTGATGAATGATGAGAGAGAGAGAGAGAGAGAGAGAGAGAGAAAGAGAAACTGTTATTTCATTTTTAATTAATATGCAAGATTAATAAGACCCTCTATAAATCACAGTTTCTCTGCCTTTTGTTCTTGACAAATGGCTCTTTGCATCACAGATTCCTCCCTCATGATGGACTTTACAAAGGATCGTTGCGCTCATTTCTTTTAAAAAGTGTTGGCTCAAATAAAAATTTCACAAAGAAAGATTAATTTATAACAGCCAATATAATCATATACTATATATCTACTTCAATGTGTGACATTGCAGCAAAAAGATTTGATCTTATAGGCAGGGTTGGTGGAAGGGGGATCCTGAAAGAGTCTTACAAACCCCCCTGGTGATGTGTTTAGGCCTCCCTAGCGACGGTCCAAGAGTTACACTGCACATTTGCGGAAGTGCACGCACCCCGTGCAACAATCACGCGCTGACCAATCAAAAATTCCTGGAATGGCCACCGCATGTCTTTGGCGCGCATTCCTCCGACGTGCATGTGAGCATTATCTCACTCCTGTTAAATTACGACAAGAGCGGCATTCGTACGAAGGCTTGGCACCTTTCCCGCAGAAAGCAAACTGATTATGCAAACAATATGTCGGGGAGACTTTTCAAGAGCGTGGCCTTGGGCCACTGGATGCTTTTTATTTATGTCTGTGGCAGGTGAACCGACCGGAGGATGCTCAGCGCCACTGCTAATTGGCTGCGTGGAGCGTCCGGTTCATCCTGGCGAGGGATGGAGACGATAATGGGTCTGGCTTCTTGACTCCCTGCACTGACGGATGCCTCGCTCAGACCGCCACCGCCATGCCTTCCTTAAGTAAGTCGCATTTAATAGCACGTCTGCCTGACGGGCGAGAGAGAGTATGAGAGAAAGCGGAATGGCTTCTTCTCAACAACTCCTAAAAAATGCCCAAAAACACAAGAAAAAAATAATGAAAATGCAATATTACCTGGATTCAATTATTTTTCCCTTCTTTTTAACTAAAAAGTCATTTTTCATGCGGCATTAATTTCCCCCCATAGCAACAATATTCAGTATTGTTTTTTTGCCATGCCTCCTAATGTAAAACTTGGCTTTCTGTTGAGCAAAAGTATCCTGTACACTGCCTTCAGATCAAACAGTGAAGTTTGCCATTTTTATTAATGTTATTTTAGTCTTGAAGTCATTAGAGAGCCTTGGTTTTGAATGTTCCCCCTGAGAATATTTAATGTGCAAAATCATCAAGTCCTCCATACATAGAACCTTGTAACTGAGGAGTTAAAAAAAGACAAGTGAGGCAAAAATACTATTTGGCTGGAACTCATTTAAAATGTTGTCATGTTCTCTGCACATCAAATAACAAGACTGCAGTCTTTGTTGAACTTTCACCCCAAAGCTTGGCTTTTCTTTAATTATAAATGTGTCAGTGACATCCTGCATTTATGTAACTCCTGTTTTTGTTCCAGGGTGTAACATTCTTTATCTCCCTTTCCCTTTTATTGTTTGCTCTGCGCCATCTCCTGGGGTTACTTAAGCTTAATTAAGAAAAACAACACGCCGATACTTCCAAAACAGATCCTTTCCTGTCATGTGACCCGGCGCGCCTCAAAGAGATTGCCGCCCAGCGTTTGTAGGAAGTGCCAAATAAGCAGAATCTAGTGGACCGCCTCCACAGATATGGATCCCTTGAAATGATGCCATCCTATCTTTGAGTTTAAGAAACAGAGATTACTACTTCTTTCTCGTTTAAATCCCCCTGCTTCTATAACAAAAACAGAAATGTAAGTGGTGCTGGACAAAAAAGAGCTAAGAAGTGTACACTGCATTATTGTGTTACCAATCTCAGGGAAGACCTCGGTGAAAACACTTACAGCTGAAGCATAGGATGAGTTTTTTCTCATAAAGGCTTTTGGGCATTCTGATTTTAAGCCGTTTGTGTTTATGACTCTAGGTAAGAATTCTTCATACATCATGTGGAGCCAAGTTTTCTCGTAAAAACGATCGATATGCATTTTATCTAAGAAATGAACGATAAGGACTGCAGGACTCCGTGGATACTTTTTAAGGATTAAGCAGGGCTGCACGATACATCGTTTCAGCGTCGTCATTGTGATGTGCGCACATAATCACATGGCGTTTGTCGGTACTGCTTTGTGTCTGTTGACAAACACCTCCAACTCATTTGACACGTTCTATTGGTACATAATAACAAGTTCCATTTTGGGTAATTTTAATCTACTTTTTTATTATAAATATCATAATATTACTTGTAGAAATTTCACACATTGCAATGTGATATTGTGATCTGATGTCATGCAGCCCTAAAATTAAGCAACGCCTGAGTATGGTCTATATAGTATGTATGGGCAATTTCATTTTATTGTTACAACTTCCAGCTGACTTATTCAAGTATATATGGATTATAGAGAGTTCTGTCCTATTTCATCATCTTTGTAATATTCTTGAGAATATCAAATTAATTTGATGGCATATAACATATCTAGGAACATTTTTTTCTGCTCTTATACGGAAGAATACTTAACTGTCTGAATCAATGCTGGATTTCAGTCTTTGATTTGCTATTTACTGCTTGGAGAAGCAAATGCAGAGATATACCAGCCTAGAGTCAAATGTCAAACCAAGGTGTACCCCTGGAGTGAAATATCTTAAGCACACCTCAATTTTTCCTGAAGACTGTGTTATTCTCAAATCCCCTGGAATCTTATTAAAACTAGCTCAAGAAAGAAAATAAATAAATACTCAAAATATATGTCCCTTGAATAATACAAAATATTCCCTTAATACAAAAAAGTTATTTGAATTTCATTAAACTACTATTTGAAATCCTTTGACACCAAGGACTATATCTAATTCAATGAAACTCTAAAGCTATACCATCAGGGTGAAACGAAACACTTACGTTTGATGTTTTCAATAATCCTTAAGCCTTTGTGTTCCAGCAGCAGGTCCCTGCAGGTTGCCAGTCCAAAAATAACATGTTTTTCATTTTCCGGAAAGTACAATGTATGTTTTATGTCATTCAAAGAGAAGGGCCTAATGATGGCCTCTTGCATGCATCCCGGGATCTATATATGTATGTGTGTGTGGATGTGTACATGGATGTATATGTATTACATATGTGTAAAAGACAAAGGAAATTTTATTTATGTTGGTGTAAAATCATGATGTCTGTCAAGGTGTGTTAGCTTAGCAAGTTAAAAACCTCTCCTAGTGTGTGTACACATATACTGTATGTATGTATGCATGCATGTATGTATGTGTGTGTATATATATATATATATAAATATATATATATATATATACATACTGTACACACAAATTCATAAATTCAGATGCATTGAGAATTTACAGTTAGCATTAAGATCGGAATTAACAGGGGAATTAACAGCTTTTTGTTCTTGAACTGACATTGAAGTCAGTGTTTTAGCTATCAGTGTGATAAGTAGGTATTTGAGGAACCTGGAGTACACTTGGCCAACACGTTTTAATTTATATCAGCCAAAAGGGATGCAGACTTTAGCCTAGAGAAGGCTCAGTTTTTGTGGCATGAACTGCTAATCCTTGCCAGCAAAGATGCCCTTGGTTATGGTGTGACATTGACATGGACCCTATCTAGACAGGTACGATGAGGCCTGGCTCAGTGGAATATGGGAATAATTGCTAATAAAATGACAAACGAAAATGTGGATGATAACCGCGTGACCTTTCTGGTGTCCTGGGCGATTGATGCAGTCACATTCTAGCATTTCGAAACAGATTCAGGCAGACAGTTTTGGGCCATAGTCACACCTTGTTTATGGACCATAAACATATTATGCATCAGGAGCCATTTATACAGATGGTATGTCGAATATAATGATGATCTGTGTGCCCGCCTTGACCACATAGAAGCCCGCTTATTGTTCATAAGTGTTATAATTGGGGCTTCATTGCATTACTAGACTGCAAAGTGTTATTTCCTGTTATTTGTCTAATGTGTCTTAAAGAATCGTAATGTAATAAAAAATGGTTATATCTCCGCAAGCTTTTAGGAAACGGATGAGGGAGTCATTGGTTTTGTAAAAAGCATTGGGTGCTCTGGAATTACCTTACCATATAAATTCAGGAAAAAAAGAAAAATCTATATAGGGTAACTGTGTATAATAGTCACAATAACACTCTTCCTGTTGTGCTGATTGTGAATAAAGCAGCTTTCAAGAATAATGATTGTTTGCTTGTGCCCATTTTTATGCAGTAAATTATTTATTTAGGGAATATAAGTTAATTTTTTTTACAGTATGTCATTTACAATAGCAATAAGCCCCCTTTCATTTCCCCATATAAGCTGCTGTGCCTTTTAAACAGGTCAGTCATACACACATATTTTTAATCCCAGAATGCCATTGGGCGATAAGCCCTTCATGCCGCTTCAAAGAACAACAAAAACAAAAATGGACATTTAAATCCCCTGCATTGGATGTGGCCAGTGGGATAACCACCCCCCCCCCCAGACTGACCCAACTCCAGCACTTATGTCCAGAGAGTGACAGCATGCAGCCGTGTACTGCATCCCCCCACCACCAACACCCTGTGACACCCTGTGCTCTCCAGGGATGACAGGTCGCATTGCTTTTGCTATCTCAGTAAAAAAATAAATAAATAAATAAATAAAAAAATGGAGATGACTGAGTGCTGGAAGCCATATTCTATGTCGGGATTACCCAGCATATCTTGCAGTATGATTTATAATATTTCATTTATCAAAAGAATTATGTGGCATACAGTACATACAAATTGCCGTGTTTTTCATTTGTAGATTTTTAGTATTTAATAAATATTGTGGTTTTCTTGTTTTTTTTTTATTATTAATTTTCCTTTTGTATTTTGAATACTAAACAAGATAGTAAAACACAGTCAGTGTACATCTGTGCCAAATATGCCTGACGTAGAGATTTTCTATTAATGAAGCCCTTCACACGTGAAGACGACCTTCAGAAGTGATATGGCAAACAGCTGGACAAGGTCTGGGTAGTGAAAGATGGTTGAACCCCTGTCGCATTCTGACTTTGAAAAATCCAGGTCATGTTTTGATGACAGTTAGGCGCAGAGAAACAAATGTACTGCTGAACTTCCCCTTTGGTGCTACAGATAAAACCGCAGTTTGGACAAAGAGCATTATTTTACAAAACAAGCAGTTTCTTGTCTGTCATCATGCCGTTCGTAAGATTGTGGTCTCCGTGTGAATCCAACCTTCAAAACTAAAACAACAACATCAGTGAATCGACCAGTGTGTGTGTATATATATATTCCATCCATCCATCGATCCAGGTATGGAGAGAGTCACGAGGAGCCTGGAGCCAATCCCAGGCGGCACAGGGCGAATCGCAAGGCAGAAACTCACTCACAGTGAACTTTAAATTACATCCAAGTAACATGTGGTTAAACGTTTGTGGTGGTGCTGAACATGCAAACTCCACACAGACAG
>JAABNX020000038.1:13878763-13896789 GCA_015163995.2 Mormyrus lacerda
AAACCCAATATATATATATATACTGTATATATATATGTGTGTGTGTGTGTGTGTGTGTGTGTGTGTGTGTGTGTGTGTGTGTGTGTGAGTGTGTGTGTGTGTGTGTAGGACACAAACAACTGAACATTGTGTCTTATATAGTTATTTTGTGGCAGAAGTAATTATGGAGTCAATTTTTCAAATGAATATTATTTTACAGGTATGCACTGAATAATTAAGGTCGGTGAATTCTTGAGTATCTGAATTCTTTGATAAAATTTTCCATTAAAATACTTAGAATTACGTCAAATATCTAAGATAAGATATGCCTTTAAGTGCTTAGTAGATAGGTTATTATTTTTACATTTATTTAGCTGCACATTTTACAAAAGTAAAGCAGGTCAAATATTTTAATCAGAATTGAACCTCGAGTGGGACTTGAACTGACAACCTCTGGGGATGGTAACAAGTTCAGTTCACTAACCCACACGACCTTCTTTCTCTTTCTGATTCTCCAAACAGCCAGGAGTCAATTTTGGGGGTCTGCTACGCCGGACCTGCAGGTTTTGTTTTGCCCCGCGATGTTTGATTCTACTGAGAATGGCGTTCATGTTTTACTGGTAAGCTGCCAAACGATAACACAAGAGCCCGTGGGCAAGCATCTGTCCATGCCTGGGAATCTGAATCACCTTCACTACGTTGCTTCCTGTTGATCGTATCCTAGGAAGATTCATTCCTGTAAACCAATAGACTTAACAAGAACTTGTAGGGGCACTATGAAAATGGAGTTGTTTCAAAGCACAAAATGAACTGAATATGTTTACTCTGCAAGATCTAATTTCTTTGAATATATTTTCCTGTTGACTTCATGCCGGTTTTCTTGATAAGGTTTGTAAAATTTACTTGTCATTTTTAAGATAATGCCTCATGATGTTCTATTTCACTTCTGAATTTAAATGATTATTTCTGCTGCTTTACTTTGGACGGGACTAAGCATTATCAGGAGAGGGAAGGGTGCTTTGAACCTCATCCAGCATTATTAAAATGAAGCCATTGACAAATAAGAGATGCTTGAAAAGCAATTCCTCTTTTATTGGATCCTACTGGTGACAAAAAGATTGCATTCCCATCAAAATAGCAAACATATAAATCACCCATACCTGACAATTTGTCAAGGCATCATTCTTGAATGTTCTGCTGTTTCTTATACAGAAGAAATAGATATGTAGATGCACCATTTCAGAAAAGAAACACAATATCTACCATTAATATAAATTATGTAAATGTTTTGAATATAAGTAAAATTCCAGCAATAAAGTCTGATAGAGAAATAACTGGCATGACCAAGTGATCACTTTAAATGATCCTGAACTTCAGCCAGGCAAAAGTAGCCAGGATAGAAATAATACAACTAAAACTTGGTATACATTCAAAGTAATACTTTTTCATGCTAGCTTGTTTTGTTTGTGAGGTACATATCATAGCGTCCATAGGGAATAGAGGTATCTCATATCCTATCATTTGAATAGTTTGCTTTATTCTCATCAGTTATAGTGTGTGCTCTGACGAAAAACTGTCTCTTTGTTTGAATACATAATTTCCACATGAATACAGGTCCTTAACCTTTATTATTTAATTAAAATTATTTTTTTCGGGGGGGGGGATTTGGTAGCAGCTCAGCATGGTTTAATTAAAACCAAATGACAGTGGCTATCATCTGCAGATGTCTATATTTTAGGAATAATTGACTTCCGTTTCCCAGCAATAATACACAGAAATATTTTAGTTTAGACGTTTTAAGAATATGATCATTTCTTGTACATAAATCAACAATAAAAATAAAAAACAATTATTTGTTATAATATGTGTATGAGTTTAAGGGATAGTTGAGTTTTGTTTAAGATACAGAAATCAAGGAAAAATAAGAAAGGTTCATGTGGCTTGTGTGAAGAATTTAATTCCCATACAAATTAATATTGCTCCCAAACTCAAAATTATGAAAGAACAGTATGTGCATTGCCTGATGAATGGGTATTTCCAAACTGTATGTAATTGTAGCTCATAGTACATGTTCAGTGCAATTTAATATTTGTGCTCCTTGAGAAATGCAATTTAGAGCTGTGAAGCCCACTGTAATGTATAATTTGTTAATGCAATAATAGGTGTTCTAATATTCATGTTACCACATGTTGGAGGTTTTTTGTACTGCTTTGGAGGAACTCTCATTATAAGTGAATTTATACAAAGAATATGTGCATGAAAAGATTTACCCTTTCACGACTAGAAAATGTATTTTCCATTAGCTACTGTATTGTGTTAGTTGTGGTCATGAGAATTATTTCCTTAAAACCATATACTTTTGTTACCGCATCGAAAGAAAAAGAAAAATTACTTTTACTTCATGGGGTCTTCTTGACATTGTGTGTTGCTTGGCAACACTTCCTGCTATCTGGAAGGAAAATCAGCATACGTCTATGGCTTTTCTATGATTCAGAGAGATCAGCACTCAGGCTGCTTCTCTGACTATTCATATCAGCATTTTTCTAATTAAACTTACCCAAACAATCCTTCCTTTTGTCATAATCCCTCTAGTGCTTTTTTCCCCATTTTTTGTTGTTTCACACATTCTTGTCAAGGCCACTTGTGTCTAGTTACCCATGTTATTCAGTAAAGCTACAATCATGTCATTGTAAGATGTCGTACATGTTTGATTGTTAAGTCTTCGGTCAAGGTGATTAAATTACTCTGGACTTATGCATGTTAAATGAATGCGCACTCCAAGAATGCAGGACAGGCTGAAAAAATACAATCCCCTATTCCATATTGTAAGGGGACTTCCATCCAAATTGTTGCCAAGTGAAGTTTGTAACTATTAAAAGTGCCCCATGAACCTAACATTTTAGCTAAACATGATTTAATGCATGTTTGGCTGCTTTTTACAGCTACATATTTAACTTAACACATTTTACAGAATAATATATAAACATTACAAGCATCGATGTGTCACCAAGTGAAACAAAAACATGATGTGACCATCATTTCAATGCGCTGAAAGTGAATCAGCTTTTCATAAAACGAAAGTAAGTCTTTTTTAAAAAAAATCAAATGGTGGGCAAAAGGGCTTTCATGTTAACTTAATATGTCAGGGCAACTCATTGGAAAAGTAATAGAAAGTAGTCTTTAAATAAAATAAAACAAAAAATAAAATAGAATAAAATGAACCATAAAACGAAATGATTTCATTTTAAAAGCTGGTACCATTTGAACTCTAGACATTTGAATGGTTGCACAATGATGCCTGGTTTTTGGATCTTCAGCCAGATGAATATAACCTATCAGGGTAGCAGAAAACAATGTATCTGTCCAGGGTTACAGGTGTGGTAACGAGCTATAATGAATTTATGGAGCCCCTGTAATAGAAGGCAAGGTAAAGGTCATTTATTGGTCACAAAAAAGAATCATTGTTCACTTTCAAAAGGTCGTCTTACGTGGCCCATTTCCATGGTGCCAGAGACCTGTAATATGATTCACAAATAAAAAGGCAACTTGTACTTGTCTTTGTATAGCCAAATGTGCAGGGTTCGGCTAAGAGTGGAACCTTCCCCAGCGCCTTGAAGATCTTCCAAGGGTTTCAGCATGAGACAGCAGTCTGATTTTCTTTTCCATTTATTCTTTGACAAGGGAATCACATACCACAGGCTGCATCCTGAGCAAGACAGAAGCACAATCTATTAAAAATGTTGTTAGCACATTGGATTATTAACTTCATCCGAAAAATAATACAATGGTGTGATTAGCTGTTATTCATGGTCGTTAATGCACATTAAGCAAATGTGTAGCAGTATAGAACTTTGCTTAGGGTTACAGACAAATGGAATGTCATAATTCTGAAAGGCATTCTTTGAAGAAACTGGTAAATAACACAAAAATTCATACTGATAAAGCAAGAAAAATAACATAAGATATGTGCTCTGGGGCACTCAAGAGATATGCCGATACACTCATTTTCATGTCATTTTTAATTATTAAGTTTGGCTTTTTCTAATACTGCATGAATTGTCTTTCATATTTTTCATTTACTAACTGCCAGGACATGAAAATGGATGGGTGGATGGATGGATGGGTGGATGGATAGATGGATTGCTCACTACTAATTTTACAGATCCATCAACAGCTAATAAGACATGAACCGGAAATTCGCATCCATTCAGCGTGTATCCTTATATGACTTCAACAATTCTTAATTAAAAATGATACAATATAAACCATAAATTCATGATTCTCAACCACAGACGTCCATCCGTGACTCATTTTTGTTTCGTTCCCACAGCTAGAAACTCTGATTCATCCAGCTAAGACTCTGAAGAATAGTTCTGTCTGGTATGCTGGCGGTGAAACTCAGCAGGTGTGGAGAGTGGCTGGGGTCCCCATGGAAATGATTGAGAATCACTCTTATAAGCAAACAGCTCTTTCCTGATTCACAGTGGGCCAAAATAAGGGGAATGTGTTGCTAAATGGGTCTTTCTAATCATAAAACTCATTGGAACATATGCCTGTACATCGTGGAATCAGGCAAATCCATTCAGGTGTCATTTATTACAAAACCATTACTCTAAGCAGTGAATAAACAATGCCAAAAAAACTCCAGACAGATGTGAAGTTTGGTACTTTAGACCTATATATTAGTTTTCAGTGTAATACCTTAATTCACAGTTATGAGATTTTTTGTTGTAGCTATGAAATTGCCCATCTTAATCATGCATCATGTGCTCAGTGTATCCAGCTAAACAAATGTACATGAATATTGTGAGAATCCCTTAAAAAGCACAACCTGAAACGAGGCATTCCAATCATGACCCAAATCCAGTGCTCCAAAATGTAATTTCCCAACAAAGAAAATAAACCGCACAGTAATCTTCCCTGTAATACCGACCAGTCCTTAAACAAAATCCCTGAGTTTCTGACATCAGCCAGTCTTCTTTTTTCATCTTTCTTAATGGGATTTTGGAGAAAATGGCTTTCTGAATTACTCTCCTCAGTCTTGCTCAGAAACCATATAGTTCATATTGAGGAGTCATTAATTGTTTCAAGTGACTGATGACCCACGTAAGCAAGACCCGAAGCTGAGTGCCGTAGCGCAGAATTACCTGTGCGGCTCAAATAATGTAGGTAAATAGTGACATATGTGGGGTAACTTCAGAATTACCCACATAATAACATTCACTGCTGTTTTAAATTAAACGTATCAGTATGATGGCTATAGGCAGCTTACTGGCAACACACCTACGTTCTGTGTCGGGAACACTGTGTTGTTTTATAGTGTTAATTAATAAAAACAAACAGATTGATGTTCAGTTATAGCTGACACATTTCGTTGGCTTTGTTACCTGTTTGGAAACAATCCTGTCCAAATTAATACACATGTTAACAAACACAGGCTTTAACTGAGGTTAACTTGGGAGGTGAATTACCTCAACTGTTCATCTGACTGCCTCACCAGGCGCTTAAAGAGGGCAACATTGTTGCAGCTTAATTATTTTTTCTGCCAAGATAATTAGGCTTTTTTTTCCTAGCAGACGTCCTTGAAATACTGTATCTGAACATCTGGCTTTAATTTACCTTTGAAGTGCAGCAAATGAAGATTGTTTATTGCTATTTCATGTACAGCCTCAACATATATTGTTTGTGGATGGTGAATACTTTGTTGAATCGGCAACCGCATGTCTGCATAACATTTTTGAAAAACATACATAGTTGTTTTTTTTATTTCTGGGCAAAACAGTATTTGTTGTGGATAAGTTAAGCTTGTAAACTGCCGACAGGCTTATTATGAACTTTCTGAGAGCTTGTAAGAGCCAGAAGACTTATGGCACATTTTTTTTCCCTCTAAAACAAAGAAAACCAACATATTTCTCCAACATAAGTACTGTGGCTCCAGCTCAAACCTAAAAACAGTGAAGATGCTGCAACTCAAAGTTCCCCCATGCCTATAGCTCCTTGCATTTTTTTTTTTTGATCACTTGAAAGTGTTATGAAAAATGACAGCATGGTAATAAACACAAGCTGTTGAACTTGAGCTGGAGGGGGGGGCACACATTGGTTCCATATCTCTCTGCCTTTCAGACACAGTGGACTCAATGTGGACTAAGGCGTAGCTTCTTTAAAACAAGTGTGTTGAAAGCGAACACCTCTGGGCGTGCTTTGAGAGCCGCCCCCCCACCCCTCCACACTTCACCTCCTCCCTCCCCTGCCTTTTTCTCCCCTCCGGTGTGTCATCCGGTTAGCCTCTACATGTGAACCAGCATTCCCCTGGCTGCCGCTGTCCTGTCCTCTGGAATTCCTTACCCAGGGCGGCTGAGGAAGATGTGAAAGCACCTTGAATCTCATTAGACCAAATAGGACTTTGGGGCCAGTATCATATTCACACTGCCCCAGGGTAACTGCACTCCCATTCAATTTTGAGGATGCAATTAACACTTTGTCGGAAAGTTAAATAAAGGCTCGCGCATATTTACAATTATAAACATTAATTACGTATACAGCCAAGGAAAGCTCGGGGAGAACTCAAAAGAAACAGATTTTATATGTATGTAATATCATTGCCGGCCCCATACAAAACATCTTGCTTTTTCCGTGTACCTGGAATTGTGATTTTATGCATATCAAATTTTTATTAGCGCTGTTTTTCTCAGAACTACAGCTGATTGCCTGTTTTTGATCAGGTTGAGAATTACACTGTGAGTCACGTGATCCTTCTGGTTGTACATGGGTGGGGGGGGGGGGTGTGATGGGAGCAGATGTTCTCACTCCGATGTCTCCACCTTTGCCTATAGAAGCATTTCTTGGAACCATCCGGAGAAGAGTGCGTGAAATTAGAGTTTTAGGAGCATTATGAGCCTCTGTCAATGTCGTGATTATAAGCTGAGCTGCCTTTCATTGTATACAGTACCTCTCTTACAATGGAAAGCAGATGCACCAAAAACCCATATATTTATTATTATTATTATTATTATTATTAATAAATGTACACCGTGATAAGTGATCAGTATAAGTAATCATTTAGCAAATAGATTATTACTTTTTTATGTTTTTTATGGTTAGGTTTTGCAAAATCAAATCAGAAAATGGGAGACCTCAAGAGACTTTGTTTACCCGTAGGACTTTATTAGGACTATCAAATGCAAACTGGCTAAATTGAGCTACATATCTAAGAAAGTTGTGGTTCCAGGTTCCTTGTGGAGTTCTGCACCAGCACACCCACTGTGTTTGTTGCGATTTGGCCTGTGTCAGTGTTTTGAAGACACTTTGACTGGCATTTAGGTCTTGCAGTTCTCAAATATACGGTACAATGAGCAGCACCAGAGACAGGTAACTCATTCACAATGCGAATCGGCTAGCTGAGTCAAAGCAAATCATCATCATCATCATCATCATCATCGTCTTCCCGTTGCTTTTCTGGATAAGGGTCATAGTAAAATGAATCATTTGTTTGTTAAATAACCGGAGCACTTAGATTCAACCCATGGGTTTCCCCCGACTCAGGCAATACTGTGGGACTTTTAATAAAAGCACATGTGTGACATAATGCAAATGTTGCTGATGAATATACAAATATGGCAGACCACCAAACAGCGAGGAGGTAACATCTTGAAGAGTTTATAAAGATGCCTTTTCAAAACATCTCCAGGGCGCTGTCTCTCGTCAAAAAAAAAAAAAAAAAAAGTGTGGCGAATCCAATGTTTCTCTGGACCCCGGACGCATGTTCACTTCAGAGAGGTTCCCCCAAAATGCCCCAGAGGAGGTCACAGCTCGCACTAGCCAGATTGGAGCAATAGTCAGCCACTTAACTGTGTTCAATCCTCTGCTAACCGTCACTGGGAGAAGACACAGGAATGTAACGTTTATTTAATTTCTATTGGAGACAGTTTGCAGGAAGTGGAGGTGAATCGTCTGGTTCCCAGACAGAAGTCCAGTTATCATATCTAACAGAGAACAGACCCTGCTAGCCATGTGACACACACACAAACACAGACCTTAGGAGCTGGTAAGACAAAAGCACTGTGCGCTATCCTGGATTATGATTCAAACAGAGAAAACAATCTTAGCCATAGTAATGGCAGAAAGATAAATTAGCTTCATATCTGTTACAAAATTTGTTTAGAATATATTTTTTCAGTACTTATGTTAACAAATACAGTTATCTATACTTCTCAAAAGATAAATTAGCAGACTGTTAAGCTAAAAGTCTCCATATTAAGCATTTAAAATTTTTAATAGTAAAGTATGCTTAAAAATAATTTATTCAACCAGATATTGATAAATAAGGAATATATATTTGTACCTCTGCTTGTGAATATTCAGAAATGTGACGATACACTTTAGTTTCTATATCCTGAATGTACAACAGTTATATCATCGGTATGAGAAATAATTTTAATTCATCATTTTCTCTCTAAGTGTAGCAAAAGAAAAAGTTTTGAGCTTCCAAAGTTGTATTTCCTACAACATGGAATCAGCTTCTCTGGTTTCCGGGTGGAGAGGAAGGGCTTGAAGCGTGCTGTCAGACATTTATTAATCTGACCATATCTCTGGATTTCTGGCTGGTGTCTGCGTGTGTGGATTCAATCAGCATGACGTCTGTTGCCATGGTGCTGGTTACAAAGAGCTTAATTCCAGACCACTAGGACCTTCTGATTGCCATGACAGTGTTCTGTGTATCTAACTCTTGGTGTTTGGGATGAAATAGTTTTTTTAGGGCACAAAATAAACCCTTTATGACTTCTGTAGTAAGGAGGTGATATCATTTTACCGCAGAATGTTCTTTTCTCATATCTCGTTATTTTCTCTCTATAAAATGCCTTCTGTGCTTTTCTAAGTTTGAATTTTAATTACCTTTACTAATTTGTTGTTTCTTTCTTGTTTCCTCTTCTTTTTGGATAATGTATCTAATTCGGACCAAAATCCGTATCACCCCAACAATAATGATTCACCATTAACTCCCCCCCCACACCCAACCACCACCTTTTTTTTTAAATGAAAAGAAAAAATCAGGACAAAAAAAATGAGCCTCACTGGACAGCATCCATCACAGACATGTTTCTGTAATTTTTTTTTCCATGCCTAATCAAAGTTTTGCATGTGTGTAGCTCCGCCCTGCCATCGCTATCGTTCTGAGTTAACGTAAGGTTCCGTTCTGTGCTCTCCTCATTCTTTTTTTCCCCCTGCTTTCTCAGCCGTTGCGACCATTTTCTCCTTCCCCCGGTATAATTTCCTTGGTGCTTCATTTCGATGGCCTCCCCAGGCAGGCGCGAGTGCCTCGGAGCACTGTCACATTGCTGTTTTACAACCGCCGCTTCATATTAGCTCCTCGCCGCGCTGGCAGGCTTTTATTCACTGTCCCCTCATTTACATTTTATTTAATGAGGATACTGATCACCAAAGCACATTCATCACTGCTGACCGTGCGCGGGATGGGTGCCTGTGAGCCGCGGCGATTTTCAGCCCCCTCCGCTCTTTTTAGCGATGCTATTTAGCTAGGCCTGGAGTTTTCATTAGAATGAACTTGGATTTCTGGTCGTATGTCAGAATAAATTTTACTAGCGTTATGTTATTTCAACCTAGGAGAGGGAGTAAAAAAACATGTTATCACACTGGAATATTTACACATTTTTTCTTTTTTTCATTTACCTTTCGCTGGTATTTCAGCAGAATTAATTCCTATAAGCCTTTAGTGACATTGATGCGAACCACATCGATTTTACTAGTAGTACAGGTGCATGTTTTATAGTGAGATCGTCACGCTGTTGGTGATCAGCTGAACATCCTCTTGCCTGCATAGGCTGGGGTTAGGGGCCTGATCAGCAAGCAGTTTAATATGCGATGATCACATACATTGCGTTTGCTTGGTGATATGAAGTCACAGGGACTGCATACATACAAAACATGCTGCCGTTACAGTTGGAGAACATGGACAGCTAATGTTCCGAAATCCATCATTACGGCTTCAGTATGGAAAATGGAAAATGTCTTTAATGCATTTTATTACAGAGCGTACACTTCATAACTCATTAATTTAAAATATAGCAATTGCATGTGGAATGCATGACTCAATACCAATGCATAAAACACAAATTGCTATCACGGAGTGATGAGAACTTCCTTATACAATCAAACTATTTTTTATATTCTCTCCCTATACATACAATTCATTAACGGTGGTTTTCTCGTTTCTGAATCAGTGTGGTCGTGGGATGCAGCCTCGGACTCCATCCTTGGCTGCTGGCATTTCAGGCTTGTATATATTGTTTTATCAGTGACCTGTATCCTGTTTACCTGATGTAAGAAAAGCTTCGGTGTTGAAACTCCTTAAAAGTAAAAGGGGCTGGGAATGTTTATGGTAACGCATCCAAACTTATTCCGCATGTTATCGTCTGTATTCCAAGCGAGGGGCGCCATGGTTACCTCGGAACTTTAACTTTAAACAGCTGGACAACTCACATTTCAATATTGCGTTGCACAGAAATGCTACATATAAGATGAAAGCACTAGCCTCCACAGTGCGGTGTTGCAATTAAGACTAAATTATTATTTGATAAGACATTTAGTCTTTCTAAACAGCGCTACTAAAC
The DNA here is from genome assembly GCA_015163995.2 of Mormyrus lacerda. Taxonomy (NCBI): domain Eukaryota; kingdom Metazoa; phylum Chordata; class Actinopteri; order Osteoglossiformes; family Mormyridae; genus Mormyrus; species Mormyrus lacerda. Next base: position 13,889,371 of record JAABNX020000038.1, read on the forward strand.
ACATTCCTGTGGTAATTACCATGCCCTTGATCAAGGAGAAAATATCCTGATTTGGATTGACAGGGGCAGTATCTGAAGCTGGATGAAATAGAAAGGTAGCAATTGCATAAAACAACTTTTTTTAATGATTCAGAGTTGTTTAATAGGAAGCATAGGTGGCACACACAGGAATATGGCTTGGTGCATTTTAGCTACAGAGTTGTCTTCAAACTGCTTTCTGCAGAGATGGGTATATCTTCCAGCTTTGTCACTTGGATTTTTGACACAGCCTTAGGCAGATGTCTGTTCTTACAAATATTCCACATGACACAAACATACTGAATCCCTGAAAATCTCTCTCTCTCTTACCCTCACTCTCATTCTCCCTTCGCTCTCGCTCTCTCTCTCTCTCTCTCTCTCTCTCTCTCTCTCTCTCTCTCTATTTAATTAGCTTAAAGTGCCTTTGGGCCAATCTGTATTAAAGTTACTATTTCATTCCAACTGAGAAGTTGGCGACAAGTTCATTCGAAAGCCTTGCATGTGTTTGAAATGCCAATCGCAGACAAGGCTAATATACTGGATGTCTTTTCATTGATTGAAGGGGGAGGGCAATTTGGCTTTAGCTAGGCAAAAACGGTGAGAGGGAGAAGCAGGAGCTCCAATCAGGCTGATTGTGATTCAGTGGCATGCTAACGGTCTTTATAACATTTCCATCAATACCAATACGGTTTAATCAAGCTGCCGGGGAAGCAATCATTACCTTTAAAATCAAACCTATTGAATCAACATTTCTGTTACAGTTTAACTGACAACATCTTGTGTGTATGTGTGTGTGTGTGTATGTGTGTGTGTGCACACGCACACACAAGTGTAGCCTTAACGCTGAAGTGATTCCATAAAACAGAAGATTAAGGATCTCAACAGCACAGTTTTCCAGTGCACCCCTGCCTACGCCCACCCCTCACCACAGTAAAACCTAAATAATTAAACACACTTTGTGTTTGTTCAAGAAGCATTTAGTTGGTAGATTTTCTTTCTCTCCAGGGGCGTCTTCAATGTCCCCATTTTCGAGGGTGCTGATTCTACAGTCCAGTCTCCTTTGATCGTACATGTAACTGGCAAACACAAATACAAAACACAGTTCACATCCTGACAAGTGATTGATCGCATTTCATTTTATCACGTGAAAGCAACCAAACCATCCAAACTGCAGTGGAACCACCTCTACACTTCAAACATATCACCTATCGCGTACAAAGAAACAATACAACAACAACTATAACAACAACAACAATAATAATAGAAAAGAAACTTGAGCTAATGCATGCTAGTCTTTTCAAGGCCACGTCTTTGTTTTTGTTTACTGTATGGTTTCATACTAAGGGAGTAAGGGACTTACAGACCTTTGCAGCAAAGGGAAGTGTATTTTTGGCAGGAAATTAAAATATCAGGTATGACTGAAGGCAATGGCAGACTGTTGTAGTCTTCATTTTACATGATGGATGAAGTATACTGCGTGCCCCGATGTGCTACAAAATAAAACTACATGCCGGAAGGTCCTCTGCTTACATCTGTCTCCGATGAAGCGATCAGAACTCAGCAATGCTCCATTTTGGTCTTTGGTTGCAATCAGTATTGAGCAATGGCTGGAAATCTGTCTTGTGAGTCGAGGCAGCTTCATTAGATGGGGGTGGGGGCTGAATCCATTTCACATGGTCCACCTAGATGCCCGGACAGCGACATCTCTATCTCCTGCAGTCAGATGAATTGTGACTTTCAGCCGCTTCCCTCCATGCCATTGTGAGTGAGGCACATCTCATGGTGAGATCTCTGTGTGCATTTTTGCGATGCTAGAGAGAAAATTGTGGTCACACTTTCTGTGCCATGTCCATAAGAATCTATAAACATATTTATAACACATTATAATACATTAATAAAGCATTATAAACATGGCTATAAATATTTACAGAATGGCTAACACATTATAGACATGTTTATTATTATTATTATTGTGAATTATGAATCCTTAATTCTTATACTGACCAATATCACACATTATGAAGGTATCTATAGTGCATTATAGATAAGAGCTTCACTGGAACTTATGAAGTATTATAATCAAAATTATAATACCTTATAATACAGGATGCTTTAATGTTTTATTAATTCTTATACCAAGTATTATAATGCCTAATGAAGGTAGATGACAGGTTTAAGAAAAGTTAGCAAAATTGTCAACAGGAAGTCAGGAAGTCTATTGAGCCCAGATAATAAAAAGATGACTCAACCAACACTATGCAAAGCATATCTTCATGGGAGGATAGACACTTTTCAAGCATGGAATCCAGGCCCGGATGTACATATGACTTTCTATTTGTCCCATATTTCAGTTGGTTTCTTCTGGATCCTCTTGATTTTTCAGGTTCCAAAGACGAGCAGCTCAGGTGAACTGCTAAGCTGTAAATTGCAAAATTGAATATTTTCCCAACAATGGCTTTGAATGCAACTTTGAATGGCAGGTGCTCAGTGTTGCCTCAGATAAGTTTTTTTCTGGATGACTGGCTGTCATGTATCCTAAACAAACGTTGCCCCTATACTAATAATGAAAATATTATGTAAATGCTTAAAGGTGCCATAGAATGAACATCTGGCTTTACCTTGGCACAGCTGAAAAAGCTTGGTACATGGAAATGACATACCGGAAATCTCAGACACTGTTGTTCCTTCCTTCAAATATAATTCCTGAATATGTAAAATGAAGTGAATGGACTGCTTTGAAATTCCTAGACTGTTACATAACAGTCTTAACCACACCCCTAACTTAACATATGCCAGCCCACTTTCAAGCTCAATGGAAATGCGCATTTGGACTTCAACAGTTCTGCAGGATTTCTGAGTAAGAAACAGAGGACAACAGGGAAAATGGAAGGTTATATACACAAATGTGCCCTTCAAGGCTGTTATGGGGATGTTGGCATTTTTCATTCCCTTCCCGAGGAACCAAACTGTCAACAGGCCAAGTTGATGTTCCTCTTGAACAGGTAAGTCAGGGGTACTTTTCCCAAAAGGTCCCGTTAGCGACTTACATTTCAGGTCAGTTGCATGGTTCTAACTATGCAAGTCGCTAACGTTGCTATGCTTTCGGGAAAATGTACCCCAGTTTAGCAGGGGAGTATTACACGATATTACCAAGTCTGTGAGTCTGACTTTCACAAGACATTACAAGCAACATACTTAAAGCTTAGCTTGCTTCTTTGAGTTCTTGATAAGCTAGCATTGAACAATTATTTATTACATGAGAAGAAAAAGTATTTCTATCTTCTTGTTACAATGTTGAAAATTAAGTCATGATTATGCCAACTATACTAGGCTGAAGTGGGACTATTACAACTACCTGCGACAAATTGTTCCAGGAAACATTAAATGAACATTAAACTTACTACTCAGAAGCGTCCATTTGCAATCCCGGAGCAATTGGCTACTCCTCAACCTTCATTTCTTCCTCTGACAGGCTCAAACTCATATGGTTGAATGCCGAAATGCTCCATGTTTCACTATCCTCGTAGTAATCTATGTTGGTTCTGTGTGAGCCATTGAAGTGCGTCAGTGTACACAAGCCAATCAGAGCGGAGCTCATGAACATATTGCCCACCAAATAAGGGAAAACACCCTGTTTTATTCTCAGACCAAATCATAGAGTTGTAAACCATTTCTGAACATTTTTCAACCAAACCAAGTTCACATACCTTCTACATAGATACCAGCAAACAACTTGGGGGGAAAAATGCATTCTATGGCACCTTTATACCATCAGTCTTTCAAATGAGTTTGACCTTTTTAACAATCAAGGGGTTTTAGTAAACATGAGCAAACACTACATTTCCAGCATGTTCTCCTGCATTTGCTGTGTAAGAATTTGGCAACTATATGTGTTAATGAGTAAAAGCCCATAATAAAATTAGATTTTAGTCAAGAGTCCTATTCTAGCAAAGACAAGAATATCACTTCTGGAAACATATATCTATACACTTTAATAGCGGCACAGATATAGCATTTGCATGTAAATATATTTTGCCAGTAGCAATTTAAAAATCTTTGTTTTCCACTCAATTAAAAGGCTAACAATTTAGAGACTTGAAATTTTTAAATATGAATTTTCAAGATAGTTTTTGATTATTTCATATGCAGATTTTTAGATAATGCTATAGATAAAATTCAGCTGGAAAATGAACCGAGAGAGATATCTGTGGAGCAGCTGATGGTTCGGAATGCCACCTCCCAGGCTTACGGTATCTCATTATGTCTCGTACTGGGAGCCAGAATTCGGCTCTGTTTACATGTTGATAGCAATCAAATCAATATTTTCTGACCACCCTCCCCAGCCTCACATATTCACGATGTAGGGCAGCTCTGCATCTCGATTACCTTTCCCCGGACTTCCATAATGTAAGGTCACCATTTTGAATATTTCTTTGCATTTTGCTTTATCCAGGCAGCAGGTAATCGTAAAGAACGTAGACATGAATGGTCGAAAGGGTGTGGAAACAGAGCCCAGGATCTTACTCTCCCACTTTTATTGTGGTATGTAACTCCAGTACCATAGTTATCTGTATAAATAGGAAAAAAAGAAATGCTAAAGGATATACTGAGTTGTGTAGTATTGTGTAAAATCTTCACATTCTAGGCACTTTGACATAAACTGGAGAACAGTATCTTGACGTCATGGGTGCTGGTCAACAGTTCAGTGCATTGTAGTTACCATCCATTAGACAGCCAAACAAAAAGCCATCTGCATGAACTGAGGGCTATGTTAGCTAGAGTGTTAATTAATCCATTGAAACTTTTTTTTCCCCCACGTTTTACCTAAAGGGCACGTCTTAAATTATTGATACATAAATCATGCATTTTATTGATTTCCCAAGCTCAGAAATGTTATTTCCCTAAACAGATAATAACAATAATAATAATCAAGTCATATGACACTCATAAATTCCGGACGCCATCTTGGCATGCCAGACGCACATGCGTGAAACTACCCTTGTGGGAGGTAAGTGGATGAGCATCAGCGTTGAAAGTGGTGGGCATCTCTACCAGAGCGTCGCACGTTGACCCAAAGCCCTGCATACACAAGAGAGGGAGGCAGAATTAATGTCCTTCTTAATGACCTGAGAAGATGAAAATCCATTACTATAATTACGTTTGTGCTTGGGCTGTTATGTTTGTATTTCCCACATACAAATGCAACACATGGCATCAAATGCTTGGATATGGTAGTAAAAATACCGCCCTTTAATGTGTGGGGATATTTTGTGGTATCTTCTCAAAAATGTTATTATTGTCCATAATAATAATAATAATAATAATAATAATAACAATAATAATAATAATAATGTAAAAAATGAACATATCCTATTCAACATGCTTACATATATGTCAATGGATGAATGTATATATATTCTCAATTACTACACATTAATAAGGATTATCAAATATAAATCTGCCAACAACAGTGTGAAAGAACATGAGAATGCTATCTGGTGTTATCGTATTCTATGGATATCAGCAGGAAAGACTTTTGAATGTGTGTGTTCGTGTATGTGTGTGGAGTTTGCCTCTTCTGCCTATTTTGCAATGGTTTTCTTCAGGTACTCCCTGTGTGTGTGTGTGTGTGTGTGGTCCAGGTATACCTTACCTTGTGGGGGCCAAATGTCCCCACAACGTGATGAATCCCTGTTGTTTTACTTTATGGTGAAAACTCTATTTTATAAAAATCCATGACTGCAATGAAAAAACTAAAAATTCAAAAACCCCTGTATTTCCTTTGGTTACTTATGGTTATGGTTAGGGCTGGGTAGAGGTTAAGGTTGTCATAGTTAGCATTGGCATCTTTCCCATAGAAATGAATGAGCCATCCCCAAAAAGATATGATTATACGACTGTGTGTGTGTGTGTGTGTGTGTGTGTATGTTAAATTCAAGGACATATTCTCACTAGTTTTAGAAGGACTCAAAAGACCCTGAAATGTGGAGAGCACTTTTCAGTAGACCTCGCTTTCAGAAAATGAGTATTATCTCACAAAATAGGATCATTAAACTGCTGATAACTGAATAAGTATTAATCTGTCTGTCACAATAAAGCTTGGGGAGAATTCCCTGGATTCCAGGGACAAGGCAGGATTTATACACATCACATTTTTGTAGAACAATTACAGATTGCATTGAGACATCGTTCAGTGTCCGTGGCCTTACAATATGACATTAAAAGGTTAGGGTATGACAATGAAGAATCTGCATGAAATGCATAATTCAATATCTCTAATTGCCGCAAATTGCATGGACGTGTATATAACAGCAGTGTTTGTAAGACGTACAATTAAACGCTCAGGTTAACAGCTCTATTCTGCTCTTTATTTAGTTGATGGATCCCTTAAATCGTTTCAGAGGTTTTACGTTCACGTAGCATTAATATCTCTGCAAAACAGTTTGGATATTCTGATTTCCACATATATTTTGAAAAACATAATTAGTCAGACCACTTGAGGCACATGAAGCTATTGACTTTTATATAATCTTCTTTTAATTTGTCATAAATCAAAGCATCGCACATGCAAATCTGAATGCCAAAGACCATAGACCGCCATGCAGAATCCCATTTTCCACAGAAGACCTACCTCATCTCTAATAGCTGTTCTTTTCCCCATCCATTTTCATAAGGAACAAAAAGAGAAGATTCCAGGAGGATAGCACTCTCACACCACATCATTCCGGTGCCCTAATTACGTTTTTTAATATCCAGGTTGCATTTAGAAAGATAAATTGCAGTCCTTGTTCAAACTGACTGCCAGCTCAGAGACAATGTATTGCGATATTAGTTTTTTTTTTCCCCACACGACGCAGCTAATTAGATTCTCAAATCAATGGTCTTAATTTTTCACGCTCGTTTTGTTGTGCGCGCCCTGTTTGTTTGCGGAAAAGGCACGCAGCAGAGCAAGGCTGGTAATTTATGCTAAAAGTGGGGTCCCGGCAGTACTAAAAGCAGGGTTCTGCCCATCAGCGGTGCACCACGGTCTCTAGCCTGACACGGCTCTAATTAACATGCAGACATGCATTGCCTCATTGGCAATTCAAATTGCTTCTTTTCTACAATGTACCTCAAATTGTCCTACTTCAAACACTGCATTTGATTTGCAGACCCCCCCCACCGCCAAGCCTACCCCCCGTACCTTGGTCACCCCCACCCCCTGGGCATTTCCACAGTTTTTCCCTTCATCCATTGGGGGAGGCATCTATAGAACAATATGCCATGACAAGGATTCGCTTCCTCCAAAAAAAAAGAAAAAACAACTGTAAACAAACGCACCTAACAGACCACCTCTATTTTTCCCTGCGTCAGACATCAAAGCACTCCCCCTTTGGAGTATTCCTGTACCACCAAATATCC
>JAABNX020000038.1:13919939-13944849 GCA_015163995.2 Mormyrus lacerda
CCCTCCCCCACGTCGCTCCTGTGCCCACCTGCTACAAATACGGGGATTGTTAAATAGGCGCTGCGGTTTTTGATATCTGCCCAAACTTGCTTGCGTGAGCATCTCCCTCCCCCCGTCTTTGAAAAGAGTCTGTTTTCCACATTCTAATTGCGGAGAAATAGATATCGTCTTCTGGATTACGTTACTAATGATAGGAAAAATGCTGGAATTGAAGCTGTATATTTCTTTCTCTTATTTTTGCAATTTTACGCCACTGCGAACTGGAAGACCCATTCGCCCCCAAACACCATTAAATATCTATTTGATTTATACAAATTTCCACACCTAGGACTGATAAATAAAACAGCAAGAATGACTGGACCGCTGCCGAGTTTTTTTTTTTTTTTAAGGCAGAGCATGGGGCCAATCGCTGACTTGCCCTGCAAATATACGTTCCCCATCCCTTCCAGAAGCCGTGCGCTGTAATAGGAGTATCAGTCAATGAGCTGTCATCCACTCAGAGCCGAGCTGAAGCCTCCATATCGTTCTATTTGCAATGTAATCAAGGCTCCGGCTATCACGCCCACATGAACTCTATATTGATAATGAAAAATGCATAATTCGGCAGTGCAAACAATCTCTCAGAATCTTATAACGTTCCTGATGTACAATTAGGTTTCTAAAAATACTTGTCACATTCCGCTCTTACTAATGGATCCCATTCACATCACGGCTCAGAGAGAGGATCCTGGCACCTTATGCGTTATTTAAATGTAAATGTAAATTAATTAAGAACAGACTCATAGGCAATTTCATCTGAATCCATCTATGCTCTTCTCGGCCGTCCCCCAAGGTATCACGTCTCTTCGAATTCTCTTCCCTCCCCCCCCCAACCCCTCCGTATTCATGAGTGTCCTCCCGATGAGGGTGGAGGACGGTGCCGGCAAAGGCAGATCTGGGTGGGGGGGGGGAGCGAGTCGTTTATTGCGACGGTCCGGCGCAGCGACCCCCCTCTGAGTCGGACTTTGATGAGGGCTGGGATTACTCTGCGAGCAGCAGGCATCCAGGTCTCAGGCGGGGACCCGGCATCAGTGCGTGTGAGACAAACAGAAAGAGAGCCGCCCCTGAAGCGGTTAGCATGCTAACATATGGCACTAATTGGCACCTGGTCAGAGGGAAGGTGTTAAATGAGAGTTGTTAGATTATAGTCACCGCATCGTAAAGGTTAGAGGCATGGACACACGCCTCGAGACACATACACTTGTTGGCGCCTTTTAAAGAAATCGTTTTGTTTCTGTTTTGTGTGCTTTTTTTATTATTATTATTATTATTATTCTATATTTTTTTTTACTTATTTCACAAGAACGATAAGTGTCCGGGATGGAATCTATTATTGTATTATCAATGATTTGTTAGGAAGAAACGCTTTTCTATGCATTTTCATAAAACGTATAAACATAAAGCCATTAAACACAAGCCCCGACATGGATTAAGGAAAAGAAAAGCAGCCAAAAACAAGACAGTTAACTGCCATTATGGAACATCAAAGCTATTGTAATATGTGTAAAGGAAAAATCCTGGACTTGGAACAAATAAAAATTGTTGCACAACTCCATTTGCATTAGCGAACTGTAAGAACCCATTAAGCTAGCAGACCGTAATGGCCTTGCTTTGTTTGTAAACTTCATTATTTTTTTTTTTCAGTTTGACTTCAATGACCTTATTGTACGAGCAAACACAAAACATTCGTTTGAGAACTTTTTTTTTTCGTTTTTTTGTTTTGCAATCCACTCATATATTCTCTGTCCTATAAAAACAGCGTGGTCCTGAATAGTTTACACAAATTACTAGATTATGAGAAACTTTAGGGTTTTAATCATGGTCAGCTCTTCCGTGCATGTCGACTTGATTAAATTTGCAGTTCTGTGATGAATTGGCTCAAATTCATCAGCGTTCGGCGGGTGTATGCTCCGGTCAAGGTCAAGGCGGGCGCTCTGTGATGTGGCGCTGCCTGCTCAAGGAGGGAGCAAATGGTTGGGGAAGGACCTGGGCTCTTAAGGAGGTTAAAGGTCACTTGTGGAAATTTTGATACTTTCTAGCTTAATAAATTCTGGCAGCCTAATCATGGTGGAGTCTTTGTGATGTTCATAGTTACAGATGCCGTATGTAAAGGGATCCTGGTGGATAACTGCAGGGGCATTGGGATGCGAATGTTCGGGTGAGAGTTCTGGAGAAGGGGAGATGAACCTGGGGTGGGATGGATCGTGGTGGGGGGGGGCAGCGGATGCTGCCTCGTGGGGTGTCGGAGAAAATGTGGAACTCCAAAGCATTTCCATTTCTTGACAGCTCCGCAGCCTCTGTGATGGAAAATATGATAAGGCCCCCACTGGTCTAATAGGCCCAACAAATGTTGAGGGCTATGAAGTAGATGAAGCGGGATCAAGTAGCGGGGGCGGCAGTCTGAAAATAAGCCCGGCCCAGGACGCCCAGGAGAAGGCTCAGCAGACGGGCGGGTGACAAAGGCACCGGATGAATGAGGAAGCCACCTGCAAAGCTGAGTCTGTCTTGTAGGATTTGGGTGCGGTGTTGCAGTTGGGGATGAGGCTCTCCTTTGATATCCATTGGAGATTATATGGGAGCATCAGATAAAAGTACTACATAAACATATGGCTCCCCATCTCGCTCCCTCTGGGAGGGGGTGCTCTTGGGGGGGGATTCATATTTTTAGATGGCCATCAGACATGAACCGCTGTGAGAAGCTTTTAGATACCTTCTGCTTCATGCCAATCGTTCCACAGCTTAATAATGACCGCTCTCTGACATCAGCCCCTGCATCTTTCCTCCCCTCCAGTGTCCACATTAAAACAGAGGACGGGTGTCTGGTTTCACTTTATATGCCTATTGATCCATAATGCCACAGCCTTCGCCCAAAAGCATTTCAGCTGTGCAATGGTATGACGCGAGTATTGAAATTAATGCTGTCTGCGCATCACTTAAGCTGCCCCGTGTTGTTGAGGCACAATGTTGTCGGTGTCTTTTTTTTTATCTGACACTTTGATGATAATTTCAGAGAACAAATAAATTTTCAGGTAATGCGATACGGAGTCCGAATTATTGTTAGCCGAATGGAGGAAGCAGGTACATCATCATACTGATCACACATATCAGTCTTGGAGCGATATAACGAAACGGTATAAGATTTATTATGTAAAATAATCGACTAGGCCACCTGTGAATATGTCAGAAGCATCGCTAGTCGATGCTGAGGTATGTAGCCACAAAGAGAAGTTGACGTTTGTGGCAGATGGATCAAATTAGGGTTTTTCAGCCGCCGTGCTCCTGCTCTGTGTGCCAGGCGAGAACCACGTCAACGAAATGAATGTGCGGCCTGCTTTTTTTTTTCTGTAAATGCCCCCCTCGGTTCGCGTTGGGTTATTATTAGGCCGGGAATATCAAGGGACATCGAAACTGAAAACGACAGCGATACAAGTTGGGGGTTTCAAAACAAATCAATATTGGCGTCCTGGGGACATTTATAATGTGGACGGGTGGCGAGGGACACGGTCACCGGAGAGTTCCGTTACATCATTAAGTGTGACCGCCATTCTCCTTCGTGAAATAACCAAAAGCTGAAAGTTACAAGCCAGAGACAAGAATGAATAGCTGGACTAGTCAGTATGATCATGCCAGTATTACTTTCTGTGGTATCTCCTCATTTAGAGGCTCATCCAGCTGTTAATATTGTGATCCTGTCCTCCTTTGAGTTGCAGTGTGATGTACCTGGATCGATTAAATAACATCACACAGAAACAGCAGCACTGATATCTTTCCAAATTTCTCATTTGTTTATAAAAAGATAACATCAAATCTCCCGACATGCAACACTTTCAGCATGATTCTGATTGTCGTGTGTGTGTACGAATCTACAACATGGTCCAAAGATGAACAAGGTCATTGGAAGAATAATTTTCCGTTTAATTTTGCTTCTTCGCCTGCTTTGATGACTACTACAACTGTACAAAATCTCTGCAGGTCAAATGCTAGTTGCCACATATAAGATAGAGGCTTTTGCATAGCTATTAGAACTGCACATATTGCAGAGTCAAACTCAGGGGTTTTGCAGTGAGCATGAAAAATGGTTTTGACAGTGCTATTTAATCATTTAGCATTTACACAGGCACATAAACACCTTGTGTGTCTGTGTGCATGTGTGTGTGTCTGTGTGTGAGTTGCGTATATATTTCACAATGTGATGAAAACCTGTTATTTCAGTGTTGTGGGGACCATTTTTTTGTCTGCACTAGGGGAAACTCAATTTTACAAAAATTTGCGACTGTAATCGAAGAAGTCTTGTATTTTGTTTGATTACTTATGGTTATGGTTGAGTAGGGGTTAAGGCTGTCATTGCTGGGATTAGAATTTTTCCACAGAAATGAATGGACGGTCTCCACAAAAATATGAATACAAATGTGTGTGTGTGTGTGTGTGTGTATTATACTTATATTACATTGCGGGGACCAAATGTCCCCCACAGTGTGATAAGAACCTCTTATTTTGACATTGTGGGGACCATTTTTCAGGTCCTTTCAAGACTTGTGCTTTGTTTGGTTACTTATGGTTAAGATTAGGGCTGGGTAGGTGTTAAGGTTGCCATGTTGGGATTAGAGTTTTCCCATAGAAATGAAAGGAGAGTCCCCACAAAGTTATAATTACAAACTCCAGATACAAAATTTTTCTGGTTACAGTTATAGGTCAGAACAATTACAAAAGCTAGCTTGGAACAGGGAACACTATCCAAGACACTGAATCAGATAATAATCCTTTGGGAAGAAAAGAATAAAAGTGAGGTATTGCTCATCCATGGATAAAGAGAACAACTTTCCCACACTAATTACAAAAAAAACTGAAGTCACATATTTAGTTCATAGCCAAATGTATTAAACATCAGGTTAAGATTATATTGCTCATGTAAAAATATACATAAATAATATATTTTAAGCTTTTCAGTATTACAGAGCTGCATTAACACAGGCAGTTTTATCTTGTGCACTGAGACAGTGTGCAGTGAAGAATTAAGGCAGGCAATAACTATAGTAGCTACTGTCTGCTGCCACTTCAAATAGTTTCTATATCTTTTATTCACAATACAAAAGACATCCATTTTTATTTCTTTTTCTCCTTTTCGCTAACTTTTTTCCTATTCTTATATGCATTCATACTGTGGGAAAATAATTCCAGGAACCTCTAGTCTGATTTTCCACTACTGCACTCTGAAAAGAGAAAAGTCAGGCGGAATTTCAGAGCAGGGTATAACAGCTCGATTGAGCAGTGATACTCACTTCAGGTTTTCTTTCTTATCTTTTCTTATAACAATATAACAAAAGTTTTTACCTTTTTTTTACATTTTACTGGTAGTATAGCCCCTCCCCCCCAACCTCATACTATTATCATGCTGCAGATTTTAAGGAAACTGGTTTAAATTAGTCCTGGATCCAAGCTGCATACATTTGACATAATGAGTTATGCATGTTCATTTTTTTTCTACAGCTTCCATTTCCAGGAAGTCAAGGACACTGCCATAGCTGCATGCTAAGCATTCTGAAATGTCCTGTTGCGTCACCAAGGGGACAGCCGTGTTCAACGGAGAATGGAAGTCACGAATAGAATTGGGTAAAAAAAAAAAAAAAAAAACACTAATTTCCGTTGATTTTCTTCACTGAGTCTCCATACGCCAAGTCATTCTGCATGATACACTTGCTTAAAGTGAATAACTTTCTCTCATTAACAGCTGAGTAAACTTGATTTATTAATAAAATCTAGAGTAAGAATGTCAAATGAATTCTTAGCAATGGTGTTTTTACACTCCAGCCATTTTCTCTAAATTAAAACTGATTTTAATCTAAATTAGGGGTCTTCGCCTTGGTATCCCCGATTCCCTGAAGATACATAGAGCAATGGCAGGAGAAATATTAACCCCCCCCCCCCTCTCCTTTTAGTTCCTCCTTACTTATGTGATCACACACCTGTGGTAGGGAGTCCCTAGCTCAGCTCTCTTTTCATTTTCGAGAAAGGCTGATGTAAATTATTATCTCTTTTTTTTTTCTTTTTCTTTCCCTTGTCGTGTCCGGCAGTTTAGCAAGCAGGATGTTAGTCTGGGTGCCTTATTGTGCCAACACTTTTATTTTGCCAATTATTATCTCTAAATTTTGAAACCATTTGGTGCTGAAACCAAAAAGAAATATTTGTATATGAATGGATAGCATGACAGCACTAAATCAAGAGTGCAAATGTTCTGAATCTGTATCATGCTATATGCTCATGCTATTTATATGCTCATAATTTTTATTGCGATTTAATAACGTAGCAACTCAAGCCCCAATCTTACCTACTGGACTAGCAACCCTGACTGATCTACCAATAGGCAGAGACTCCTCACCATGCTCTGTTATAAATGAGTTTCTTGTCAGAGATCACAGGACCGTACATGATAAGCACTTGCATTTTAAGTATGCAGATGATGTTACTGAACTTTCCTGCCAAATGAGGATAAAAAAGATTGCAGATATCTGTCGCTTTTGTAACCGGGGTCATGCTAATTTGTGCAAAGAGTGCATCAAAAATCATCATTGCTTTCTCAAACAAAGGCAGAAAAAATTACTTTTAAAAAGGTTAAGGATTTTTTAATGTTTTTAATAAACTTTTGTCTGGTATTTATTATTAAGCAAAATAAAGTGGTTTGGGCTGATATATCTCTAAATGTTTAAGAGAATGCCATATTAGTTTCCTCAATGAAAATTTCAGATGCTGCTCAGAGTAATTTTCACCTGACCTGACCTGAGAAGGTACAAGATGCCAAAAATGACCAGGAGAGCTCTTGTATCTTTCTTGCCCAAAAGCATTGACTTCTTGATTAGAATACCCTTGGCATTTGTTGTTCACTGCGTTACTGACCGATGTATTTTCGGCATTTATGAGCTCTTGATGAGTATATGATGAGTTTTTCTAAGGACAAAAATAGTTTTTGTTAATTAGAGCTTTCAAAGGCAGATACATTTGGAAGGCATAATATAAAAAGGAATACAAGGCAATATAGTTGGAATTAATTGAATAATGAATAAATTATTACATAAATTATTTAAGTTAGCAAATTAACAAAACGGCCATTGAGAAAAGCAGGGGCTGAGTTTGACATCTACCCAAAGGTTTTATCTTCACCGGGTTGATCTTTTAGTTTCTAGATCAAAGGTTAATTTTGACCTTTGACATGCAGAAGGCATTTGAACTGCTTAAGATTACCTGCCAGTTCTTCTCTGGACCTTTTGTTGGACACCTTGAACAAAGAGCTTTTCCACAGCTGTTCGTAACATCAGTGCTTCCTAATTGGAACGTCGTGTCATTGTAGGAAGTGATTCAATGAAGCTTGGGGCTTTGACGCTAGGTGGGAATGGGCACATTTAATAACAGGGTCATGGGGTGGGTGGTCACACTGTCCTTCGCTGTACAGCCCATGCTGAGTGTCTGGCCTTTAACGTGGTTGTGTGCTGGGAACTTGCCCTTCATTAACTCCTTTGAGGGCCAGTGATGCGTGGTCTGTGATCTTTCAAAGCCCTCCAAGAATTAAGTCCTACATTCGCCTTTATATATAAAAAGCATATATCTACTCATGCCACAACATAACACACCATTTGGTACATTCTGTCTATATATATATATATATATATATATACAACAAACACACACGCCACTCATTAAAACACACGACAGCACTGTTCACTACACTGGTCATGGGAGGAAAAGAAGCCGTGTGATCACTTAATGCCCTTGATCACTGCTAGATACATTCCTGGTCGGTTTCGGAGAAGGCCATTTATCACGGATGTTGGATCGAATGATTTTTACAGAACCAATAAGGGCAAACCATTATTTCATTGTTTCCCTCTTTGATCTGACTGGCATCATCTGGGTTGCATCCTGAAGAAGGGTGGCTCTTCCGGGCACGGTGCAACCATTTCATTACTGGAGCACTTCCATCTGCCTTATTATTGTGGCCTGTATCTTTGTCTCATATCAAAAGGTACTTGCAGTAATTGACATCACTCTTTAAATAAGTATGGCAATCGAGTATGGATCACAGAGAGGAATTCTTCATTATTTATATGCCCAGAAAAACTGTGCATTCTTCCTGTGCCGTTAATGGTGGTGGTGGGTGGATAGTGTATTTGTTGCTTTCATTTGTGTTTTATTATAGTTACAGTGCCTGGGTGTTTGGGGGACATTTTTATTGGTCTGCACACTTGGATGGATACTGTGATATGCTGACCAATGGCACGAGAGCAACTATGCAGAACCACATGATAATTAGTGGGTATGTGCAACACCTCCAGGCCTAAAACACAACTAATGTTAGCATTGCTTCCTTCATAGGAGGCCCTGCTGCAGATCCAGTTGTAAATTAAAAATGTTTAAAAGTCTAATTAGAACGAATAACACCAAACTAGTACTAATTAGGATTTGCTAGTCGCATCAAATTTTATAAGGATGACTTATGTGTCGATGTGCTCAAAGATGACTGCTGAGAAATCACAAATTAGCCAGAAAAAAATGTGTTAGAAGGGGGAAATTGTATCTTTGATCCATTTTCCATGTTACTCATCCAGTATAGGGTCTCGGAGAGCCTGGAGTCTATCCCGGGAATCACAGTGCACAAGTCAGGGAACACCCTGGATGGAATGCCAGTCAAAACAGTATAATCAAATATCAAAGCATTTTTCAGGCTTGTGCCATTTGATAGCATATATGTAGCAAATCTAAATAATAAGCCGAAATTATACTATGATTTTCTTGCAGACCATCATTATTGTGTATTACACTATCTGACTCTCTACATAATTCACTATGCTTATTTCTGATAATATACTGGACACACTGTTTTAGTAGCTATGAATCACAACTCCTTGCCTTTTAGCAGTGATTATAACTTATATCCCTGTAACATAATAAATCTGATGCACTAAATCTGCGATTTCAGCCTGCAGAATTCAGCTGGCAGTTGTGAGAATCACCGGGTATCCTTAAAAGGCCACCTGGTCTCCTTAAACACTGTGCACTGTCACATAAAGACATAGGACGTTCCTTTGGTGTTTTGACCCAAATAGACTGACAACTCCAGATCTTTGTCATATATACACACACACACACACACACACATATATATATATATATGTATATGTATATGTTTTTTATTTATTACTCGCTGATGAAGATGGAGACACTCAGCAAGACCTGAAGGCAGGCAGCCCTCTGCCGTGACATTGGGCAGCATATTAAACTCACGAGTGTGAAAAACACAGACAAAAATGTGACAGCGGCAGCATATGTCTGAGCTGCGGAAATACTTTTTTTTTTTCTTTTTAATTCATTTACCCGGCTTGCCGGCAGCTGTTTTGAGCATGAGGCAGAGACAGTTTATCTGAGAAGGAAGATTACTCTCTATCTAACACATAAATCAAAACAGTTCTTTGGAAGGCACTCTGTCAAGGCCAGTGCATTTTAACCTCTGATGAAAAATTAAGGCAGGTTTTACTTTTTTGGTGTAAATGCATTTAAAAAAAAATCCCAATTGCATTATAAATATATTGCAGGTTCACTTTCTCCTTAAATTGACGCTGTTTTGACAGGCCCATATGACATCATAAAAAATGCCCAAATGATATCAAGAGAACATTCACCCATTCACCCTTTCTTCACAGGCACAAAAATCTGATAAAAGTTGTTTTTAATGTATTATTTACTTGATCCTATCAAAAGACAAAATATCCATATTCAGAATTTACAGAGAATCGTTTTGTGTGTTTGAGGGTCGGCAAAGTGCTGTGTTCTTCTTGCTGCCATCTTTTCTAGCACAAAACAATGCATCTGTTTGTTTATGTCGCATTTTTTTAGGTGTGCCTTTATTTTTCTCAGCCATTTAGATTTTGTGGGATCAGTGAATACTCGGCCTAATAGCACAATCTGTTTGTTCTCTTTTCATACTCATTCATTCCTCAGTCGAATTTGAAAACGACACGAACCATGAAAGTCTACCTTTCGCATGCTATTCTAAGGACATCCAGGTATTTCATACATCTGCACGGTATTCAGGGGCACATCTGATTCCAAGATATATGTTTCTTAGATCATGCAATGTCAGGAAACTCTTTTTTTTATGGTAAAAGAGAATAAGTAAGATGAATATGAATACAAAGACACAAACAAAAACAACATTTAGGTTTTCCTTTTCTTTTGGTATTCACTGCTCCACAGCAAGAATCGGTATTAGTTTTATTATTTTAGTTATGAAATCTGTCAAGTTGCATGCACAGCAATTAAAAATGAGTATCATTAACTTGAAGGGTTTTTATGTGTTTCTTCTGTTAGGGAGCTCGATACAATGTTAGGGGCTGGATCAAGTGCACTAGAAACCAGATTTAACTATAACCTGCTGTATGGATTAGTAACATGTTTTCTTTCAAGTAGCACTTCATGTTTCTGCTCTTTGACTTTGTGGGATCACTTGCCAGAAATCTGCAGGCCACTGCTAGTTGTTTTGGCCTGAGCTGGGAAGCCGATGTTTTGGTAAGGCGATAACTGCTTCTCCTTGAGAGGATTGCGTCACGCGAAAATGAACGACTGGAAATGCACTTCTTGCCTGCAAGCTCATTTATGCTTACAAACCCCCAGAAATGAAAATAAGCATTTATTAGGCACCGTACCCAATACTCAAATAACAAACAATGCAAATTGAAGTTTTGTGTAATGTAAAGTATATCAGCATAATAAGTGTGATTATCTAAGAGACTGAAATATTAGTCCAGAATGCTTTGCAGATGTGCACTCTGGTTTGTTTTTGATTCCTTTTAAAATCATAGCCGAAATTTCCTATCTGTATTATGAATTAAAAAGTTCAAAAGTCTCACACCTTTGTCGTTAGCTTACTTTCTTCTTGGGTTAACCCAGTTTTGACATCATCGCTATTAGATTCCAATATTAGTCCAGTAGACTGTACATCCGGTGGGGGGGGGTCTGATTCGCTCACTCTTTCTACGGCCCGGTGCGCCGTGCCGCTCTCCTCCATGGGCTCTCCTCTTCGCTCGCCCTCCCGTGTATCAGCGCTGCCCGCAAGTGGTGCCTTCCGCGAAGTGGAATCCGATTCCTCCCCGTGCCCCTCTGCCCAGGGGTCAGGCGGTAGGCTCTATCTATTGGAGATGCGAAGTGGCCGAAACCCGACCCGGGCAAAATCCCTGCGATGATTTATCAGGCAGCTACCAGCCACAGAAAGCCAGACACGGACTGTGGAAATATCTGCCTGCAGGCTCTGTGCGGAAAGCTCCGTGCCACTCCTATGCCAATTGCCGATCCCGCGACCCACTAGCACCAGCTTGCGTAGGGGGGAGAGGGTGGTATTTGGGTGGGAGTAAAGCAAAAGAGGCTGGAGCAGAGGGGAGGGTGTTATCTCACAAAGAACAGAACCACTAAGGAGTGCGGTTGTTTATTTCGGCCCCTGCAAAAATCATAAACACCCGCCATGAGGCTAACTGCGCAAGCTGTGGCGCAGTAAATTCCAGCACTTTCCCGGCCATTCCTGGCTGCCCAGTAAAAGTCACAGTGGCTGATCCCTGTATAAATTTCGCAAAAAACAATCCTGCTCAGAAGATGGTATCATATTCATGCACAGCGGGGTGCAGCGATGGCTATAAATCTAAATCTAACATGTGAAAAATCTTCACATGAATATCTGGGCTAAGAGGACCGTGACCCTTCGGCAGAACAATGGGCCTTCATCAGCTTTGCAGCTTACCAGACAGCTAGGAATTCTGGTTGGAAGTGATAGCTACTGTCTATATAATATTTAGGGCCCATTCATGGAGCAACTGGCAGGAAATAAAAGAGCTTCCTCAACTTGCATCTGCTGCAGAAGGATGTTGTTCTATGCCTGCTCCTCCTCTTCTGACTCTTTGCAAATAGCACAACATAGGAGACAGTTGTTTCTGGCTGCCCCACTGCCTGTCATGACTGTCAAGTGAAATCCCATGAATTATTGCTCTTCCAGATGTAAGAGATTTCTAAGCTGCCTTGAACAGCTTGCGGTTTGTGGCATTAAGGGGAGAGGGAGAGAGGGGACAGGAACTGAGGCGGGGTCCCGGGACTCATCAAAACACCCGCAATTGATTTCTTTCACTTATTTGTGCTGCTAATTTTTCTGCTGTTTGTCATTTTTAATGTAAACAGACGCTAATAATAAATGCATTGGGGGGGACGAGAGAAGACAAACAAAAGCTTTGCGAAGTTTTTGAGGGCGCAGAGAGACGGAGGAGGACACAGTGAGACTGCCGCACATCAGAGCATACATGCACTATAAATTATCCTAGTTAAGCATCTGCTGCAGGATTTAAAAAGCTTCTCAGCTAAAATGAAGTCCTTTTATTCTCTGCTTATCTTCCATGCCACTAACTTAAGGGGTACACAGAACAGGAATGTTGTGTTAGGGGTTTGAGGGAGCATTGGATCAGATATACATTAGCAATAAACATACCTAAACAGAACACCCAGGACAGATTTAGTCCATTTTTTTATCAAGCTTGAAAAGGATTTCTCTTTTTAGTTTCATTCAAAAAATTCCAAAATGCAAAATATCCCTCCGGTTCCATTATTACTGATTCAGAAGGCAATGGATCATATTAGGAGTTGGTAAGAGGACATTTTAGTGGAAATTATAAAAGCATTAAGTTTGCTGATGTATCAGTTTAAAAATCAATATCTGAAACCCAATCTTCCACACTTTAGCCAGCCTCTATATTGTGTTTTGGATATGTGTTTTTTTTCTCTTAAATGGTAATTTAATTTGCAGTCACTAAAACCTCTACTATAATTACTGATTGGGAGAGCCAGAGCTGAATGCATTAAAACAGTTATTAGGCATTTTCTCCTCCTTTGATCACAGCAAAGTACAAACCACCTGGAGACTATTATTTCAAATGCCATTTGTGAGTGAAGCTAACACTGTAATATTGAAACTGGGCTTTCTTCAATAGCACTCTCAATTACTATATTAAGCCTATCCCCTTCTAACATCAAATTGCTGTACATCATCCTATGAGTCTGTCTTCTTTCTTAAAACTAAAGATAAAATTATATTAATTAAGCAGTTAGATGTATGCATTTCGCTAGAACACATGGCAGTGATTGATAGGAAAGGCTATGTCTTAGGTAACACAGCGGTAATTGCTTTAATTCGGTGCCGGATTTTTTTTCCGTTCACTCTCAGCTAGCTTAACCCACTTAATTAAACGCAAGGTAACATAGTGACTGCCAGATGTAAGGGGCCATCGGTGCAATGGCATCCACCGATCGGCGCGTACAAAAAGCTTTTTGACCTTTGTCCGGCCAGTGTCTTTGAGAGGCCCAAATGACAACCTTGTCGAAACTAAAAATAAATAATCATTTGATGAGTGTAGTGAAAGTCAATTAATGTTTTTTTTTTTTAATCCATCTTTTGTTTTGCACAACAAATTTTTGAAAATTTGCAAATATTCTTCAGATGTTACAAAGTGCTATAATTTGCTAGATGATCACTGTAACCTCTGCTGTCATTTAATACATGGCAATCCGTTACGAAACCAACATAATACTGCATTGCTTTTTAAGAAAAGTCATTTTTAAGAAGTTTGTACCATTAGTATTCCAATGGTATCATTAAGTTTAAAGCTCAATTTGCTGGGCTTTTAACATGAAATCAGAGCTCAGGAGATGACTGCTGGACTGCAGACGAAAGCAGACGGTTTCGAGTTGCATTTTGACACGTCTTAGAAACTTCTCCTTGGGCTGTTTTCAGATAAATCAGATGTCACACATTGAATAGAGTAACAAAGGTTTAAAGCGCCTGGATTTTACCGAAAGGAACCTTCATTATTGTACATGCATGGTGTCTGGTAGAGGGCATTTGGATACAGTTGGGTTTGTAAACCTTTAAAACTTTCATTCAGGTAAAGTCCTCAACAAGCACACATTTTCCCAAGATATGAAGAATCCACACACACACACACACACACACACACACACACGCACACACATAATTAAATAACCTACTGTACTTTTTATGCTTGTTAAAAAAACCTCCCTCCTAGTGGTAAAATACTCTATCAATTCTATAGAAAACATAAAGCAAAACAACATACCAGAACCCCATTCAGTAACAGTTGTTAAAATGTAATTAATTTTGTGTGTGCAAGGACACAAATAATGTCTGCCATTATAAATGCATAAAACTAACTAGAGCTGAGATATTGCAGGTCACTGCTTAGTTTACGTTCTCCCATCAAAAATTTGCGTTCGCTTGATGCTTGGACTATTGATGAGTTTGAGCGCAATTAGCAGGCCATTTTGACACCTTAATTGCCGCTATTCAATCTCTAAACTGGCATTGCATCAGAGCAGTCCCACTTAGCCCGATCTTATAGATTGTTTTTCAGACAGCCTCATCTGTTAAATGTCACTAACAGGTTGAGTATTGTTTGAAAGTGGAATTAACAGTCAGTTACAGACAAAAGGACGCGATAAGGCATGTGGCACTTTTAATATGTAGATGCGATCAGAAGGGTCCCTCCTGCTTCCTTGTCGCAATCTTTCCATATCACTTAGATAAGAGGCTGTCTGGCCGTGCTTAAAGGTCACTGAACTGAAATCGTTTTTTACTACAGAAAGGCTAATAGAGTTCTAGTGTTTGGACTGGTATTTACAAACGTACTCATATTATTAAAAGAATACTTTTTGTATTTAGGATATTAGTTACTTGATATATATTGAGAAATATTATGACTTAGAACTATCATTATTGGGCAACCAATATAAGACAACCTTATTGTTTTTTATGTTTAACGTTGAACAACTACACTACACACACACACAAGTTGGCCTCCCTATCTAAATGGGGGCCGTCCATTCATTTCTATGGGAAAAAACCATAATCCCAATTATAACACCTTTAACCTCTACCCATCCCTAACCTTAATCATAAGTAACCAACTGAAATACAAGACGTTTGGCATTTTTACTTTTTTGATTGCATTCACAGATTTTTTATAAAACTGAGGTTATCCAAATGGGGACCTCAAAAGATGTCCTCAATAGTAGGGAAATTTCTGGTTTTACTACACTATCTATCTATGCAAACCCACACACACACACACACACATACAAGTTTGTAATAATATCTTTGTGGGGACTCTCCATTCATTTCTATGGTTAAAACCCTAATACAAACATGACGACCTTAACCCCTGTCCAGCCCAAACCATAACCAAAAGTAACCAAACAGTTTTGGCAATTTTGTTTTTTTATTGCATTCACAGATCTTTGTTGTGACCTGAAAAATGGTCCCCACACCATCAAACTAGCAGGTTTTTATTACATTGTGGGGAACATTTGGTCCACACAACATAATATAAACATAACACACACACACACATATGTATAAATTATATAAATACACTATACATAGTATATAAATATTTTGTGTACCACACAGAATGTATGCATTACACATATTACATATGATTATTTAAATGACCATTTCTTTGTGCGTAAGGTGCATCCTCTTCTGCTGGATGGAGGACGACTTAAAACACTAAAAAGTTTCTTTTTATTTCCCTTCTGCTATTTCCTTTTATCCCTTTTGGCCTTTTAAAATTACCCATCCCTCTTTTACTGCGACTAATAAAACAGTGAGGATTTTTTTTCCCATGCCTGAATCCATGTATGATCCAGTCCGTTTTGCTCACCTTTGATGAAGTGAGATGGTAACGGTACCAGATCCTTAAGGTGCAAAGGCTTCCGGACCATCATACTCCCTATAAAATGAAGTGAAAATTTAAACGGGTAGATAATTTGCCTAATAGAATTCACAGGGCCAACCCAACTCTGATCCGGCAGCCGAACCAGGACACAGGTATGAATAATGCTTTTAATGTTAATAGTATTAAGATGGAAACAATGGACGCGGGAGAAAATGCCTAAAAATGCAGAAGTGAATGTGCTTGCTGCATTATCAATTTGCAGTCACACGTCAGTGTATCCCCAGATATTTATTTATTTGTTTGTGATTGTTTGTCATCTGGGTGCACTTGTCCCAAAAATGTGAATGTAAGAAACTCCTTGTCAGGTAAAGAAAAGTACTTTTAATACCAACAGAGAACTCCGACATACTAAACTTCAACAATATTTCAAATTCAGTGTTGCTTAGTGTTTGAAAAGCTCTGATTGAATAATTCCAGTTGTGTTACTGATTTATATGATTACGTGGTACACATTGTCGCAGAATTACTAGCAAACTTATGTATTTTGTAGCTCCTCTATCTTGGTCGTCATGCCAGAAATCCATTGTAATTTGCTTGACATTATATATATTCAGTATCACTATGGCATAACTGTCAAGGTGCCAAGCTCATTTAAAAACTTAACTTCTCGTAAAGGAATGCTTTGGAGGTGCCGTTCTGTGTCACTTTCCTTTCCTTCTCCATACTGCGTCCACAGGCATGCGTTACTGAGTTTCACTGTTCATCATGAGATTTTAGCATGGTTAATATTTTTTTGACCTTTAATATTATTCAGTTTAAATGGTATTAATGTGTAAAAGTCTTGAGGATAAACATTTTATTGTTTTGTAATCCAGTATTAAACTGGCATCTTGGGAATAGCAAGGAAATAATGATTTTTTTTTGTGTGTACCTGTTTTACTTTTGATTTGATATAAATATTTGATTTAAATATATTCCTTAGACAGTGCATAACATGAACGTGCATAATTTATTTATATATCTATACATTTGTGAATTATTGCTATTATTCATTTATGAATGTTTTTTTGTTTTTTTTGTGTGTATGTGAACTTTTCATGTCATTCCCCCCCCCCCCACCTTCGGGTTTCTGTCAGGTTCCTTGGCTTCCCCCCACTCCCTAAACATACAAGACAAGGTGAATTTCTGGCCAAATTGTCCGTGGGTATGAATGCATGTGAATAGTGTATATGCCCTCTGATGGACTAGCGGCCCATCCTGGGTCATTTCCTGCCCTGCACCCAGGACAGGCTCTGCACCCCCGGGACCCTGCACAACACAAGCCGCTATAGAGAATGGATGGAGGAATGAATATTTGTTAGTTTCCCAGTTCATCAAACTGCCAAGATCTCATTCCAAAAATGGGTGGCATTTGTTCCGAACTGTCACCTTCCCACTGCGATGCACCTTCATCCGTGTTCTGTCCTGGACAGATTCCACATCCTGCCTAAACAGCCGAGGCCCAGAGAAACGCACCTCCCAGCACGGCGCGTGAAAGCTGCCGTATTAATGGCCAGAGGCGAGCGCCCTACAGCTACCAGCCGGAGCGTGGGGGGCAGACCATCGATGGGGGGGGGCAGCGTCCCTCAGGCCTCCCCGGCTTATTTGGAGTCAAGGTGCTGAACTTGGTTTTGTACCAGAAATTTAAGTAGCACGAATTGTACTTCATAGTTGTTGTTTTTCTTTGCTTTTTTTCTTTTTTTCCTCCTTCTGTGTTTTTTTTGTATCGCCCAGGGGAAAAATATGACCTCGGAGAGGACAATGCTGTGCCCTTGAAAGAATCATCTGCAGCAGTGAGCCTCAGAGCATAAGGACCAGTTTGTGCAACGACATCATTTTGCTAATTTTCTTATGCCATTAATTATGAAGACGGAAGGCTGTGAAATTTTGGCGCCGTTTGTCGCGAAATGCCTGCTGACTATAACAGTTATCCGTACTGAGGCCTGCAATGAAAGACTGAAAAGATTAGGTCGTAAGGTCATAACAAAGACAAAATAAAGGAGTAAAAAAAAGATTCGTTTGTATTTAAGACTTGTGGATTGGTGTTATTGTGTTGTTTTGAGAGTTATGGATTGACGCTGCCATCTTAATTCACATCATATCCAAGGATTTAAATAAAACACATCACAGAGCCTCTGTAAGGCTGCACCTGCCTCAGACCGAAGTAAATAAATAAACCAGACCAACACCCCAGCCTGATGAGTCTGGGACCCCTAGGAGAATGAGCGCACTAAGGGTCTGCGTGAGAACCCTGAGTGCTCTCTGAGGGTCTCTGTGGTCTGCACCTGCAAAGACCTCAACCCTGAACAAGAGGCCCCATCAGTGTACGATTTGTCTCTCTCACTCTTGGTTTGTCTCTGACGTGTGTGCAGATATCTCCTTCTTTCTGCATACCTGTTTTGTCACTCTCTCTCTCCCCCTCCCTCCCTCCCTCAGCGTGCATGGCAAACATTTGACACATGGGATAAACTGACAATTACGGTTGCAGACTTTTCAGTGGAAATGCGTATATTTTAGCACTGGCCGCAATTTCAAGAATGAGCAAATGCACGTTAAGTGACGTGTATGTAAAAAATACCCAGTAAATAATGGGAGATGAGAGGGTGGGGGAGAGAAGTGTCTAATCTAATTTTATATGAAAACCTAAAGCAGGCCCATAAGCACTGAATATTACTGAAAGCATATATATTCTGTGAATCCGAATTTATTACACACATCAGAATTCAGTGCAAGTAAATTGGAGTAGTTCACCATAAATGCCACAGGGTTTGTGGTATGTGCCTGAGATAGCTGGACCTATTGATTACGGAACGCAGTCTGCGAAATTTCAAAGAGAAGGCTAGTTCTCACCATGTATGCTTCAGAGAATTAATTTGGCTCTCTGCGGAGTTTTATGAAAAACACATGTCTGTCTACAGCTCCAGGTAATAAGAGCCCGCTCCTCATCTAATGAAAGGGTACTGTACCGTCCACTGACAGAGCCGTAAAAAATCACTACCACCCCTTCCACCCCCACGTACAAACCACCAACCCCCCATTCTCCACCCCTGCAGCACACATGAGAAAACATGGTGAGAATCCTGTGTTCATGCTCTTTCTTGCAGCGTCTGTTTTATCCGACACACTGCGTTCCTCCGTCTTCTCGCCGGGGTGTTACGGCCGGTGAACAGAGCGCGTTTCAAGCCACAAGCGTCCGTAGCTGATTGCTGACGAGTTTTGGGAGTGTTTTCAATTACTGTGGTGTGTGACAGTAAAAGTCTGCCTGTAGTCCATGTAAAAACAGTTCCTTGAAAGACGCAAAACCGTTTCGCATGAGCCACATTTATTTATCTATTTATTTGCTTGTTTGTTTATGCTTATTTGTTTGCTTGCTTGTTTGTTTATTTGTTTGCTTTCTACAATTTTGTGATCAAAAAATAATTTTCAAAAATTGTTTTAACTCTGCTATGCACTACCATAAGCCTTAAAGAGTTAAACAGAATTATGAAACCACAGGATATATATCTACTTTTGCCCTCTTATGCTAACAAATGCAGAAGCTAACAAATGAAAATAATTTTGAATACATTGGTCATATATTAACATTGCTGTATAAATAAAGGTGGGGGGGGGGCATGAGAAAGTAGGAACAAAATGGAAGAGAGTAAGCGAGGGTCAAATGTTTCAGACGTGGACGTTAAAGCCTTCAGCAGGAGAAAGTTTATGTGTTTTCGTTGTGTCCCAAACCACATGTGTTGCCCCAGTGGCGGAGAAGCCGGCAGCGTCCTCACAGCTGCGTTTCTGATCTGTGCTGCAGCTACTTGCGCAGAAACACGGCCGGAGGAGCCGCTCAAAGGGAGTTGCCATTCATACCGTCTGTTTAAGTAGCGCGCGACTTTACCCCGTGGAATGGGTGTTTTTTATCGTTTTCTTATGCGTGCCATGGGTGCAGTTTTAAGACATATACGGAACATGCTAAAACAGTTTGCTTTGATCACCGTGCAACAATCGCTGTCACGTCCTCAGTAAACGTACTGATCAAGTACGTTTAAAGTATGTTTTCAAGATGCGGAAATGTTTCTGCTCTGTGATTAAAATATGAAGCATTGCAAAGGATGACTTAGTATTTTAAATATTTACGTGTCAAAATTGCGATGAACTTTACTCACAAATACGAAGTGAGGACATGGTCGAGTTGAACAAGCCGCAGCTGGGTTATCGGCGCAGCTGTGAGGCGGCATGCTGGGCAGCTACAGTCACGGTCTCACTGTCGTGAAATACGAGAGCA
The DNA here is from genome assembly GCA_015163995.2 of Mormyrus lacerda. Lineage (NCBI taxonomy): Eukaryota > Metazoa > Chordata > Actinopteri > Osteoglossiformes > Mormyridae > Mormyrus > Mormyrus lacerda. Next base: position 13,940,055 of record JAABNX020000038.1, read on the forward strand.
AAGGGGACCAGCCAGGACCTCTGACAGGCTACCAATCGTCATCCACAGGCCCCTCTCTGCCTTTCCATGCTTCTTGGATTCGCCTCAGGATGCTCAGATGAAGACTAGGGGTGTAAATGCGCGTGGCCATATTCATGAAGAAATCATGTGTTTACCTTCCCTTGCTTGCCCAGATCTTGGACAAAATAGGTAATAAAATAAATAAATAAATAAAATAAATTTTAAAAACTGATATTTTCATCCATGTTTTCATGCAAAAGCCTTACCAATCTTGTTACCTTGGCAAGTAGGACTGGGCGATGTTAATACTGGAATTACATACTATGTATATGCAACTGTCACATGGCAAGGACAGCAAAAGCTGCATCTTGCAATACTGTTCTGGTATTTTTAAGTTTTGGCGGTAAATTTTGTTGCGTGGTGGCGGGGTCCTAAGATTTAATTTGCCAAAGAAGATCTTCAGTAAGTTTCACAAAACATCTTTACACAGTCATAGGAAACAAAACTTAGCAAGCTTTGCAAGGTTAATGATTATCCCCTTTCAAGATTATCAAATATATGTTAACCAATAAATAAAGTTTACCGCTGCTGCTTTTGCATGAGCTCTGTATGCTTTCTCTGAGCCAATCATTTTCATTCCTGCTGTCGAACTCAGTCTTGGACAGTTTGGTGCATTTGGGAGAAATTTAACAAAAATGAGTGAGGAGGAGGAGAATAGTGAACAAGAAATTATCACTGAAAGACATTTATTTTCCACTATATGGAAATATTTTGCATTCCATGGAGACAATATTGAGCAAAAGTAAATTATTTGTCAGGAAAACTCATCGTAACACCACAAACTTTTTTGACATACTCTATTTGTAAATAATAACTTCTGTTTGGATATAGTTATTTGGGGTGAAAAAAAATCACATCATAATTTTAAAAAAATTTCAATATTCTGCAGCCCTATTGGCAGAATTAGGCTTTGTTTCATTTTAATTTTGGAGTTTCTGCACAGTTTCTGTCCTGTCTTGGGCAGTTAAGGCTCTACATTATTTTTAACAAGGAATTGCTTCTTCTATTCATTTTTATTTTAATTAACGCTTTCTTGGGGGGAAAATGAACAGTTCTGGATTTTAGCAGGAAGTGTATTGTTAATAGAAGAAATCAGGAAAACAGCATTCCTAGATCTGGAAAAGCGAATTGAGTAGACCACTAGTTAGATGCTAAATGACTTTATAAAATTAAAAATATACACTTTAGTATAGCAATATTACAATAATGCCCTCTTGGGTCCAGTTCCAGGCTTATGGTAATGTAATCTAGGATTAAAATTTTTCAGGTGAGATTCTTTGTTATGGCAGCAACTGTCACTGTACTGTCTTATTAAGATAAATATGGCGATAGCAAGATTTCCACCAGCAGCTGAGAAAAAAGACAGATACATTTATCTTTCCTCCGATTGTGTTTCAGCTGCTGGAAAAAATGGGTTTTTGGTCCTTTAAGGCACCAAAATGTATGTAAATGGACGTGTATTGGATGTGAAATTCTGCGTAACAACGGAATGTGCTCTCCCTCATCCAGGCCTCATCCCACCAGACAATAAAGCAAGACAGAAATACAAACAATTGAATATATACTCCCTCATCCAGGCCTCATCCCTTCAGATAATAAACATAAAGATATAAAAGGTAGACAGAAGGAAAGCAATGAGGCTTATTAAGATATTTTTTAACAGCAAACACATTGCACATGATCTGCAAAATACACTTCTGCTGGAGCATGTTGACACTAGCGGGTCTTCCTGTTCTGCAGAGTCATGTGACCGTATTAAACGTGAAGCGCAGTAGGAGAGAGAGAAATGGCGACTGGCTGAGAGTTGCTGGGAAGTCTTGGGTCCTCTGATAGTCCCAGAGCGGAGCAGAATATTATTTCAAGTTACTGTGGGACACTCTTGAATAAAGAGGAGGTGAGAGTGGGATTCAGAACAAATACTCAATGTATATATTGCAGATAATTAAAACAAATAAGTATTAGTGAAATACAAAGATGAGACAACCTGATGTGAAGCTTGATTAGATGAGAAAAGATGTATGCATATTAAAAAAAATATATATAAAGATTGTTGCCTGATTTTTCTCTTTATGTGATTTTACTAAAGAAATTAATTAATTAGCTATAAACGTCCAAAATGTACATGCATGTAACTGTTGATTCTTTTTTATTATTATTATTACAAATTCCAAAAACTGTTGCATATCAAGGGCAAACAGTTCACCTTTTTAAATTTTCAAGGGGTTGGATTTCGGCTGAATTCTAACAGCACGATGATTTCTGAAACTGCTCCATGTATTTCCTCCTGTTGACAGATGATGTCACGATTTATCAATAGAGAGAGCAGCAGAGAAGTGGAAGGATTTTAAACACTGTCAGCAAGATGAAAAAAATCTATATCTGTTTTGTCGGTTTAGCTGGGAGATATCGGCATTAGTGCTGGACACCCATTGTAGTTAAATAAATGTGTTTTCATAGGTGATATGCCAATGAACTTGTGTAGGATTTCTTTTTTAGCTTAATTCTTTGATAGTCCTTGGCTGTCATGTTCCTGTCAGTAAAAACTGAGGAAGGGGTGATGAAGCCACTGGTGGTCGTGGAAAGAATGTGGGTAAAAATGTCCACAGGAACAATGCAGAGTCACCCAACAGAGTTTGAACCTGGCAAAAGAAGTGATCACAGCTAAAACAACTCGGCTGCATGAAAATAAACACAGGCTGGACACAAGAGGAAGAGCGGGGTTGAGGTCCCCCCAGGGATCGCCTGGGGCAGCAAACTCTGGAGGATAAATCACACAGGGTAGGGAGGGGTACAGCACAAGGCCTGGACCATGGATGGGATGGCCCAACTGCTGAACTGGAAGCTAATTGGCTAGCAAAGAGCCCAAACTGCCTACCACAAACACCCCCCAGAAAGAGAATCTGCACCAATTTGTGTTCCTTTTTCTTATACTTGCATCTGCTAAGTAACATTTATAAATACAGGACAATACAGGGCAATAATTCATATTTTAATCACAGAGTAGAAACATTTCTGCATCTTGAAAAAATACTTCATTAGTACATTTACTGAAGATGTGACAGTGATTGTTGCACGGTGATCAAAGCAAAATGTAATTATGACCCTGTTGTAGTGACAGGTGCCACGTGGATCGTTTTCAGCAATCGGTGTATCGGTTCGCATTCAAGCAAAAACAAACTCAGAATAAACACAGACAGCCGCTGTTTTCGCATAGCTTAATGCATGTGAAATCCCTGTGGGTCTCAATTAAAAACAGGCCTTAGCATAGCCCTAAAGGGAAAGGCTAATTATTCTGTTGATTATTGCTTTGGTGGGCAGAACACACAATGCTAACTCTGCGTCATTTTTGTTCGTTACACTCCATTATCGTTAATTCTTCATAATCACTTAATTAGAGCTACTGGGAAAATAATACACATATTGTAGAGCAAGACCATCAGCCCTGTCTTAGATTAATAGATATCCTAAGGTGGACCTTGTGCAGAAATTTCTTGTAGCTGGTCTTGCTGTAGCTGCGGTCTTGCTTATGTTGTCGTGCCTGACCTTACAAACAGATCAACACTCATTTCAATTCTGTCCTGTTCAGATAATGTGGTAAATATGGCCTTACCTACTGATGAAACAGTAAGTACACTACCAGTAATATTCAGAGTAACAGGAAGAAGGCTAAAAATACAACTTAATGTTAATACATGGCATGCATAACATACATACATAACACAGCATAACATAGAAATGTAAATGATACTTTGAGAGGATGAAATACGGTAAATAAACAAGTTGTGCAAATAAATGGGCCATAATATTATGTTGTGAGTATATTAGGGATTTTGTTTTTTGGACCTGCAGCGGCATTAATCGTAACCTATGTGTATCTTCTCTTGAAATTGAGCAGTATGGTGAATTTTAGTTTTTGAATTTAAATTTAGTTTTAGATAAAAGATGCTCATGTGACTGATGCCACACTACTGATAAAGATGACAGTGAAATCTTGAACGTAGCCCACATTAAGAATAAAAAAAACCAAAGCCCACATAATTGTATTGCTCACCAATGGGGTGTTACACTTTATATAATGTAGGGTTATTTTATACAGCCTCCAGTCACCAAGATGGTTTCAATTTAGTGAGGCTGTGAGATCGTGATATCACTTTCTCTGAGCTGTTCCAGATTGGGATGGTCACTGCCATTGGAGGTGATCACCTCGCCAAACTCAAAGGGGTTCTTCAGGAAAGAATAATTCCACAGTTGCTGAGGTACTGAAAAAGCAATCTGCAAAAATACCCCTGGGTCACGTCTCCGGCCAGATGATTTGTGAGAAAATGTCATACATTAAATATAAGTTTAACATTTAACCGGGCACAGTAAAACTGCTGTTTCCATGAACCGCTCAGGGTTTAAGCAAATGCTCGCAGAACGAAGACAGATCCCAGCGCGCCTGTTTGCCAAGAGAGATGGAAGTAGGGTTTGAACACATCACAGGCAATGGTGAGACATGAAGCCGCGTAAACTTTCCCTGTTTTTTATACTTCTGTTTGAATTCGACTTGGGACCACTAAACTGCAAGCGAGCCAATTCGCTACAATTTATTGGTCATCGTCAGGCCACACCTTAGTCTTAGCAGGTGTTGGTTTCATCCAAGCAGTAATAAGAAAGGACAAAGGTACTAACTAATTCATAACCTAGAGGCTGTTCTTGGAAGATTCCAAAGCCGAAGGGGTGGGGGGGGGGGGGG
>JAABNX020000038.1:13953706-13969284 GCA_015163995.2 Mormyrus lacerda
CCCCCCCCCCCCCCCCCCCCCCCCCCCCCCCCCCCCCCCCCCCCCCCCCCCCCCCCCCCCCCACAGTAACTGTCTTCCTATTAAACTTGCCGAAATAGCTCTCCCTAGGTATCCCTCATGTGTGATTTAAGCCAGGAGCAAAAGCAGGTGAGATGACTGAAGGAGTCTTAACACCACTGAATCCTTTAACTCTGGCGGGATGGCATCTGTTCAGTTGCTGCTATTTGCATTCTGTTCAGTGAAGTTCTGCTGGCTACGTGCGTATAGCATACGTGCATCAATATTTCATAAATAATCCCCCCTTTTTTATGTAGACTTGCATACATTTTAAAATATAAAAATATGCCTATTGATTTAGTCACAGAGTATCCAAGTGCTATCAGTTATATTCCTCCCTTCATAGTACCTTCCTGTTTGATTTACACTTAGAGTAGAAGACCACTATCAAAACAAAATTAAACATATATCAACATAACTTGATACACTATATTATATTCTTATATAATTCTTCATAAATCACACACACACACACATAGGCCAATATATATAAATACACAACAAAATATTCTATATAAAAAAATACACTATTCAAATAATTGTTTTTAAAAAATGCATAATAATGCATATGACATTGATATAAGAGAAACTTTATTGGTCCCTGGGGAAATTCTTTAGTAAAAGGAAATTTAAAAGCATTTTTGAAAACAAAAACAGAGGTATCAATAATCAATCCCCGCACTCTAACTTTCGCATTAAAAAATGATCACTTACTGCCTGCCTTCGCTTGACAAGCCACCCTCATACAAAGCCAACATCCAACCAAAAACTCACCTTATAGATGGGAATCATCTTCCGTGATTAGCCACCACACGCGCTTCTCCGTAGACTCACGATGCTCCTCCAGTCAAAGATTTCATCTTCTTTCAATTTTTCCAACTGTCCCCCCCCCTGTTTTTCCCTAGCTGGCACTGTTGAAATATCTGCACAACCAGATTCCAGCCTTTCGACGGCACTGAGGGGGTGTTCGCAGTTATTTGGACCCTGGGTGCATTTTCAGTACGAACAACTGAGGAAAACTGGAGATTTTCCTGTTTCACAGGAAGATCCTGGTCGCCAGCCCTCACTGCAACCCAAAACCACCACAGTGTGTACATTTTACTCTTAAAATAAAGTGTGACTGTATCGTCTGTGTATGTGCCAGTACAATTGCAAACATATTTATTGAGTAGAAAAACAGTATTTTTGTTCTAAGAGTGTACAGAGTATGTCATAAACACTGACATATGAAAATGTTATAAAGTCAGATATGTGCCCACAAAGGAAAAAAATATATATTCAAAAGTCTTACATATATCTCTGATTCATAATAACATCAGACGTCAACATTGTGTACAAACTGTTAGAAAATATCACTTAATATATCTCTACATTCATCACACAAAATGTAATAATAGTCCATGTTTTTGTGTGTATTCTGACCTTATGTGCATTTTAAATTTATTTTGGCCCACCTTTGATATGTTAGAGGTGACCATTTGCATGTGATCCCAGCTCCACAGGTATTTATACCAAAATAAACCATCACCTTCACTACCATATACTGTCTTCTGATTATTTTTTTATTTTATTAAGGTAAAGGCTCTTGTACAGAAAAAAAAAGTTAAATTCCATACATACGGGAAACTAAAAAAAACATACTTGGACTAAACATATTTTTGTTACATTCAATAGTATCCTTGGTCTTAACCTAAATTTCATATCAAATTAAAAAAACTATTCATTTGAAGTGTATGAAATACAAATTATAATCAAAGTTTATAAGTTTGTGGAATATTTTTTTTAGAAAATGTGCACACAGTGAAGCATCTGTTTATTTATCTATGACGTCTAGAGTTCACAGTATGCCCCTTTTCCTCAGACATCCTCTCTCTCTCTCTCTCTCTCTCTCTCTCTAACTCTCTCTCTCTGTCCCTGCATGTGCATCATCACGATAACAGAAAACTTAATAACCACATAAAACAGGATTATGCAGCAGTGTGTGATTTCTTCCCTTTTTCTTTTATAAGAGGACGTTTTGACAAAGGAAATGTATGCGGCGATGGCGACTGTCTTTCTCCGCATCTCACAAAGCGCGTTAGTCTGAAGTTGGCCGCGAGGTCATAGGTCTACCACAGGCATCACCGGAGAAAGACAGTGGAACCCTGGGTTTCTGTATGCACGCCAATAGTGTGTTTGCAAAATAAACAAATAAACAAACAAACCAATAAATAAATCCATGCCATAAATAATACATTTTTGTCGAATTTGATTTACCAGACGCCTAAAATACATCCGCCTGTTTTCCAAAATACAGTCTCAAATGAGGAAATGTGCTCAACAAAATTCTGTCCTCTGAAAGCGTCCCACCATCTATAAGTATATCCTGCCCTTTAATGTATTTTAACAGCACGGACGAAGACCTGAAAATTGACTGTTTGCGATATTATGCATAATTTACATGTATTTTCCATGGCACGCTGTGGATGCCATTAATCAGCGAATCTAAACAGAATATTTAGGCTTTTTATTGCTATATTTTTTTCTTGTGGTTTTGATGAGTCGGACTGCTCAGATGTATCTGTTTGTTCGCCGTGTTATTGATTTATTGCTTGGATGATGCTGTCCAATTTTACAAGGGCTATTTACAAAGTCAGAATAGACCACTGGCGCTACTAGACGTGTACGGACGCAAAACCATAGAAGTGAGGTTGTGTAAAGGTTAACTGAAGCCGGTAGCATCTTTAAATTAAAAAAGAAACACTCCTCATCAAAACAGACGACATTTAAAATTTTCCTATGACGGCTTACTGTTCAGATGCAAGCTTGTTTACCGTACTTTAATACGTAAGCAAAAATTTCCAACCTCGTTAACATAATTTTGATTTCTCTTATCATCATCACTGCAAGAGGAAAATGTGAGATTGAACCCGATTTTTACGCATAATATAAATAGTTAACGTCAATGGGTAATTAAACGCAGTAAAATCAAAACAATAATTAAAAGGCGGAAAAAACATAGCAAAACCTCACATTAACCCGGGCAGGAAAACAAAGCAAATCTTTTTTAACTAGGCTTATTCATTAACGATTTGGTTCTACTTGGCAAAATACAGAACAAAAATAGCCTAAAAAGACTCCAGGTGTAAACGAATCTATTTTGACTTCCGTGAAACTTGTTCAGTTGGTTTTGTGCATTGAAATTAAAGCTGCAATCAAATGGGTCCCTTGAAATAGGAAGAACGCGTCATATACGCAAATAAAAAAGAAATTCTGCTTATTGGTCAATTAAATACGGATCAACGTCGAGAAGATCCGCACAGGGAGGAGCAGGGGCCAAGTGGGAGGGGGCAAAGGGGATGAAAAGATTGGAAAGAGGGAGTGTAGTGACCAAGTGTCTATCTGGGTGTACAGTTTAGTGTAGATTTCCTGATGTGATCGACTAACCAAGTGAAGTCGCTTTTCAAAACCCCACTCACCGACACACGCCTCGCTAAATGCTTTGCAGTCACTTGCATTGATTTTCTTTATCAAATAAACAGAATGCCACCGATATCAAAGCCCCTCTACTCAGTCATGCTCTCACATGGTAGCAGCTGTGATTTCATATACATTTATTTAACTAGCATTTCCCTGTTTTAACAATCCCTGCTTTAACTAATCACATTATTTAAGTTAATTAATTAATGTTTTCAGATCGACGCAATTCATCGATCGTCAAATGGATACATTTTTCGTAACTGATGAAATATTAAAATTAATTTATTTTATAACAAACAGCATTATGAATTAAATCACTCAAATATGTCTTAGTTCCATATTATAAATACGTTTTGGTGCATCGAGAACTATTATAATTGAAGCCATCGAACGTCGACTGTTTTATATATGAAAATAATTGAGAACATCTGCAACTTGGTCGTTAAATGTATTAATGCGCTGTATTTTTTACTTTACTCCTTTTTCTATATACTTGTTTCTGCTAAGAGACAGAAAGTCCGGGCAGGTCCCATGCTGCGTATAGATTTTCGTTTATGTAATCGATTGGAATGCCCCAATACATTGATTAAGATTTAGTGTTTTACCAACAACCACTTATGTATTTCGATGTTACGCTGGAAATTATTTTAGCATTACATAGATCATAGATCTATAGGCCCACATCATCAACAACAAAACACTCAAAGAATCACTGAATATGACTTCAAAATTACGTTCGTTGCAAAATACAGAAAAAGCAGAAAAGGGGACAGAAAAAGAAAGGAAAGCCACGAAAAGTCATTGTCTTTTCGAGATCATATCCTGTAGGATGAGTACAGCGCTTTTCGTCTTTAAAGAAATCGCCATGAATTATATGCGATCACCGAGTGATTGCAGAATATTAAATTAAACTTAGATAAATCCGTATTGAGGGAGGCAGCCCCCAGTCCCAACTTATTTCCCATTTTCTGTAACAGCATCACTGCGTTCATCTCCTTTGCGATCGCCATGTGCCAAATCTCGGCATTTTGAAATCGGTTTCTATATCCTTAAAGAGGGACTTCAGAAGGGAAAAAGAAAACGGCATGCCCTTTTACCCCAAAGGTAAAAAAATATGTTATTTTCGCCGAGGTAACATTTTTGCATTTCAGATGTTGCAGTACTGAAGTGGGATATTTTGCCTATTTCATTGTGCGCGCTTATAATGTTTGCTTTTAATAATCCTCGAACTTTTCCATTCACCTTTAACAGGAAAGTTCGTTTATGTTCAACGTTTAATACACAGTATGGATTGATTCTGCATTATGTATTAACGGGTGATTATTAGATTTTTTGAATCAAAATAATCTGAAATGGGCTTATTATATGTTGATATTATAACTAAATGGGGAAAGTATGTATTAAATTAGATATTGTTATAGTTTAGTTCACCACGCCATATATGTCTTTCGAATATCTGAATTTTAGAACTAACTCGTTTATGTCTGCTGTTTCCAATTTCACGTCCAAAAGCTGTACATGTATATGCGCGGTTGTTTTATTTTCCTTTTTCTCGTACGGTCTTTTCATGCCCTATGCAGCACTTTAAAATGTTTTTGCGCTGCTCATAGTTTGCTAAACGATTACTTAAGTCATTTTAGTTGGTTGTTTGTTCCGCCAAGGTAACAAAGAGGTAACACCAAGAGAGTCGCTGCACTAGGCTGCTAGTTTTGTTGTTAACGTTCTTGAAAAGGATACGGAGTTACTCTGTTTATACATCTGATCAATTCTGGAGTAGTGAAGGGGCAAGCTCTGTCAAAACTGTGACCTCTTAAACCCCAGAGGGCGCCAGGCGTTTTAACAAAAATTATAAGAAGCGCAGTTCACGAATATAATGTGGAAGAAACTATTAAAATAATAATAATAAAAAAACAAACAATGAAACATCAACTACAGAACGATTAGTAACAAAATACACAGAATCAGCACATTCCACGGGAGCTGGAGGATAAAGTCACTTAAGTAGCTGTTTGTATGACTCAACTGCACATTTGAAGTCACTATTGAGAAAAAATCTACATGGAATTTAGAATATTAAAACAATGAAGAATTGTAAATACCTCGACACTGAGAATCGTGCGGTAATCAGAAAATACTGTAGTCAATAACGCTCATTTAAGCTTCCTTTTGCCGAAGTCTCCTCAAACTGCATAAAAAAAAACGTCTCCAATGAACATTCAGTCTCTCTTCGGACGAAGATATTTTAAAAGGACATTCACTCACTAAAGCTTGAGTGCGCGGATAGTTCGCAGATAACAATCTACAATTAATTTAAGGTGCGGAGATAGGGAATTGGAGAGAAATTTTTAACACGGTCTTTGTCAAACAGCCCCGAGAGAAGAAGCAGCACCAGCTGAGAAAGTAAGAGGGTGGAGACAGGGGGATTTGGAATTGACCGGAGCGCAGATAAGAGCCAGCGGTCTTTTTCACATGCTTGACTTTTTTCCATTGTGAAAAACACTTTCAGGGAAATTAACGTAAATAATAAAATGGATGCGTCACGCCGAGATCTCGAGAGAAGCTAATTATATCAATAAGAACAAAACGGTCCGGTAATGACGAAATTTTTTTTAAAATGTAGTAAATTTACACGTTCTTCAGGCGACAGCTGTAAAATATGCTCGTCCAAAGCGTATGTATTTCATGCGACCGACAATCCAACGCTTCAGACTTGAACTGATAAACAATTAAAAGTAGGCTAGTACTGGGATAGTTTCTCCTCCATTCATTTTTATGATAGTATTACTGATACCCGTGCCTCGGTCCACTTTATCGTACTTGGTTCTGGCAGGGTTTCTTTCCCTAGAGGGACAGCGGGGAAAAAAAGGAAAATAACGCCTCCGTTGTCCACCTTTCGCCGAGCTGAAAACCCAAATAGCAACCCAGACATAACAATCCAAGGACAGGCTAAGGGGATCCAGTGTTACTGCGGCCACTGTCCTGTCCTGCCGGCATCCTTATCGTGAGATCCGGAAAGCCAGCTCACTCAATTCGCCTTCTTCGATTTTTCATAAAGATGAGGCGATCCCATTTTCTCTGCGATTAACATCTCGCTGGGCCTCTTTTCGATAGCGACTATTAGGAGACAAAGAAAAATATAAAGTTAGGATAATTCAGACAGTACCTGTCTTAGTATATGCATCTTTAAAAACATGGGTTAACTGGTGTAGGCTAAGTTTACCGAGTTTTATCGACGCCATCAAGCGCATAGTTCATATTTTAGAAAAAAAATATAGCATCTCTAAAGAATCTTAAGTAGCCAATATTCAACAAGATAAATAAGGTAAACTATTCGTTGGGGCGTTACTGTGGTTAATTCTCTCCTGATTGTGTTATTATCCTGCTGGTTGTTTGTTAACGTAAGTGTCCGAAAAAGCGTTTAGATCAACGAAAATCATATTACAGAAACATAACATAGTGTTTTCAGCAATGGTTTATAAGCAGTGTACCTGTGTAATATACAATAATTCTGCATATAGCGTAAGGCCTGCATGGCATACCCAGTAAGTGTAGTCCCATACTCGTTTTTACACTTAATTCGGGTGTTTAACCTTTAAAATACAGTTTAAGTCACTTCAGGGATTAAAAACAATACCAGTTAGTATTTTAACACTATTCCTCATATTACTTGTGTATTTCTTAAACACCGCACCCCAGATTTTGCAAACCTGGTTCTGCGTTTTACAAATAAATACACGCATACGCAGTTTTTAGCGGTTGTATTATTTATGCACGTTCATTAACTTTTGCAGTTTTGGCAATCGTATTTGTACTGTTCAGAAAAGTTGGCATTAAGTTAAATATTCATCTAGCGTACGCTTATATTATTTAGGGATACGTCTTTGTTGATGTTCCCTAGCTGGATATAAACTAGTTGGCAGTGGTCCGAAATCCTCACTGAAAATACGGATTCACTGCAATTCTTGGATGATTAGGAAAATCTCCTTCGCCGGCTCTCTTGGCGACTTGTGTATTTTAGACACCTCCGGTACGTCCCATTAGATTTATTATCGTTATTTTTATTTCTGGACATTGTTGCCCTACAGCTTTCTAAGCCGAAACAGCGCGTCATATGCAATGTACAGACTGTTGATCACCTCACTAATTACACCTCTCTCTCGCTCTCCCCCCCTCTCTCTCTTTCTCTCTCTCTCTCTAACTCTCTCTCTCATTCCCAGAGTGCATATCGGGAATAGACACACAAAGACATGCGCACTCAACTTAATCAGCCATTTTTTTAAACAGGGCTAAAACGATAATAATTAGCAGAATAAAGACATATCGGATTTTCATTTCCTTTCCTCCTTTTCCGAACCCCTCCACAACCTAAACTGCAAGGCAACGGTCGACACATGCTTTACCAACCGGACCCAAAGGATCGTTTCATCCTCTCAAAATTCGTATTTTTATTATTTTTTTCCAATAAAGTTGGAGGATTATTATTTTTTTCATTTTTTCCCCTTTTTTTATTAACTTCCTCTATCATTGGATGTGACTTGCTTTAACAAACAAAATAGTAGGTGAAGAAGCGGAGTGAACTGCGGGAGGGAAAAAGTAAGTTTTTTCTTTTCTTTTAACTTTTATTGAGCACTTCGTGTTAAATTTAGGTTTAGTATTGATTATCTTTCTGGTCTGACCCAGTGCAGCCTTTGATATTACGCTCTCTTGATTACTGCAGTTTTCCGCGATCTTTCTTTTTCTTCCTTTTTAGCATTTTTTGAAAACGTCTATCAGTATGTTTATCCATGGTTGTTCCATCAGCTTTAAGAGCTGCGGACTGTCAATAAAGTAACAAATATGAGTGACACCGGAGTCACTGCCAAAACTACTTCAATAGCCGGACCTTTTCAACACTACTTATTGTTGTTTATTGCATATGATAGACAAATGTGCACAGATGATTCTCTATTGCGTTATACACCATCGAGGACAAGTATTCCTATAGAAACGTGAAGCAGAGTTCACATTTCAACTGGGGAAGATAGTGGATTATTTTCTATTACTTACGAAGGAACGAGCGTTACACAGCGAGAGCGAAAATCCGTGCCTTTGAATTTCACAGTACGTTAGCTATAACCTTACATAAACGTTACAAATATTTAGACATATTTTGTATATATGTATATTGTATATATTGTAATTGACGGCGGATATCTGTGAAATAACATTTATGTTTGGTGTTGATAAACAGAGAGTCGCGCTAGTTAATTTAATTCCCGTGGCGATCCGATATCTGTTTTAATTTGAGCGTTTTTCCGGTTACCTGCTATCTGCAAAAAGGCTCCCTTAGCGGCAGCTCGGATTTTGTGCCCAAAAACGAGTCGTACAAGCTGGCCCATAGAATATATATATGTATATATATATATCGCAGATGAAGAAAAAAATTAAACTGCTAAAAACAAAAAACGTGGACAAACTTTTCTTTATTGGCCAGTTGCTTCTTTGACAGCTGTTCAATGGCGTAGGATCCTCTGCTCCGGTATTTTCCTTTTTTGAGGAATCTGATTTTTGTCAAAGTTGGTCGGTTGGAGGTTTTTTTCACTGTAGCGAAGTGACCCGGCTTGTCCATTGTGTTATTATTCTCGTAGTCGTATTATTCTTCTTACCGGCGGGGGGGATTAAAAAACGAGGAACGAGGGAGGCGATGGGAGTCCAGCCTTTGTGGTTGCTAGTTAGTTTGAGGCAGAGACTTGGCTACGATTGGGACGCGACAGTGACAGGGGGCATCGATCGCTCCGCATTGAGAGCGGAGAAAAAACGGGGCTGTGGTCAAGCGCAGCGCAAACCTGGGTATGTAACTGTCGGTGTCAGCGCTCTCCGGCTCCCCAGCAAAACCTTAACCCGCTTCTCTGGATAGCCGCTTTTGTTTTCATTCTTTAAAAGAACTTTACATAATTTAAAATACAGTTTTATTGCGAACGGATATAAACGTGTCTTCATTTGGAAAATCCATTTTTTTCCCCCTCCGGATATGGGAGTTTTAAGAAATAACGCTACGGAGAGTATTTTACTGATGGCGATTTGTAGTAATCCATGTAATGTTATTAATGTAATAATAACTGTCTTTGTTATTATTATGATATTGTTTTTTTTTTTTTTTGTAATACTATCTCTATTGTGTTTAACAAAAGTTAATTATACATCTTTTTTTTCAAGAGAAATTGTTAAGGGAAGTAAAAATTTACTTCAACTATGCAGATATGATTATGTTTCGATGGTTTTGTATTATATTTTGCTTTTGAGTGAGTGGCTATATTTGCGTTGGGAGCACTACGGTATACACACAGCATTCTCACATGTATCTGACTGGCTTAATCGATCCGTGTGGCTTGTGAAAAGATACTTATTACTTTTAATAATAAATGGAATTACAGGAGCATGTAGGAAATTATCGCAATTTAAATGAATTCTCAACCGTTATAGACAGCACGCAGTGATGCACTAAATACATAAGAAATTGCAAAATAGGAGTCACTCGGCTTTGAAAGGGGAATTTCTTTTTTCTTTGAACGTTGCACACGAGCTTATAAAGTGGTGTAATTCTATACGACATGTAGGGTATATGGATAAATACAAACACAAAAATATGTATATTTAAGACGTATATACTATGTTGCAAATTTGAAATGTAGGCAGGGAGAATCTTCGTAAAGCTAGTGAGGGAAGCCCTTACTAACTACAGAATCAGACTTATTTTGCAGTACGATAGGCTTAGGATCCTCCAAGGGTCGACAATGTGTCATTTCCATGAAGCGAAATTGCCCTCCGCCTATATGATATTAATGTGCAAATCAATATTTCAGGGATTAAATTTCCCTTCTTCATTTTTTATGGTTTCTACCTCAATAAGTCTCAAGTCTAATAGAAGGAGCCTGGGAGATTTAAAATTCTTCATGTCTGAGAGGGCCCGTAGCATTTTAATGTTCTGCACTGGAAATCCAGTGGCACAAAGAGGATGACCGTCAATTCAGTCAGACACCAAGACCCTTAATTTAGGTAAAAGGCCAAAAGAGAAATGTGTATCCACCTGGGTGCTTAAACATGACCATGGATGAATGTTTATTTACTTATTACCCTAAACGTGTATATGTACAAGCCTTGCATGTACTGTAGCTTAACCCTAATAAATCTTATGCATAAATATTTTTATTATTAGCATGTGTGCAGTTGAATAATCTGTCCTGCAAAAGCTCAGATGGTAAATAAACACAGGAACACAGAGGATTTGTAAATTTATTTTCTTGTTAGACAATAGAACGTGCAGCGTTTCCCTTTGAATTGTTTCAGTATAGGGATTTAAAAACTATTTCATAGTTTTGCTTTACAATTTGTGTATTATCATTATTATTATTATTATTATTATTATTATTATTATTATTATTATTACACAAACATGCATAGAAATTGACAGGTTGTTCTATTACTGGATTTTTTCACACCATATTTAAGCCTTATTTGATCTTTCTGAAATCAAAATGCTCACATAGGCCAGCAAATTGGAATGGCATACTGTCTATATCTCGTGTTCGTTTTATTTTTTCTTGATCCGGTTGGAGCAGACAGTTTCACAGCTACGCAAATTTTATATAAAAGTCTTCTCTCTATGCATTGTCAAATGGTCCTTCCCCAAAAATTTTAACTGTGGCCTTTGATGTTACCACGACTGTACCGTGGTGTCATTCCAAGGAATTCCGCTATTCTTATTCATATTCTTGCTTTATTTTTATAGTATTCATTTCTTTTGTCTGAATATCCAAAACATGTTTTATCTGCCCCTACCTAAAGTGAAACATAGTGAGTTTTTTTTGTTTTGTTTTTTATAATCTCAGAATTAATCTGACACTGCTCTGGATGCATTTGCCAGAAAATGTAATTAGGTTTAATTAAATCTGTCAAACTAATTAGTGCCGCTTAATTTCCTTCTGCATACATTAATCAGATGCTCACTTGTGTCCTAGTAGCTAAGTGTCTTTTCTTTAGGAAGGAGGATTTTTTTTTTTAATAGAGGATCCAATGACTTCAGCCTGAATGATTTCAATGCATATGGTTGGAAAAATGACTTTTATCATTCATCCTTTTTTTTTCTTTAGCTGGACCAGAGTTCAGCATTTCCAGGTTCGAAGGACTCTGGAACTAGGGTTAAGAAGTCAGTGGCATTAATGTATCAGTGGGGGCTTTTTCGTGTCAGCCCCCCAGGCTGTACTGTAACACTGAGAGGCTCTCCTGCTTACAAACTGTCTGAAGGTTTAAATACTTGGACGAGGTTCAAGACTGGAGCGCCCAGGGAAAGTGACTCAGAATATGTACAAGCTTCATGTAATTAGTGCTTAATTGTATTAACATATGCAAATTGTCAACTTGGAGGCTTGTTCAGCTGGCAGAGATCAGCTGAGCACAAACAGCGCATTGTTCCCAGGCAAATAATGGATCTACGAGTTGAATTGTAGCGACGCACAACTAGCTATCTAATTTAAGTCGTACCGTTACGAAATTTCATTAGTTTCCATGGTGACATGGTTAATTGTGCTGAGTAATGTCCTGGGCTGTAGTGTGCTCCAAAATAAAACCCAGGTTGCTTAATCCACTTTATATTGACACTTGTTTGTAGAGGTTTCCATAGTGTGGGAATTTGCATATGCAAATGAGACATTTGCCCCATGATGCTGCAAGTGCGGAACGACACCATATAGTGCCCGTTGTTGTTTCTGTGTCTCCTAGTCCACCAACATTATTTCATAATCTGTTTCTGATTAATAGACCAAGCTTAGTCTTATTCCACTTAGGCCTTGGCGAAAGGAGGGTCTGCTTTGATGCTAAAAGTGTGTTTCCCCAGCAACTAATGCAAGCGTCTTTTTGACCCCATTGCCTAATTAAACCATGTCTTTAAAGCAAATCCATTATAATACGGAAAAAAATACTTTTGCTAATAATCTGTTTCCTGTAGCTAAAGAGGCGAAAGCCAGAGAGATGCTAGAATTCCTGCCGTAATCCTGTTTTTTTTTTGACAGAAATGTAAACTGATATAATTGCTTTTCAGTGGGAGGAATGGGGGTTTATACAAGTGTGAAAGCATCGGAAAGGATTAGCATTTTTTTGCATAATGAAAAGCGACGTTGAATGGGGCATTCAGGGCCTGACTGAATGACTGAGATGAAAGGAAGATGAAAATGCCCCCTTTTCTTTCTTTATTTCTATGCCTGTCTCTCCCTAAAGACGTGTTTGTTTGAGGTCTTGAGACAACAAGAGTAAAATCCTGTTTCCAAGATGTCCTCAAATTTTGCTACCACGTGAGGCAATATGTATGGTAATGTTGCCGTCAGAGACTGATAAAGCTTTGCACGCCTGCCCAGTGTAAAGTTTAGCATGCCGTCTCTGTGTCGGAGGGTGTAGGCTTCGTGTCGTTCGTTATATTTTTTTTCAATCCCGCTAGAAACGTTTCTGAGTGTTCTGACACTGGATGTGGGGGTTAGTTTTATTTGTTAGTGCTCTCCCCTCTTTGCAAAACTCACATCCCCACAGCTGTGCTGATGCTCCTGAGGAAAACAGGGATGGGCCTGAATTTGTGGCGTCCCGCACCCGGTATGCGGGGGGCATCCTGCTCGGGGGGCTGACCGAAAGGGAGCTCGTGGGACCGAAAAGTGACGCTTCCGGAAACATTACACGGCACACCGCCACTGGATTAATTCTGTTCCATGGAGATCATCCGTCGCCATGAATGTAAGCTGCTGCTTTCTCGTGCCCGAAGATTTTTTGTTATTATTAGACAGGAACTTCTGTCATTGACCTCTCTATGCACCACAGCAAGCTTTTCATATGGTAATCTTGGCGTTTTTTTTTTTTTTTTTTGCCGGAATAGCAAATGTGGCATCACTGTACACTTGCTGGCCACTTTAGACAAGGAGATTACGTTTTTAATTATACATGTGGCTTGACAGGTCCGGCAATGAAACAGAAGCGAACACTGAATTGATCGCAAAGGTGGAAACGTCAATCTTTTTTGCCCCCAACCTCGGTGGAATGCTCTGTAAATACTTATTTCTGCCTTTACATTTTAAATCGTTTGAGGGATGATGCAGATTATGCCAATTGACAGGTTTGGTCTTATACAAACAAGTTTTGATGGGGGGGGGGGTGTTGCCAGATTTGTGTCTGGCTATCGAGTCTCGTATCCCCCCCCCCACCACCTTTCTTTTTGAATCGTTCGTGGTTCTCACATGTGAGCTAAGTGCATCTGTCCGCTTCAAGGCTATTTCGGCGGGGTTTGTGCTTCCCTGTAGTGTTAAATGGACATGGTAACCGTGTCAAATTAGAAAATGATCCCATGATGCAAGGTTGTTACGGCAAGGATTTGTCATGAAGCGGAAATGTAATTTTTTGTTCTCTGAAAACTTTAATTATTTCTGTTACCTTTGGTTTTTGTCCAGTTGATATTGCGTTACTCCGTTCAGTATGGCTGTGCTTCACTGGAACATGATATTACCCTTTAATTCCTCTACGGTTCAGCTTGTTTGCGAAGGACAGATCCTTTAACTACTTAAACGGTAGCTTTACAAGCTAAGATCGTAAAAACCCTGCAGCGGCAAAATCAAAATAAAAACAAAAATGCATTTTTTTCTGAGTTGTTAAAACACCCCTTTCTGAAATGATAATAATTCTCTGACACAATAAAAAGATGCGCGCTTGGCAGAGTACCAGACTTTATTTAGGCCTGATGTTTCAGTCGAAATCCTGTGGGTTTAAGCTTTCTTTTAATCCTGTAGTCTGGGTTAAACTAGAAGAGTGGGACACTTTGCTCGTGGCTGTTTAATCCTTTGGTATCTCTGGCCCGTGGTCGGGGAGAGTGCAGGGAGGGTAACGATCCGAGCTTTCGGTTTGCCGTTGCCAGCACACGCGCTATGAAATGAGACGCCAATCGCGGCTTGGCGTTTTCAGGTGTTTTCTGCCAGCGTGTGTGTGTGTGTGTGTTTTTTTCCACGGGATCTCCTTTGTTCTGTGGTCATTCCAGTCATGTTTCAGGTCTATCTTTAGCTGCCACGACAGGCAAAGCACAACAAAGAGATGCTCTGTGATCCGTAAGGAGTGGGGGGGGGGGGGTATTATTATCATCAGTTTTTTTGGTTTCTCATCGATAGGGTTAACGATTTTTTGTTGCAGTATGGTTTGAAAGATATCCGATGTTGGTTATTACTTATTTAATATAGTTTAATGTTTCATAACAGGTGATGTTTGAGACGTAACACATCCAAAAGCACCCAAAGAACAGGAACTGTGTTTTTAAGCGCTGTCACCTGTAAGTAAACATTCTGAGGGTGGATTTGGGGGGGGGGGGGGTAGACTAGAGTACAAGGCCTTTCCACCACTACCCAGTGACGGAGTGTGTCTAAGTGCCAAGACCAGCAGTCACTTGACATCACAAGGGGGGCAGCAAGAGGAACCCTCATCTGCATAGGGACCAATGGCTTGAGGGTCGTCTTCATCGGAGTGAAACGGGGATCAGGGGGAGGAGCCGGGTTCGGCAAAGAAAACATCTGGTTCATTCATGAATGGATCCCAGCATTCATGTGGCTTTTTACTCTATTTTCAACTGGGAGAAGATCCCATTTACAATCGGGGTGGGGGTCTGGGGGGGGTTTATTTTATATGTGACCCCCGATGTTTCATATTCCGCTCGTGTCGTTTTTAAGGCAAACACGAGTGTCGCAGCGCTCCATCACATATTTCCAGATTTTTGATTATTGTTTTCCAGTCCAATTGGCCGCGAGTCGCAACTGCATTATTAGCCATTATGAGAGGGATGAGAAGGTAATTAAATATGTATGACTCTGGTGTATTGAATAAACAGATAAATGAGAGCTGGCCTCATGAATATGCAAAACACACATTTATTCCTGTGTATCACGAAATGAGGAGATTAACATGGACATTCCACCTGTGGGGGCGATGAGGCGGCTGCTTGCTGCTCCTTCATGGCCAGGGTCACCTCGCCCTTGACGATACGCTGCACCTGCGTCAGGATGGAGTCC
>JAABNX020000038.1:13995670-14015657 GCA_015163995.2 Mormyrus lacerda
AGGTGTGAGCTGCACTGTGCTTCCAGTGAATGCCCAAGCACAGGTATAAGCTGTATTGGAGCACGAGCTCCACAACAACTTCTAACAAATCAAGAACCTAATAACAACCTAATAATACAGCTTCTTCATTGTCATGTTCAGGCGCCGGTTACTGTGGGAAGAAACATTTGAGGGCCCCATGTACTCTTCCCCTTTAAATAGCAGCCCAATCTCCCAAATCCACCGCAGCAGCCGAATATACCAAACCCAGTGTCGTCGCTACAACAGGGCAAGGCTGCTTAATCCGAGCCTGTACTCGGACAGTGTGATGTACATGTTTAAAAACAAGCCCAGACATCTCAAATGAGAGGTGCTTTACCAAACTGTAATCCTCCACTTCATCCGGTCAATGGGAAGTCTTGTTGATAGTGGGTAGAAGTTATATCAATATTAATAACAAGTGGCTCAAAACAAGTTTGAGAACTGTGTTGTTCGGCCTGTTTGCGGCTGTGCAGAGAGGAGGCTCTGCCTTTGTGTCATGCGTGGTGAATTAGGGGTAATTCAGTCTGAGTCATGGTCCCGTTTACTGCCTTCTGGTTTGGGTACAATTAGGTCCCACAAAGCAACATCTGTTTAAGAGGATACCTCATTCATCACACCAGTGTTCTACCTGCATGGGGGGGGGCACATTCTCCAAAACAGAGCTACTAGTGTCTTTAGAAGCATCTTCACCACAATCACACTTCTCCACCGAGTAGTGAAGTTAGTCATTGTGCGTGTGCTGCGAGAGGCGCGCTGTACGTTTGTCTCTAAGAGTGAAGGCCGACAGCATCAGGGACACATGGGGAATCGCTGACATGCTCCACTCCACGGGGGATTTGTTGAAAGAACAGCTAAGGACATTCGCATTTGCAGGCTTGGTTCTTTCTGGATTTCAGCCAGCGGGCATCGCATGAAAGACATAAACGGCAACGTAATGCGATTTACGCATTATAGCAATGGAAATGTATCCACGGTAAGAGCTGCGGCCAGCCTTCTGTACGGTGGCACCATCTGAACTGCTGACCCCATCGCGACTCCGACATAGCATACAAGCTGAAGTCTAACTGACGCGGCGTCACACTCGCTGGCTGTGACGGTGCAGGTGCTGCAGGTGCTTTTTCGCAGGAAACGTTCCATTAGAAGGAAAACATGCTACCATGCATAAAGAATGCAGAACAGGAATAACTAAACAACAACATGCTGCACAGATAGGACTTACAGACTAGGGCAGGGGTGGCCAATCTTATCTGCAAAGGGCCAGTGTATATGCAGTTCAAACCCAGCTGTGAGGATTCTTCAGTCAATCAGTCCTCTAAGCAGTAATCAAATTGGGGATTTGCAGTGAAAACCCACAGACATACTGGCCCTTTCTGGATAAAAAGAGCCCTAGCCTAAGGGTGGTCAATCTGGCTTAGGCTACTTCAAATTTTTAAATTATTATGCCTGGTCTTTTAATATTAAGTAAAATGTACACATGGTTCTGCATTATTTTACTGTGTGTAGGGAGTCTTACTTGAGCTCATCACAGCTCCTTTTGTTGACCTAAATCAAGGGCTTTTACCCGCCAGGGTTTACAGGGTGTAATATGTGGTCTGAGAGCGAGGAAGCCGCAGTGCTATAAGGCCTCGGAGGACGGAAAACAAGCCACACGACCCCAGCAGGTCTCCCCGGCCAGCAGAGAGACGTCGCAGATTCCACACGTGGCTTTGCAGTAAATGACGAGGGGGAAAAAAAACGAGATAGCAAGACTTGATTTGTCCAAGATGTTCAAAACCGGTTTTCCTGAAATAACCCTGAACCTGCACTGCAAAACTAGAGAAAAACAGAAAGTTGTTTTTGTTTTTTTCCCTTCCAGGTGACTGACCAGTCACTACATCTCAACAGAATTTCAAAAAAAAAAAAAGGGAAAAAAACCCAGCAGTCTCGTTTTCAGCCAGACGCATAGACTGAATGGTTTCCCCCCCTCCATTTCTCTCAGCCAGCCCCCCCCTTCCTGACAGAATTGCCCAGCTAAGCCTCATGGGAGCAGGGGAAAAGCACACACACTAAATAAATAAATAAGTCTGGAAAATCTATGGTTTTGTCCCACTAGATTTAAAGCCCCTAAAGCATTTCCTGATGACTGCACAGACCAGAGCAAACATCTGGATAACATGGAGCTGCAGCGCCTGAGTGCAGGACACCTTCCCCCCCGTCCAATGTGCTTCAGGGGAGTTTCACGCTATAGAAATTACACCCTGGCCGAGCCGTATGTTATTCTTTCAGTCCTTCCAGCCACCTATCTGTCCAAGTCCAGGCTGCTTACGCAGAAGAGGCTTGCGGTTTGTATCCTTTTTCTTGGTGCATTGATGGATTTTAAAGCTATTAGAGTTACTACCATATCACAAGGCCGCTCCATTGGGGTACTGCGTGAATTACGTATGCTGCAAAGCCTCGCAGTTCCTGGTTCAGGAGCCCCTCTTTTCCAGGTGGATGACTGAAAGCCGTCACAGAGTTTCCTCGCCATTACCCCAGCAATCAGCCCCGAGCTCCACTGTCAGTGTCAACAATCATGTCAACTTTGCATTGGAGTCGCCAATAAAATAACTGCTTACTTTCCCCCTTCTGATGGCTCATAATCAGATGTAAACCTCATGGTGCCAGGCTACCGGTGCCCCGAGTTCATGGTGCCAGGCTACCGGCCCCCCGAGTTCATGGTGCCAGGCTACCGGTGCCAGGTCCCGAGTTCATGGTGCCAGGCCCCGAGTTCATGGTGCCAGGCTACCGGCGCCCCGAGTTCATGGTGCCAGGCTACCGGTGCCAGGTCCCGAGTTCATGGTGCCAGCCTACCGGCCCCCCGAGTTCAACGCCCTCCCGGCAGTTTGCTCATCCAGGCCGTCCACCTGGGTCTGACCCTTCAGCCTGTTTTTTTTTTTCTTTCTTTCTTTTTATCTCAACGCTGGTTCTGTACCTACCAGCTACTGCTTGTTGTTCTTGAATGACGAGTCTGTTTCTGGGGAAAAATCTGCTTACGGCTATTTACTATATAATCAGGAAGCTCGTAACTTCTTAATTTAGTTATGCACCCTTAATGACAGGATACTTATCTCCTGGTAGGTACAATGCTAGCAACACTATAAATTGTACCGGAGGATACGCTAACTGATGCCAGCTGTTCTATATCACTCCGTCACTGAGCTTAACATTGGTTCTCTGAGACATTGGTCACCTTACTCTACATCAACAATCCAGGAGCTTTAGGGTAAATGTATTTTAAGCATAAGCTGTGTGTTAAAATGCATCAATGCAACTAATCGTTGCATTTCATTTACTTAGCAGATGCAGTCATCCAAAGCAATGTACAACTGAGAAAGTGGGTCAGAGCGCCCCCTGGAGAAATTGCGAAAAATCACTCTACCAACCCAACGACCACTGAGCCACATATCACCCACCAAAAATCACCCTAAATTACCAACATCCCATTTGAGAGTTAAATAAATCAAAAGTAACCAAACTGACTTAAGAACTGGCAAGCAAAGAAACCTGAATGATCTTTAAAGAAGAGATACCCAAATGTGCAGACATCAAAACTCATAGGGAAGAGAGATGGCTCTGAAAATCAGGGGCGATAAGGACGTTCTGCACCATAGCAAAACAATAGCGGTCAGGACACGTTCGGCCAAAGACCAGACGTCGCCGTCGAACGGAAAGCACTTTATCTGGATCATTTGAGCCCTTCCTGTGAGCAGAAGCAAAGGCCAGTTCACACTTCGCATTTCTGCATGTGCTTTCAGTTGTGGACATGGGGACGCGGCGTCTCCCTCACAATCAGGGCTTTGCTCCGGTCAGTGGCCATGTAGCCTCGATACGTGCGTCTAGCGGAAAGCTGGCTCATCCATGAACATGTGCAAGGTAACTGATTAGGCGTTTCCAGTAGGTGGCAGCGCAGACTTTCACAGATCGGCGGTCAACAACGAAAGAGCAGAGGAAGAATAGTTTTTACTGGGGAAGTTCTGGTGAGCAGCTGTATGAGGAGGGTTGGAGGTACCTGGTTAAGTTTGTCATAAGGATTTCAAAATACTGTGGAATGTCTTATTGCCATAATACCGCCCAAGCCGTGACTCATCACTTTAAAAATGTTCATAAAAGTTTACTCCTTTCATTACACTGCCTGTATTTGTATTTGTCTTAATGCATCTGCCCCCTACTGGCCTGGAGGAGTATCACTCCATCGGCATCCGCTGCCAAATGGAGTACGAGCTCAGGCTACCGCGCAGATGATGGTCTGCAGCCTGAAAGCACACAAAAGCAGGCGTGGAAAAGTGAAGTATGAACTAGGCTTGACTCAGCCTTCTGGAGCAGCCGGACTCCAAAGCTGGAAGAATGAAGCTTCCCTCAGTCGTCATCTTCAGCTACAATCTGTTTATGTTTAAACTCATAACCTAAAAACCACACAGTTCATCAGCTAACACGATGCATGGGTTTTAAGACTTTAAAGGAAATATTTTCAGAAATTTAGCTGGGAGACAGTTGTTTGCATCTCTGCAGATATATTCAAGTTTTAAGCACATAAAATATTAGGCTGACTTTGTTGATGGCATTTTAAATTCTTGCACCACTTCCAGCTTTTAAAATAAAACTTTAAATGTAATTTTTTATTATAAATTTGCGGCATCATTCTGATCTCGTTGGAGGAAAAACAGGAGGACCTGAATTGCTGCTTCTGGACTGCAGTCCTGCTTTTCTAAGTTAACAACCAGCAAACAGACAGCAACACTAAAAAAAAGAGCAAAGAGAGCGCTGATCCCATCCAGGAAAATGTCCCACGTCAGCACATTGCAGGGAGCACATCCCCCCCGACTCACGTCTCCCCGCCCCCGGTAATGGTGCATGGCCAGCATTAATCTACGTGGAGGAATGCGAGAAACGCGCTGACGCGGCCTGGCTGGCCACTCTGTGCCGCTGCTACCCAGAGTGGGGTCACCCTGACGCTGAAGCTCGCGTCCTCTGAGTGGGGGGGTTTCTCAAGGCTATGGCCACACCCCCATCACTGCCTGTTCTACATCAATGCACGACTGCATCCAATCCAGTGTGACATTTTGGTCGCTCAGTCACTCGGCATATGAAATTCTTCCTAAAACTAGGGAGTTCCTGAGTTTTGAGACACCAGGGGTTTGTAAGATGTCGACTGACAGCAATTACGCAAAAATGTCACATAATGAAAAGTGCCACATTTACTGTGCATGTGCTATTCAGTGAAGGAACACACACACACAAGTGACGTTTACTTTACACTGGACAAGAAGAAAATCTGCACGAAGGAGACGGCAGCGGGCTGGAAACACTACCCCAGACATCTGGGAGGATGAAAATAAAATAGAAATAAATAAATAAAGCAATTTGTAACTTAATCGCCAACGTGACCTCTGCAAGACAGACACCGGTTGTCAAGCGTGTCTCTGGGGCCAGACGGGAAACACGGCCCATTCGAGAGTGAAACAGTCATTCTCTGTGAGTCCAGAAGCACGACGATACCGCAGGTCGTGCACAGAGGGGACCGCAGGCTCAGAACCACATTTTCTTGTGGTAACAGGGACGATTTTCACAGCGGTCTGCCGAGATCTCAACTGTCAACATGAAGAGGCGTGGAATGCAGAGAATGTGGGCTTAGCTACAGCAAAGCCTAATGTTTTCTATATTTTCATATTTTTATACGATATTTTCTTGTAAAGGCAAATTAATGGGGGACAACACACCATTTCCACAGCTGAAACATTATAAGAGACGGCGGGGACCAGTGCGTGCTGACGTGACACTCGCTAAGCGCGTGACCTAATCATAAATGCACACACACGTCAAATCCGTCATCAGCTTGTCCTCCGTCACGCCTGGAGGCTCAGCGGCACAGCGGTCAAAAAAAAAAATTCTGCACTTTCAGCACAGATCAACACAATAAATTTAAGGGTCCAGATTTATAAGACCCTTGATCCACGATTCAGTTAAAACCACAAAATGGTGGGAAGGGATGTTCAACTCTTGAAGTACGAAGAATATATTATGTAAAGCATATCTGCACCGATCCGTGATGATCTGTCAGAATCCGGGCCTTCGAGTTCCCCAGTGGAGTCTAGGCATCAGAGCCGAATACGGAAATGGGAGTGAAGCGTCCCGCTAAATGAGCAGGCAGACGTGCCTGTGAAGACCCTCAGGGCACTGACAGGTACAGACCGCTTCACGCGACTCAACGTCGCGCTCCCACGTTTTCGCCACAATAAATGGCTGCAGGCACCGTTTCAATTATTTAGCTTCCGCCAGGATGGGTATGTGCGAAGGTTAACAGGCTGAATATCCACAGACTCCCTTTTCGGTAGAAATGACTCGCAGGGGCATACGATTTAGGGAGGGGGCAGGGCGCTGAGGACCACCGTTAAACATTCGCCCCGATGGCAGAAAGAATTCCCAGAAAAGGTGCGGAGGGGGGAGCAAGTTTGTCTGAAGCTTACTGACCCAACACCACCTCACCTCAGATGGGACCCCAACCCAGCCGGGCTCAACTCTCAGCCATTTCACAGAATCAGGAGCACATCCAGGCTTTTTATAGCCAGGACACACATCCAACGACAAGACACAAATATGTGGTTATACAAAGGAGTCAAAAGTGAACAACCGACACATTCTGGCTTCATATGAAGAATAACCTTAACAACAACTATAAAAAACAAATGCAGTGGGATGCAATGCAAACTCAACCTGTGACCAGCCCGTGCATCTAGTTTTCGTATTTTCACGAAGAACGGTCCTGTTTGCCAGTCCTGACCACTGCACACTCCGGAAACATGAGGTTTCCCTACTCACCTGTGCGACCTTTCAGCCAAGGTGATCCAAATAGTACTCTGGACTGGATCCAGGGCAGATGACAGCATGAGAGAAAGCCAGCTACAGAGGTCCGTGGCCAAAAGGACAACACGAATAGTTGAGCAAACGCTGAGGACTGCGGTTAATTTAAAGATGGTACAGGGTGCATACTCAGTACTGTACAACTTAAACTATCTTACTAAAAGTGTTTAGAAAACTGGTTTGGTACTTCAAGGGTTTCATACTCAAAATCACCAGAATTTATTAACTATTACTTTTACTGGATGCGGTCTGACAGACATCCTAACCAAACCTGCAAAAGCCTGTAGCCATAACACACACAAAACTTCACTTTCCTTTACAAAAACAGGAAAAAGAGAGAACCACCGTGTCATGCTTGCAAGATAACAACACCAAAGCAACTTTTAAAATGGGGATGTTCTCAGTTTACACAGCACAAAATAAATAAAACATACAAAACAAAGACACGCGTATTATTTTAAAGAAGACATCAGTTACCGTAAATTCCTTAAAATAGAAAGTTCTCCGGGAATGCCAATAAATCTACATCCATTAACTATTAAGAGAGCGGTAATACGAGAAGGCGAGTGAGCCAATCTGAGACCAGCACGTAAAGGAAGGACTCGGAACATTTCCCCCCAAAATTCTACCTATGGGAACAGATGATGTCACTGCGCAGTCATTCCGAGCAGGGCGACGATCCACGCCTGCATCGCCCCTTTAAAACGCCAATCAGGCCTATATTTAATCCGACTGGATTAGACGAACAATTTCTCCCACGGTTCGGATCAATGGCGTTTAAACACAAAAATAATAAAACGTCGCTTTCCTGGACAAAGTTTGCATTAATAATATACATGTAACAAAACAACAACTTTAACAAAAAAAAACATTTTGGAGCCATTCTTGGATATTTTATTAACTAACTACACAATATTTAAAATCGTTATTTATTTAAAAATATCTGGCACAAGGACAATGGCTTTATACACCGCCCCAGCGAATCCCCTCCCCTCAGGCTGACTATCAAGCCCTGCGCTTTCATTCATCCGACTTGCAGCGAAACCCTCTGGCGACCCGGAGCTTCGGGAAGGTTAAAACTGATTGGGAGAAAACGCACGAAAGTATTAATGGTTGCGGAATAAATGTATTTACAGTGTGAATACGTGCATTAGCTTAGTTTAAGTTGGACCGAAATACTACAATGGAACGGGTCTCCAATTAAGATTAACATATTTTCAAGCATACCCTTTAATACGACACAAGCGAAAAATACAAATTATCTTTGTATCATACAAGTCCTACCACTACAATTACCACCACCACCACAACTACTATTACTGCTGCTACTACTACTACTAATAATAATAATATTAGTATTAATAATAATAATAATAATAATAACAACATCAATAATAATAACCGCCTGTCATCATTAGTAAATATTAAAACGTCATCGCTTTACTTATCTTTGGTATTTTCCATAAATGAAATGGTTCCCGAGTCACATTTTAGCCATGGAAAAACAGAAAGAAAGGTCATCACTACCTTGCTTTTTACTTCAGCCGATAATCCATAGGTCGGTCCCTTGTTAAACTGAGTCATTTTCCTTTGTTTTGTATAACAACTAAAGCGATGCCAACGTTATGGGTTTATACCGTACAGATCCTTTGTTTTCAGCAAAAAAAACAGAGGTCAGACACCGTGCACTTTCCCGAGCGGCCGGCAGCTGTGATAAATCCGTGAGTCCGGGACACCGACGGCTCTGCGTCGGTAGAGTCGCTGCAGAAAGTTCTGGTTTCAATCGCAGTTTTCGAGCGCAGAAAAGAAACGTCGCAAGGGGATCGAGGGCGACAGTCCAGCCAATCAGATCGCGCCGTTCCTACTTACGTTTCTTCTCCCTTTCAGTCCTGCATTGCTACTTATTCAAAGTTGGAAAGTGAGACTTGTATCTCTGGAGAGTATTTAATTGTTCTTAAAACTATTAGTAAATTCATCGCATATCAGGCACTTAGACAAAACAATCTTTTTAAATACCGAGTTTAAAACGGGGAAACTAATAGGGTTAGGTTTTAGAAATGGCAAAAAATGAATTCAAAAAGTATGTTGAATTGTTTTGTTTGAATTGTATTCCATTTTCCAAAGCAGAGTCGTCATAGATGTTACGGAAGATAATGCATCTTTACAATGTGATTGAATCTCATGAAGTATTTAGAAACATTGTATAGTTCCTCACTTTTAAGTTGCTTATTAATTTTACTCAGCCTCAAACTGTGAGTCGAAGGCGACACGGCGTTCCCTGGTTTGTTATTCTTCCTTCGACTCGTTGCTCAATGCTGGTGTATAGTAACGGAAAACACGGAAAATCAATAGCAGTGTAATCCGGGCATTTTCTTGACCGTGTTTGTTTTTAGCCAGCCGGTGATAAGGTAACTGACGCAGTGGTAACATTCGTACTTATTGCGCATAGTCAGAAAGAGATCGGTCTGTTAATAAACATAATCCTTGAAACATTTGTGAAATGGACATTATGGCGTTCCATAACGTCAGTTCTCATATTTTCTTGAAAATTAGACGTTATAATGTAATAAAATTAGTTATTGTTATATATCAAGATTATCTAAAAAGGGCAGGCAATCATTTTGGCCTTTATCATCGTGTCCCGCAAGACATGATATCATACAGCCGACTCAGACATCAGTAAATGACGCGTGTGAGGGATAAAATGTATTTCGCCAGGTGATTTCCGTCACTTCCATGGCGGCTCATCGGTGAGATGAGAAACAGATCATTTCTTAAGTGCAACTTCATTTAAAAGGATAGCTTCTGTTTTTCTAGATTATGGCATGATGGTTTAATAATTGTGAGCTTACTTCGGAAAACGCATCGCCATTGTTCCCATTTAACATCCAATCCAACAATAGCTGTAAAATCATTAGTTTTTCCAAGTTACTTACTGCTCACGATTAATTAAAATATATACTGGTCAGGTCCTTCCAACGTAACCTACGAAATAATAATGATAAAAAATTGATAATTAATTCTCAAAAAAGTTCACTTGATTAATTGTAACATTCGTGAAATGGGAGGCAGCGACATACACAGCTCCGTCCCCCCCTTTTTCTTTTACCGAGATGTTAAGATATTTAACTGGAAGGCTACAAAACACAAACGGTACCCTGGCGTAGACAGATGCAGGGCGGGTTACTACTGCATTACACACATTGTCATGAACTCGGGCCCCCGCTGAGTCCAGTAAGCGCCGGAGCCTCCTCGATTTCCTGCCCTTTTAGAGCTTATCCATGGTTTGTCTTTCTTTCCATCCATAGATGCCAAGATTTCGGATCGGCAGCGTCACACTGGGGTCGGATTGAGGGGGGGGGTCCTCAGGTTTAAAGAGAACGTCAGTTCAAGGCCCCGGAATTATGGATGCCACCATAATGTTGATAGCAGCTTATTTGATTTATACGCTGTATTTCATGACCTTTTATATCCAAAACCACTCGGGATGGTGCAAAGCCACCTTCATTTTCACGTCCCGCCAAGGACATTTGAACATCCATCTGACTTTGAGGCAGAGTGTCGCAGCGATGAGCGAGACAGTGCTGTCACGGTGAGATTCATTGCATCTGATGAAAGTGACCATTTGGCAGGAGATAACTTTCCTCCAAAATTGCTTCCTCTACTTGTATTTGGAGAAGCAGCTACGGTCACATTTCCCGAAGCATTTTAATTCAGTGGTAACCTGGCGCACGGTTCTATAACACAGTTGGGGGGAAAACAGAAGAAAAGCTTGTGCGTGTTTGTATGTGCACGACTTGTTCAAACAGCACATTCAGGCACAACGTTATGTTTTTCTAGTACTGCCATTGTAAAGCAGAGCACCTATAAATTGCACGTTTCCTGTACTTCAAGTACGATCAAGGCTGTCCTTAAACAGGAAGCCTACACAATGGAAATCCATTGCCAGAAAAGTCTTCCTTAAACAATACAAACAACAGCGACAGCTGCAGCCAGACCAAACCCTCAGCTACAAATGTGACCCCAGCGCCACCGAACGCGTCGCACTAATGAAAGCATGACTCACAAAATAAGTGCTCAGTTACGGTTTAATATTAATGTTTCACCGTACACTCCTGGAAGGGTTTTATTGCAGGTGCTGCAAAATAAGAACAGAATAACTGTTGCACAAAAACAGTAGACTGTACAGGGGCTGACAAGGAAACCTTTAATAGCCCTCAAACAGGTAACGACTTTCAAAATACTGTATGAATTTATATCAAAATGTAACAATTAAGCCCCTTCATTCATACACGAACATCATCTACCCATCATGAATTATTTACTTTTGTACAAATTTTATACAATTTGTATTTTCCATTTCTACTTATGTCCCGCATACAATTTCATTACACCCACCATCGTCCCTTACCTTTTCTTCTCTTTACGTACATTAACTTATCAAATCATTTTGCTGACAGCTGGATCACTGCTGGGGTTAACGGAGGAGGTGTCTTATTTCAAGGTTATGGAATAATGAATTACAAAAGAGGTTTTTCTCGTGATAGCGGGATAGCTTGACTTCTAATGAGACGCATACGTAACACGTAACATTTTCGTTAGTCGGTCGGTCATACGACTCTACCCAAGTAGATCGACTTGGGATATCTTTCTTTTAAGCTTGGCCACTGCACAAAGAAATAGTCAGACAAGTGGTAGAGGATCTTCCCCGACAGGGAGAGTCTCTCCACCCGGCAAATGCTCTCCACGTAGACGATCAGGATTTTTTTCGCCCCGAGGATACCGAGAAGCAGCCCCGCCAGGCACAGAGGGACGCAGGTTCCTGGCCCGTTGCACAGCACCTGGAACGGTAATAACAAGAGACAAAGTCAACACTGAGGACCTGGCTGTACAAAGACAGAACAACCTTTCAAAATCTGACAAATTCAGCTTTACTCTAGAGGTACAATTTTAGGTAAAGCTAGACATTTTAGCTAATAAAGGAGAGTCCACAATAAAGTATGTTGCATGGCCAGTGGCCTCCAACCAATGCCTTGATATTTGGCCAGCGGTGATGGGGGTGGGGGGGGTGGATAAGGGTGTGATAATCCACCAATTCAGGACCATTGGCTTTGGGTGAGTTCAACACGCAGGACGGAATCAGTATGTCAATCAGCAGAAACTGCATAGATTTACAGAACTGAATCTCAAACTAATCCTGAGCAGGGCTGCGTGTTACTTGTTCATTCATGTATTCCTAAACCTTTTGCATTATTATGCTGTATTACCTCTACATTCTCCTTCAGCTCATCCAGTTGCAGAGCAAACAAATCCAAAGATTTAGATTAACTGAACCCATTGACGTAAATGAAGGTCTCTGAACAGTAAATATGAATCTGAAAGCAGATGAATGTGAGGAATCTGCGTGGTGTCGTCATGGGAGACGACTCGCCTCCTACAGATATCTCACAGTCACCGGTGAGTTTCTACAGTCTTCCTATTCAGCACCAAAGTAACTTCACAAGATGCTCCGCGTTCCTCATTATGGCAGATGGCAGGCCACTATTCGAATATCTCCCTTGTAAAATAACAAACAACCCAAAATTATATTAATCATAATATTACGACTTTACTCTCGTAGAATCAAATGATGAGAATTTTTATTCCCTCGATGTAAACCCTAAAATCTATACAGAAGAAGAAAATAAACACGTTAAAAAAGAGTTTCAAACGTGTGAATACAAATGAACGTGGAATTACTAACTTTGGTTAATACTGGACCTATTTAATCCACAGTATTTACTTTTATTTTTTTGATTGAAAACAATCAAAGCACTGCACTGTTGCCTCACGCCCCTGGGACCCGGGTTCGAGTCTCCGCCGGGGTTAAATGTGTGTGGAGTTTGCACGTCCTCCAAGTAGGTCAACTACGGAAGAAATCTGTAATTTAAAAATGAGTGATGTGTCATAAACCCTGGTATTTACTGGTAGCTAAAGAAAATGGGGACTGTCCCTAGTTATATTATTGGCTTGTGCTTTTATGAACACAAGACCGCAACCAATCAACTGAAGGCATAAAAAAATGTTTATGAAACGTTTTACCCCGATCATTGTTCTGTAATCATTTGACAACAGTATTTATGCAAAGCCATCCTGTAGTGAAGCTATATTCCCAAGACTGCTTAGAACATTCTTGACATACTTTTCTTGTTAGTGGCCTGGAATCCAACGCACATTTTGTTTCCACTCAGTTTTTGAGATCGCCAACAAGCTTAACTGAAAGGCGGAAAATCAGTCTCTCCCCATTGTCAGGGCTAGACTGACCATCTGGCATAGCAGGCAAAATTTATTGTGGGACCCCCCCTGGTCAACAAAATTTATTGCTTGGCAAAATTTAACCTAGGGGTCCCCAAAGTCCAGGGCTGATTTTTAATCCCAGGCCAGCCCTGCCGCTGGTCATTTTAACATGCAGCCCCACGTGTTCTATGATGGCGCTAAATGAATCAGAGCCACTTCCCCGAGGTCATGATCTGCAAGAGACCCGATTGCAACGAGAAACAGAACACAAAAGCAAAACTGGACATTTATAAAGGAAATTATGAGAGAGTGCCCAGGTCTCATGGGAAGCTTTCCGATTTTACGGTGACATCAGAGCCACGTGAAAACCCTCCTGTGTTACAGTCAGAGATCAGTGACGCAGACTCACATCCTGATCTGCGTCTGTACCGGACTTAAACTGCCCTAAACACCCTCAGGACCAGAAGGCTGCAATACTTCCAGAAGATAAGTTACTTTCCATCACTGCAGTAAATTATAAATTATAGACAAGAACAATCCCTACTTATCTAGCACTGGGTGTCAGTTAGAC
The DNA here is from genome assembly GCA_015163995.2 of Mormyrus lacerda. Classification (NCBI taxonomy): domain Eukaryota; kingdom Metazoa; phylum Chordata; class Actinopteri; order Osteoglossiformes; family Mormyridae; genus Mormyrus; species Mormyrus lacerda. Next base: position 14,009,415 of record JAABNX020000038.1, read on the forward strand.
TGAGATCTGTCCCAGGAAGTACAAAAATAATAACAGCAGCAGCAGGACCAACAACAACAATAATCAACACAACACAACAACAACAATAATCTATCTACATAACACAACACTACATTTGGTGAATGGACTCGTGTCTAGATTACATTTTTAATCTTCCTGAACCAAATAAGATAAAATGCAAAACGCAAAATGACTTGAGGGCAGTGATCCAAAGATCTCCCAAAACACTCTTTCTGTTGCTGTTTTGAAGCTGACGTATGAAAAGTGGCTTTCCGTCATCGTTCAATTTCCTTCTGACATTGTGGGTCATTCCAAGTCAGGTTACTGGGAGAAACAGGGCCATGAAATAGAGAACCTGTGGCCTGCTTGACGGTGAAGCTGCACAGGGTTAATGGAAAGACTGAGGAGCAGGAGGAAATACTTTGCGCAGAGAAAAGATCGTCGTTCGGTACTTCCTCCGAACACAAAAAAAAACAGCGCTCCCATTCCGCTGTGGATGCTTTTAAAAAAATGAGGACTCAAGTGAAACTCATAGCGCTTTATGACCAAAACTCACGCACAGATATTCGCAAAGGAGGAATGGAAAAACTGAGCTCAGATCAGCGGCAGCTGCGCAAGTGTCACAGAACTGGCAGCGCAAACTGCTGAGTTCATTATCGCTTATGTTGAATCGCTATTCCCGTCCCATTCACCATACATACCCTATAACTTCTACTCCCAAAGTCTCACAGGGAAGGAAAATTCAAGTCTTTTGGCTTTAGAGAGGGGCACCTTGGAATTGAAGCTTGAAACTTTCTTCATCTGCATCCTCAGCTTGACAGCTTTTTGCCAAATGGATAAAAGATAAAATGGATAAACGACCCTGCATTTGAGAAATGGAGAACGTTTAATGGATTCTCAAACTTTTAAAATCCTTCTAGCTCCCAAAATCCATTACAGCTTTTCCATCCAAACTCGTAAAGTCAGGTGTGACATGGAAATCAACTCTTAAATTCTCTTTCCGAAATCTGTAAGCAATATCCGCACAGATAAGGAAGCCAAAACCGTGTCAAAGGTAATATGATTAAAAGCACAGGTCACTGCTTGAGAGCAATTAATCAAATAAATGGCTGATTCATTTACATTTAGCCAAATATTAATTAATTCTGCTCTTTAAGTATCACGAAAGGCGAAACATCCGATGTGTGATTCTCCCAGATGTAAGATGCTGAACTACTGCATGGTCAAGACTCATGAAGAGTTGGGTTCAAGGACGATGCGGTGGACACGAAAGTTCTCCAGGACTAGGACTGGGAAGAACTTCTGTTAATTTCATTCACTCTTACAGATGCTCAAAAGGTGACTTTCTCATGCATAAATCATTTATTTCAAAATAACATGCCCCCACGGAGTGGTATCACACATGCCCATAAATTCAGACAAACAGAAAATATACATTTGCGGGTTTTAAGCACTGCTCTGATGAATTGTTAGGCTGGAATAAATTCTATGAAAGTCTTTGAAAAAAACAATAATAGCTATGACTTGATTTCCTTTCCAGTTCTTTTTTCCCAGACAGAGAACGCTTTAAACTTGACCTTGCTGAGGGTTCAGGACTGTGGTGATGAGACTGGGGGGTTTTTGGGGGGAGGGGTGAAGAGAAGGGAACACAGAAGCCCTTTTATGGTCAGGGGGATTTTGAGATCAGCGAGTTCCTCCACTGATGATGGTCGCTCTCACTCAACAAGCATAGATCTTCTGCATTAAACCTTATGCTGGTCTTGTTCAGATATGTACAGCTTACTCACCACACATCACACTGATCTGGGACCAGAAAGTTTCACTATGCATGAAACTGTAAGGTGAGAAAACAGGGATAGCAGTAAAATCGATGAAGCTGAGGAGCGAGGTGGGCCGTATGGGAGGCTGTGGAGTGACAAATAGCCCAATGTCACGATTCGCAAAGTTTCTGGGAACACCTGAAGGTGGAACTGGCTGAGGTGTGCACTCAGGATCTAGCTAGAGAGCCGGCGCGGAGGAGCGGGCGCGGAGGAGCGGGCGCGGAGGAGCCTCACAGACTGCTTCTTCATTACCAAAGGAGCAGGACGAGGCCCCATCAGGGCAGCAAGGGGTTTCTTTTACCCCAACTGTTCCACACAGCTTTCACTATCACCTGAAGAGATGTTAACATGGGCGAGCCAAAGGCTCCAAAATATTCAACCAAATGCTGAATGAATCAGAGAAGATTCCTAAAGTGCGAAATGACTGATTTGAACTAAAAAAAGTTCAATACATCTACACCACAAAGTCAAAACATTAAACATTGGCTAACTGACCTTCACTTGGGTGTAAAAATAAAATACAATATAAAACAGCAACATGGACAAACACATTCATCCATGTTCAGTAACTACTTATTCAGTATAGTTTGGACTTTTCACAAGGAACAAAGGACATAAGCTTTAGGTACGCTGGATGGGAGCCAAAGGCATGCGCACACACACACACACACACACACACACACACACACACAATGGGCAACTTAGAGATGCCACTTGATTTAACTGTATCTGTCCAGACTTGCAGGAGGAAACTGCAGCACCCAGAGGAACGTAAGACTCTTAATCGGTTCCATTGACACTTCACAAAATGAGGTTCAAACATACAATTGCTGTTGTTACACCCAAGTGCATGGAAGAAATCATAATCTAGCCAAGAAACTGAGTTTCCTAGATGGAGGGCATTTACAGTGCAATGGAAATCAAGATGGTAGTTTTATGGTCATTTTCCCCCACAAGAGGAATAACCCTCAATGCCTCCTTTCAAAAAAAGAACATTGAAACATAGTCATTGAAATCTGGACAGGGGTATCTTTCTTCCCCAATGAATATTCCTCATTTACACCACAAAACATACAATTGTTTTCTAATTTATTTGGTAGCACATGCTTAGACAAATTTTAAGACATTCAGAAGGGCACTCAGGTAAAGATCCAGACTTTTCTGGTTAATAAAATGTTGTATCCAGTAGCCCTTTTCCCAAATATGTCACTAAGAATCTTACTTTGTGATTTAAACATACCAGTAACCCGACCTTGATTTACACAACCTTCTTTTTCCCTGCAGACAGACAACTGCAATAATTCCTGATAAAAATGACAGATCTGTGCAATTTATTCCTGATAACTCCTGGGCCCAGACCAGGCCTATGCGTGGCGAAAGAGCCAGACCGCGCCTCGCGCGTTCATCTCCTGGCTGGCACAGCCTCCCGCACTGCGAGTGGCTTCTGCACAGGAAGATACCTTCTGACAATATAGCGCATAAAGGCTCACCAGTTCTTATGAAAGAACTAGTGAAAAAATTCTTTGAGATCTAACCCGTAACAGGCAGCGTTTTAAAAAATGTACTTAGCAGATGCTTTTGTCCAAAGTGACGTACATCTTGGAGAATGCAGGGGTAGACGGTCCCTGGCGCGACTGGGAGTTAAGGGCCTTGCAGTGAGTTGACTGTCGATCTTGGGATCTGAACTAGCAACCATTGTTATAGTATTATATAGTAAAATTATTTATTTTTCCAAAGAAAATTATCTGCTAAACTATGGAGTCCCAATGTTATGTAATGCTGACCAGAGGGGGTCTTGCGTATCTTATGCTCCCCTTGGCAGATTTTGCAGTCTTTCGTGATGGACTAAAAATTACCGGACAATGGATTAATCAGTTGCGACTGGTTGGTAATCACCATTTCAGAACGTTAAGTAATTCAATTGAATTGAAAATAAAAAGAATTTTGTAAATGCAGAACCTCATATCTCACTGTTAGCAATATCCTTGCCTGTGTACCAGTTAGCAGAAGACTATCGGAAAGCAAAACTTCAGAATGTTTTTGTTTTTTGTTTTATAATTGGATATACTCCGCCTTCTTGTCTCAGAAAAGCATCTGACAGTTAATGCATATACCTTCATTACAGCACTAGCATCTGTCCCATATTAATGCATCACCCAGCCCTTGTTAAACTGATACTTTATTTGCCCAGAAAGAGCAAAGCTTATTTCCAAGCAACCCTAGAGCAGTTTTTCGGCTTAAGGTCTCAACTGACGTGTCCGACAATGACACAGTGATTCTACTAGTCATGGAATTTGAACCAGTGACCTTCTGGACATCGGCAAACTAACCCAGAGGGTCCACACACGACCCAAACCAGCCTTAATCATGTGATCTTGGTTTTTCACCACCACCATCAATAAAAGGTTGGGTTACACCTTAAATAAATGATTGAATTACCGTCATAAGATATTTTACAACGGCAGTCATTAATGACCGTAGCTGTAATCTGAACATACATCATAAACATTTTTTAATTAAAACGCTATATTAATGCATCGAGTGCTTGTTTGTTAAAGGGTTACATATAGTTTAGCAAGCAGACTAGTAACAGAGAAGAAGTAATGTTTTTTCATTCCCAAAATAGATGTGCACCACTGGAAAGTAATTAATTATTAAACTATTATAAATATTACATAGTTCAAAAAGGAGTTATTAAAAGATGGGAAATTATACCATTAAAAAACATGTGTAAAAACCTGGAAGACTCCTCTACACCTACCACATCAGGCTGAAGATTAAAGACCAGGGGGAGGGAGTAAAGGAAGGCGTTCATTGTGGTCACCAACGAGGTGCTCCAGGACTGACGCACCTCTCGGCTACGAGGAACCCGGTGGATGGTAAACTGGAATCAGAAGATGTCACATGTTATTCTTCGACCATCTTTTACATACATCGCAGCACTGATAATGTTCCGTAAATTATCTACACGAGAAAAGATTTCTATAAAAAGTTGCTTAATGCATATACGACAAGCAAGTGGGAGCAAATTTCTTACGTAGCCAAAAGAAAACTATGAAATACCGCCCCCTACTGGAACGCATGCGTAGGTATACTTTCTCATCATGACAGAACCCACAAGTTCACCCGGAATATTCTGTATTTATCGTTATTGATCAATCAAATAACAATTCCGGTCAACCAGACAAATAATTAATCTAATTAAAGGCTAGACATTACTAGGGAGCTTGGACCAGGACTCTGGAAGATTTCAGCTGATTCAATCTCCGCAATACAAAACAGACAAACTCTTTATCGTCATCTACGCAAATGCTATTCAGATATTAATACTAATTTAAAAACTCTCAGGAAAGACTTAACCTCTAAATTAGCAGATCATTTATCCTTTGCTATATTTCGGAATTCCCGCCCTTATTCATGTCTAATACGCATTGATTTCTAAAGGCACCTTAGCTTAATTAAGCTTCACTAATACAAAGTGAATACAAAACAGAAAAGTTCTTAAAACGTCGCTGAGAACTGTGAAATGAATAATGCAAGTATTGCTGCTTAAAAACAGACAACAAAGCAAATAGGCTCAATTACATTTTCTTGATCCTGTTGCTTTTTTGACGCCTCAAGGGTGCGGATCTTGTCCTCACTCATTTTGTCCGTGTCGGCGATAACATAATGCCGGGGACAGTACGACCCCGAGAGGCTTCCGATTAACCGCAGGATCTCCGTGGTATGACCTCCTGTTAAGAAGTGATTCAACAAAACCATGATTATGATCGAACAACTCAAGGCAGGCAACTGGAAAGCATTGTGTCCCCATAAAAAGCATTGGCTATATCTATTACAATGTTACGCCCACCGTATCCTTAAAATATTAGATAGATCCATACTCAACCGAGACGCAACGATATCCCCTTTAATTTAACCAGCTGGTCATCAACACACGCGAATAGCTGTAAATGAATCGTCGGTACTTCACGAAGTCGTCTGAATAAGGCACTACTCTAAAGCAATTTCAGATAGGCAAGTTATTCATTTGACCTGAGCCTGCAACAACAAGGACACTGACGGAGCCCTTCTTCACGGGTCTGTATCCGGAGCCTTTCCGTACAACAAAGAATAACCGAAGAGTAAAAAGTACGATTACAAGAATGAATCCACAAAAAAAGCCCAACAGCGCTGCCATATTATAACACGATATGAACACATAAGTGACCTACGGCATCCTCCTCGGGTCAAACTTAACGGAAACGACACTACCAAAGACGAACGTCAAACCCCCTATGTTTGAAGTTCGTAAATTACTGACATAAACCTATATACATTACATTGTCAAATTTAAGTGGATTATAAGAAAGGGTACACTCTGTATATTAGACGTTTATTTTTTCTCTTATTTCTAACAGAAGTTTGGTGCTTCGGGGGAGGG
>JAABNX020000038.1:14020812-14034322 GCA_015163995.2 Mormyrus lacerda
TTAGGGTTAGGATTCTTTGTGAAGGGTTAGGGTTAGGATTAGGATTCTTTGTGAAGGGCTGGATGTGGTCTTGCTTGGTTTCGGCCAGTCATGGATGGGCCTGCTGTGCAGTGTGTGTTCTGGGATAGGCTCCAGGCTCACTGTGACCCTGTATTGAATGAGCAGTTATGAAGGGTGGATGTGGGGCTGGAACTGGAACAGCAGAGCACAAATGTAGCATGTCAGTTAGAGGGGGAGTGGCACTGAGGGTATGGATGCTGGGTCTATAATCAGAAGGTCATCAGTTCAGATCCCATGGTCAGTGGAGTGGTTTTATCGATGGGCTCTTGAACATTACCTTAACGTGTGGACGCTCCTGGGACCGTCTGACCCCGCTTTCCCAATTGTATGTTGCTTTGGATAAAAATGTCTACTTAATCAATGTAAGTGTAGAGTGCAGGCCTCTTAAGATGCACGCAACAACGGCCTTTGCTGCTTCACGGCCTTTAATGTAAAATGCAATCCTTGTGGATCACCAACCATTAATATGAGGCATGGCTGGGCAATCGTATGCAGAAAGGGCCATTATGTACGCAACTCCCTGATTTGATTACTAATTAGAGGACTGATTGGCTGAAGAGTCGTCACACGTAAGTTAATGCTTAACCCAATGACCTGCATACACTCTGGCCCTTTGCGGGTAAGACTCCCCCCCCCCCCCCATGTCATGCTTACACCAGTAACTGTGTGTTCATTATAAAGAGGATGTGGCTGCAGATCACCATAACTACATAATTCCACTATAATTGATGATTGAAAACAATCTTATGATAGATACTATCATTTGAACAGTATTAGAATATATACTGTTGCATGTGGATCATCCATTAACATATTTTTGTAGCATTTTTAAATTAGTGTAGCTGTAAAATGTCTGTTTCTCACACAGAAACTTGAGATAGACATCCAGGCTGCACAAAATTGAAACTGAGTATGACCTCCCACAATAAAGGCTTGGTTAATCCTATATCCATGACTGGTTTTGTAGTTAAATTTTTATTTAAAATATTGCAGAGAAATCATCCAGATTAGTGTAGAAAGTTTTAGAATAAACATCAAACTTTTTCAGAGAAACTTGATTCCTAAACCCCTGTAATAGATTGTGGTGAAATCTGAAATCCATGCCTTTTATGCTGAAATTACATACATACCTCCTTGTTTTAATATGAGCGTCTGGTATCTCTTTATATTGGATGATGTAGCTACTGCAGTCAGTGATTTTTTTAAAGTAATTTTTTAACATTATTGCATTGAAAATTGAAAATGCACTGTGAAGCACTTAATTTGCAGTGCGGTGTTTTCTGCAGACGCCTTCGGTTAGCCACACCAATGGTTTGCCCTTGTTTAACATGCCCATCATTTCTGCATCCGTCTCTCCTCTGTCCAAGCGTGCTCAGGCTGCGATGGATCCTTTCAGCCAGCTCATCCTCGCCATAGCCACGGCCAGCTTCTTCACCTTCCAGTGGCTCTTCCACAGTGTCAGCCCCTGGATGTCCCCTCGCATCACTGCTGGCTTCTTCAAGCTCACACCTAAGCAGAAGATTGAGTGGAACTCCAGGTAGGACCTTCTGCACGGTTCTACAGTAACAGACCCACAGCACAGCCGTTCAGCCATATATAGTAAGTGCTGTGTATGTGTTGGTGGTTTAGTGGTAGAATTCAGCTCTTTCTTTTTTGGGGTGATTTGTGTCTTGAAATCCATAGAAGGAGAATAATTGTATTATTTTTGGAGCGCTACACAAGGCCAGTAACACCCAGAAGCTGTCCGTACTGATCCTACCCTCTGAATGCAAGCTTCACAAAAAAATGTAATGCATCAGAAATTAAACCTTGACAATATGGTCCAAATCAGCAATATGCTGCAAAATGTAGGTAGTGTATGTTACTAAGCAACATAGATGGTGGGGTACAGATGGAGCTGGTCAGTTAGGGATTAGAGAGCGTGTGTTTGTGTCCTTACAGCTGGCTGGTGTCAGAGACTTTGGGAGGGGAAGGTGGCTCAGTAGGTACAGTTATAGCTATTATACCTTCAGGGCTGGCTTGAGTTTTTTTCCCCTGTTCTTTTATGGTTTTCCTCCTCCTGGGCCAATCGGTGTCTCGAACTGTCCGGTAGTGTGTATGGAATAATTTCAATATTGCCCAATAGAGTCGATTTCTCTACTGTGCGCTGTAGCTTTAAGAGTGGCAGGCTGAAACCAGAAATGGACTCAGTTTGTATGCCTGCCTGCATGTATGAGGAAAAGCAACACCGGTCTTATTTGGTTTTCAAGGGTTAGTAAGAGCAACATTTCATTTAATTCCCTGGCATGTGGATCACAGCATTTTTACACTCTGGACTGCTATTTGCCTTATTATTCCAAAGTAGAACATGTAGCACCAAGGAGTCATGGGAAGTTGGTGATCAGAAACAGGAAATGAGCGAATTTCAAATCACTTTAAAGTCAAAATGTGACGGGAATACATGCACTAAATGTTGATAGCGAGCTAAAAAATAAAACATTACATTTTGACACTCGAGCAAACATGAGCAACAGTATTTCTCGGTTACATAATGAGATATAAATTTGTTCAGCAAAGTAGTTTGTTGGCTAAAGTTCAAGAGAATCTTATCAACAATAAAAAACGAGCAGCAAAATTCTCTGAACTTTCTGCTGAAATAAACAAATCAGTGGCCAGCAATGTTGCTGCAGACCTGCCAGCATTAGAGGCCGGTATCACTCCTCCACTGTGTGGGAGGGGGTCTCACAGCATGTTTTTTGAGCTACGGCAGGTTCCGACGTGCATCAATGCGTATCTGTCCGCTCCTGTCCATTGTCTGGTTTTTGTAGGACTGTATCCACATTCCATGCCCTCGTGGTGGGACTCTTCTGCCTCTACATCCTGCTCTTTGACGACGCCGTCAACCAAGACCCGGTCTGGTAAGGGGTATAAGTAATGATTCTTAGATATAATTCATCTAATATGTCTGTTTGGTGTCCACTAGGGGTGTATTATCTATTATGAGTAAAATTTAGTATTCCAAAAGTTTCCTTCTAAATATTATTTCAATATTGCCTGTACGGGTTCTGCATGTACTTGGGGCACCATTCATTTAAAATAATATAGACAGAACACCTACAAATTATGAAAATTAAGAAGCACTTTTAATTTTAATGTCTTTCTTTCCTTGATTTCATACAGTAGAAACATAAACTAGCCCTAATTAGCTATACTGCCATTTTTCTGAATGGAGATTTGTTATATGACAAAATAAAGAGTTTGTTGTTTAATTTAAGCGTTATGTGTTATTTTCTTCTTAAATATAAAAAATACCTAAACCGTACCATTACTGCAGTCCAAAGACCATGACACTGTACTGTCACACCTCTAATGCGCCCCAACCGTCCAAAAATGATTCCTGCTGCTTTAGCACATTAGAACGATGTCCACATTTCTCATCTCATGTTATGATTTGCTATGGCAGGGGGGATCCTACACTGGTGAAAATTAACGTGGCGATTACAGCTGGCTACCTCCTTTCTGGTGAGGAACACCTGCTTGGTTCCCTTTATTGTCTTGGCTGTAGGTACGAGGTGCGCATTTGCAACCATCTTGTCCATTATTGTAAGATGTGTGGCCTTGCAGAAATAATTAGTAGAGAGAGGTTGCATTTACCAAAGTGTTGAATATAGCTTAAATATACCTTAAATGTTGAATAAAGCTTAAATATACCTTAAATGTTGAATAAAGCTTAAAACAACCTGGCATGTGTAACTTATTTCTTACCTTCCTTCTGTTTTGTTTGTCTTGCAGATCTTCTGCTCATATTTTACTACTGGAAGGCTATTGGGGACAAGCTTTTCATAATCCATCATTTGGCGGCATTGTATGCTTACTACTATGTACTGGTGAGTTCCCTATTGTCCGACAGCAGAACATGCAGGCAAGATGGGAAAAAGGCGACCAAGGGTGAACAGCTGTCCGATGTTGTGTTAAGAAGGAGGACTTTGAATTAGGCTTTCAGTCAGGTTAGTTTGCTTTCTGGTTATCTGCAAACTCTATCAGACGATAAATGGGATCTGTTGGAACATGACTGAGGTCAGAATTAATGGTGTGATGGATTGTGACTGTGTCATTGGAAATAACAGGCTGAATTGTGTTTGGGGTTGATGGACTACTCAAGAGATGTTTATGGAAGTCAGCTTAGTATCACTTGGAGTTCTGACCTTGTCTGTTTAAATTTGAAGTCCTTCCCCATTAAATGCAGATAAAATGAGGAAACTTGCATTTATCTTGGGAGGCTGTTTTGGAGGATGTACCTGTCAAAGCAAATTTCAGGAGATTAATTATTTTCAGTGCTTCAGGAGGTGACAATTAGGATGTTTTAGTTGAAAATACTCACTAAATAAAGTGTTTTTTTCCAAATTAAATAACTTAAGGGATTCTTTATCTGACACATTGACATACAGCTATATTTAAAATATGGCTGAATTGTATTCACGTGAACAGGCTGTACACTCAGTTTGATAACCTAAAATTTTGCTGTAGCAGCAGGTGCGAAGTGCTGAATGTGGTACGACACCAGACCAGGCTGGAAGTGACACCAGCACGTTGGCACAGTGGAGTCAGCAACGTCTTAACAAGCCGGTATTTCAGTGCTGGAATGAATAATGGAAATTCATTGATTTTGGTCAGTTCTAAATGAGTGATCAGTTCTAAATGAATTGTGAAAAATGAACAAATAACAGCAACCACAGTTTTTTTTGAATGGGAATCACACGAAGGACCCCGCTGTTCACTCTTGGTGTCGCGTGTCTGTACCTGTGCGGGTCACCAGGTGGCGATGATGATGATGATGTTGATGATAATGGGGATGTTTTTGCATGGAGCGCTCAGCTGTGGGAGCGGCAGGAGTCTGCACCAGTTCTGTCCCATTGCCCCTTTGTGCTGAGCTGTGCTGAGCCACGCCACGCTGCCACCTGCATGCCCCCACTGCCGTCTTCGCATGCATGCCTTAATCACTTATTACTGGCCTTCAGCCTTTATCTCACGCCCATGTTACCATGTAAGCTGGACATCCACAAACACAAAGGGAACAGATTCCTGATTCTTCTTGTTAGTAGTGCAACTTTGGTGATTTTTAAACATGAATCATTAAGTTACGTCTGTCAAACGTCATTACATATTATGACACTGTTCACAAATTTAGATACAAACAGTAACATGGAACACGCAGAGCAATGCTCCTGAGGCCGGTCCTTGGGCACATGTTTACTTCCTCGCAGCTCCCTACTGTCTAGGGCAGAGCTATTAAAATCACAGTCCTCAAGGTCTGAGCACTGCTGATTTAACCCTAACCCTAACCCTATACCTATGAGCCAGGTGTGAAGCCAATCAGAATCAGCAACTATTAAGCTAACTACCTGGGACAACTGGAAACAAGGCCTGAATTTGGAATCAAGGGCCAGATTTGAAGAGCCCTGATCTAGGGGTCCCTGAGGACTGGTTTGAGAAACATTGATGTGCAGTATGATTGATTTATTTATCACTTCCTACGATAAGCTGTTATAGACCCCCCCCCCCCCCCCCACTGTTTGGGATAAGCAGTTAAGAGGTGGAAGGATGGATTACTTAGAAGCATAGAAGCATAGTATACAGAAACTATATAGAAACTGAACAGTTCCCATTATTTATTATGTATGATTGTTTTTGTAGAAGCTATGGAGTTGTGATGTTTAGCAGTTACTTCAAGAATAACTTGAAGTTATATTTATCAATATATATTGAAGTTATATATATATATATATATATACACACAAGCTTGTACATAATCATTTTGAACTTAGTGTCATTTTACAAAATGACCAGGTAAGTGTTTAGCAGTCATTAGCTGCTGTTATTTGCTGTTTTTAACGCTGTGAATCAAAATAATCACATTTTCTTAACACATGGTTTTGGAGTAAAAACGACAGTTTGCCTGAGCTCAGCATGCATTACTTTCCTGAGCATTTACCTTATATATTTACATTAATTCAACATATACAATGCCTTGATCATAAATACATTTTTTTACATACAATACACCAAATAATTCCATCTATTTTGCCTTATTTAACACTTGACATTTCTGGAGCTTCTCTCAAGTACCGTAGGCCAATGTTGTAAGGCAGGACATCGAGAGACAGAGTGTTTCTTGACATCGAGAGACAGAGTGTTTCTTGACACCAGGAACACGGAGATCGTACTCGTGCTCTTGGCAAAACTCGTTCTTTCTAAATCGCCTCCCGAGAGTAAACTTGACATTAGATGAATTGTGGGATTGGATGCAACTACTGTATCCTTGATATTTGGGGTGGGACATCTGGGGATTTTTACCATCCTCTGTACTTTTGTTTTTATTATTGGAACTGGTCTTTGGCAGTGGAAGATGATGTAATATGGGCAGAAGAGAACACAAGTACGGTCAAGTACACATATTGAGAAACACCCACACACTCAAACTCACACTATGGACAAATTAAAGGCATATCAGTCCACCTGAACCATGTGTGTTTAGACATAGTGGGACATGATGGAAGCTCCACACACACATACACACACACACACACACATACACACACACAAGTTGGTCTTCCTATCTACTGTAAATGGTGAACGTCCATTCATTTCTATGGGAAAAACCCTAATCCCAATCACGACACCCTTAACCTCTACCCATCCCTAACCTTAACCATAAGTAACCAACTCAAATACTAGACTTTTGGCATTTATACTTTTTTGATTGCATTCACAGATTTTTATAAAACTGAGGTTATCCAAATGGGGACTTCAAAAGATGTCCCCAAAAGTAGGGAAATTTCAGGTTTTACTACACTTTGGGGACAATTTGGTCCTCAAATGTGATTAATGAAAACCCCCACACACACACAGGAATCAAACCCACACTTCACAATGCACCATATCACCCACTATAACCACATTAAAGAAGTTTAAGTGCTTAATGTAAGTTACGAGAATCCTTTGACTCGGAGGAACATGGTGTGAATGTCCAAATGCATCCTTTGATTTGTCGTGTTAGCGCTCAAATGCATGTTAAGTGTTGCTCTTTGCTTTGGTCTCACACTCGTTTTGCTGTCAGTTGTATCCGCACCTGTTTTTCCAATGACCTCTTTCTCTCTGCTCTGCTGTCACCTAACATGTCTTACCAAAAAGCCAGTACCCATATCCTCTTTGCCAGCAAACTCTGACATGCAAAAACTGCCGAAAAAAAATGAATCTGCCAAAGAGGTCAGATTCAGCTGATCTCCCTGGAGTCTTTTCCTGTCTTGTCTGCAGTTAGTGCTGTTGCATTACACTAAGCAGATTGCATAGTGACAGTATGGACTTACCAGTATTTAGAGGTACCAGCATGCATTGCTGAGTTTATGTCCTCTGGTTTTAATTTGAGCCAGGTGGATATTGTCTGTCTTGAGTAAGTAGACATTGTTCACTTTTGGTTTCAATTTGTCAGGTAAGTGCATTTTCTATATAGGTTCAGCCACTTTGAACATCACCATAACAGCAGTATATGTGTTCATCTGCTTTGGCTTTCAGCTGAAATAGGACCTTAAAGCTTCTCTTTCATAATATCATCTAATCAATGCATTTCATGTCTAAAGTTCAGAGTGCCTCTTTACGGGTTTTTTTTTATGAATTATGTATGATGAGGGAAGGATGAATAAATTATTTGTGAATTTGAGAGTGATGTTCAAGGTGGGAACAAAACAAGCAAAAAGGTGAAGTCGTTCAATCCGGGCAGTGAATGCTTTATTCTGCATGGCTAATGACTGCATTTTTACCAGCTTTTGGGGACTGTTAATTGTGTGCGTTTGCCTTGTTATGTGCTGAAGGTTCTTTATGTGAAGGTAATTTCGATGCTGTTGATACTTTGTGTAATATTTCAGCAGACATATTGTGTGAAAGAATCCAGAAAATCCAGATGCCATGCAGTCCTTCCTAGCCTGAGACATAAAGATTTAGACCAATTTAGTCCTTAATTAAAGTAAACAGCTATCAGAAGTAGAAATTACGCAGACTGCTCCCCACTTATATTTTGTGATGCCATCTTATATAATGTCTCCTGTAATATTTCTAAAATACACATCGAATTATGTATTATTATTCAAAGGCAATACTTGTTCTAAAATGTCAATGCAAATGTTCCTCAATCATGAATAAATGTTGAGTTAAAAACCTAGCTGTTAAGTTAATGTCTCTCTTGATGCTTTTATTGGGTCAGGGACATCAATTTGTATATATATGCTTTGGATGTTAAACAAAAACAAATCTATGTAATTACTGTAAATTGCTTATAGTTTTGTTTCATGTGTGTGAAATGACAAAGTGATTTGACTTTTATCTATAACATATATATTCATATTAATTTACATTCCACATAATAATGAAATCAACCTTTGTGGATTTTTTTATATTGATACGTAGTCTAGTATTATATCACGTTGAAGAATGAGAGAAGTGGATTTGTAAGTAAATTGCAACATATATTTATCATCCTGTCTGTGGGCTTACTGTGGCAGGTTTTAGTAGCTAGTAATGTACGGTAGTAATGTGACTTTTTCACAATTTGTTGTGTTACTGTCCAAATTGTGATACATGTAAATCGTCCCTCTTTCATTTTATAACTTACTTAGGCTGGTAATAAATTGATTTAGAGTTTAGGAGAAGAAAAAAAACATGTATTGAAATTGGTTATACAGTTATTCATAGACCTGTGCCCACTCGTCTACCTCCATCAATAAAATCGCGGGAATGTCATGATTAATGTGTTTCCGCGGACGAACAGCAGAATTGCGGAATAATTGTTAATAGAAAGAAACAGTTGCGTCCTGTCTCCCTCTTGTGGTAGAATCTTTTTACATCTCTATTGAAACTTTTTACATCTTCCTACTGAAAAGAGACAATGCCCGCAGACCTCAGCAATGATCTCAAGTAGCAAGAAACACTGCCACTTCCATCGAAACAGTGTGACATATCTATATATTATAGCGTAAAGTCAACAATTAAACCTAAAAAAAAAACAAGTAAAGTTGAAAGAGTGGGTTTACTAACAATAAAAATGGTCTTACTAACAATAATTTACCTATGCCTGAGCTGGTAATTATGCTCGGATGAATAAAAGTCTTTGTCACTGCACTGACAATTGTAAAAAGAAGCCATTTCACTGAGATGTCAGATTTAAAAAACAATCAAGTAATCGGTGGGCTAACAATGCAGAAAAACAGGGTCATAAAAAGAAAATAAAACCAGAGATTAAATTCCTGGTTGGGGCAGCACCTTGCGCCCATGAGCATCGTACTCAAACGGAAATTTCTTCTGTATATATCCATATCCAGGTACAGACGCTCCTCCATTTACGAATGAGATACGTTCCGAACGGCCATTCGTAACTTGAACTGTTTGTAAGTTATTCAACATCATTTTCAAGGCATTCGCAAGTACAAAGAACTAGGATGCAGGGAGTACGCACGCTACGCTTCTGCGCTGCGGCCAGAAGTCCTACTAGGCGGAGTTGGCGCGCAGAAACAAAATCTGATGTTGCGGACAGGAAACGGGAGCCCAAGGAACACAACTTGGATTTACAATCCGCTTCGTAAGTCTGAAAGGTCGTAAGTAGAGGAGCATCTGCATATCCATTTGTAGGTACAGCAGATAATTGTAATTTATTGAAAATTAATTTCCAGTTGAAATTACAGCCAGGATAATTTTACTGGTTGTTTGTATGTGGTGGAAGAGCTACCGTGCAGACATCTCCTGTTAGCACAGTCTGCACCAGCTGGTTTTCTGACTAGTCTGTTTATCACGTTCTGAGTGATGGTCCTAACCCTTCATGATAACTACTTTAACTCTGCTTCATGAGGAAATCATTTGTGCCATAGGTTAGATTAAGTGAATAATTTCTGTCCGTCTGTCCATCCATCCATCCATCCATCCATCTTACGATCCTCGGACAGCATATGGGGTGAGGTTAGAATAAGGAGTAAGTTAAGTGTGGATATGAAGAATATTAGTATTTAATGCGCGTTGTAACATAAGAAAATTGGAGAAAGTCTTGACCCAATGAAGAGAAGTTCTACCTCTATTAAGCTAATTCTCAGAGGAAGCACTTCCCGTTCATTTTGTGCTTGGTGGTTTGTAAAAAAAACAGCGAGTTTTGGAGAACAGGACAGTCGTATAATATCAATATGAATTTCCGATTGGTTAACAGTTGTAAAGCATGCCATTTTCTTTCTGTGTGTTATAAAAATCTACATTTCTTCTGAAGGCCGATTGAATTTCTATAACCTAATATGGTTTATTTCTGTCTTATAAATTTTAATTCACTGCGATTAAGACCAATCAGTTGTTCAAGAGCAGAGAAGTATTAAGTGATTACAATTGAATTAAATATTAATTTTACCCCAATATATATGTACATATTAATGAGATTATTATATCAGAATAAGTCTTGCTAAGGCCGCTGTATTCCTCTCCTCCCTTAATACACTTTTCAATCAACTATTTTGATATTCAGAGACCAAAAGTGGAATCTCCAAAAAATGTAATTGCGGATTTTTTCGACATTCTTTTTCTAGTTGATTATTTCTCTTTGCCTTGTTCTTCCAGGGTCAAGGACTGTTGCCTTATTTTGCTAACTTCCGTCTGATTGCAGAGTTCTCCACTCCCTGTGTCAATCAGCGGTAGGTAACTGGTTGCCTGTACTTGAACAATTTTTTAGGGGAAGCCATGACTACCTTCAAATCTAATACATAATTAATAGGCCTAATTATTATGCAGAGTACATGATACACATGAATGCAGAGAACAGTATAATACAGTAAAGTCTATAGTATAGTAGGGTGCGTATATTTATTTACAGTATAACACACGTACAGTATAGTAAAGATATTAAGCAAGAATGTACAGTCAATGTTAACACTAAGAATGATTACCGAGTTCCAGTCATCTTCTGTAACCGTTTACAGGGTTGGGAGGGGGTCCAGGGTGTAAGGCTGGGAACACAGGCAAATCGGTCACTCTAGTCAGTCTCAGTGTGCTTTTGGACTGGGGAGGGACCCCCCCCCCATATTGACACATGGAGAACATGCAAACACCACACATGAAACTCTTATGGAGACTCAAACCTGGGGGGGGGGTCCGGAATTGTGAGGCAACCACTGCACCATTATGCTACACCAAATTGCTGACATATTATATTTAAATATAAGTGATTTTTTACATTTATCCTGGTTGCGTTATTGTTGCGACTGTTTTCCAGCTGGTTCTTTGAAGTGTTAGGTTACCCCAAATCCTCCAAGCCCAACATGGCGAACGGGGTGATGATGGCGGTGGTATTCTTCCTGGTGAGGATTGCCGTCATGCCTCTCTACTACAGCCGCATGTACTCCGTCTACGGCACCGACGCCTTCGACAGGGTCCCCCTGGGCGGCCGCAGCGCCTGGATCTGCTCCAGCATATGCCTGGATGTCATGAACCTCATATGGATGCACAAGATTGCCCGGGGATGTTACAAAGTGCTGCGCTCCAGCGGACAAGGCGAGAGTGGAACACAGGAAAACGGCAAGACAGAGTAAAGAGGTCAAAGACGCATGTACACTCAAGCACTCATGGAAGAACATAATTCCTTTATATTGTCCCCAAGGCTGTTTATTTTATTTCTGAGCGAGCTGAACACTTTTATCCGCTGATACTGAATAATAACCGCGTTGTTCTGCTATGACGCGTGGGTTTTGCCTGCGTTGAGTGCTCAACACAAGTTATGGGTGTACAGTCGCCAAAAATGTTACTCACGCTGGACCCCTTTGTTCCAATCACGTCTGGAATAACAAAAGTACAAGAGCTGACTTTTGGATGAAACATAAAGTCTGACAGCTGTGTATATATAACTGTTAATGTATCAGCTTCTGGATTTATGTCATGAAAATGTTCTTTTTCACAGTGGAATGGCGTCTGGGTGGTCGTCAGGAAACAATCCTGGATCTTTTGGAGTGCAAGCAGCACACCTGCCTATCTTGAATTATTTCTAATTTAAAAAGCAGTTTTCCTCCATTTCTGGTGATTGCTGCACCTATAGCACACAGGGCCAGTAAAGTGAACTGCTGAGAGAAGTGCAGTAATACCATGATACAGGAAAACGAAAGGAAACCTTTGCAGATCCGTGGGATCCATTCTCAGTAGCTCACTCTACATGAGTCACTGTGATTATATGCCAGAACTCATGGCTGACAATGTCTAAATGTTTTACTCAGAAAGAATGAACCGAAATATTTTTTTTTTTTATAAGAACGAGGAACAAAGTGCACTTATACTATTTGTCTCTCACACCACAGGACGGCTGTTGCGATTCAAATATCAGAAATTAATAAGATGACTGAATATGGAATTTCTACGTGCCAGCTGGGTTTTTTTTCAGTTCAATATTTTATGTCTAGAAACGTTCTCAATTTAAAGGTAGAAAATACGTTTAAGGTCAGTGAATAAAAAGTAAGACATTAAATTTAAGGAAGGAAAGGACTGAACGAATCTGATATATGTTGTAGGCTACCAGGGGATATTTCTGTTCATGCTCTGCAATGTCCGTCACAGAATATTTTAACTATTTTAATAATTGTAATAGAGCATTTGACTGATGCCTAATTCAGTACTATTATACCAATATTTGTGTAATTTGAGTTTAAATTATGTTTTTTTCACTTGCATAGATTATTGCAGGTGAATAAGGCTAAATTGTTCTTTTTTTCACTGTGTGATTAATTATTTTGTCAGTGAATTGATGGAGCAGAGAAGCTGTGTTTGGTTGTTGTGCAGTTCTTGTCTTAGTGAAATTCTTAAGCTGTAGCTGCAGGGAAGGATATCAGGGATAGGATGAACATTAGTGCAATAAGATACTTACCTATGTGGGGCTTGAACCCACAACCCTGAGATTAAAAGCCACACGTGCTACTGACTGAAGTAACCAGACTGTTACCTGAAGTTTTACTTATATTGGCAGTTCTTGGCCCAAAGAGTGTAATTGGTCTATATAAGATCATTTTTATAGAGTACAAAGAGTATGCATACTTAGTCAGGGGCTAATTGCAGATCACAGTGTCCTCTAGGGCTGCACCAGAAGCCTTTGACGTGAAGTATTACTGAAAAGAAATAGCATGATGTCTACATGAGTATCAAACTGGATTGAATTAAAATGGCCACTTTTTTGTCTGAAACACTTCACCGATTTGGTTAAGCAGTTCCTGTCACCTAAACAATGCTTTACATAGGCAAACAATAACCTGAACCCCCCCCCCCACACTGAAAAGTTGTATTTTGTAAAAGTTATACAATGTAGAACTTATTTATTTTTTTGTTATTTAATTTTCTACACATTTCTTATATCGTTTGATACTACGGACACTGGACTAGCACTGCCATTTGCTGTGCTGTGCCACATCCTATT
>JAABNX020000038.1:14042269-14054686 GCA_015163995.2 Mormyrus lacerda
AACGGTATGCGAACAGCACCCTCCCCCCGAAGCACCAAACATTGTTTGGCGTGTCACACCGCTCCCGCACGCCGCTCCCCAGCCCCTTTTCACCACTCCCCCCTCAATGTCCAGGTGTAGCCACTTAACCTCCCACACCCTCACACACCCACCTCATCCTTCATTACAGTATCTTCTGTGGCATGAAAATTTCGGAAATTTTGATCAGTGGCGTAAGCGTCATCATTTTTAAAATCTGAATCCCGTATTGTATGGAGAAGGATACGTGACTTAAAATTGATATATATATTATACACCGGACCAGAGTATGCGAGTGGAGCAAGAATTTCCGCTCCGCGCTCAGAGCATTTCATGATCTCTCCGCTTCAGCTCCGCTCTGGGTTTACCATTTTCCGCTCCTCGCTCCCTCCTCACTTGATACTCGCTCCATGTTCACTCCGTGATAAAAATGTCTCTAATTAACAATCCACTGTAATTTTTCATTATTTATTTATTTTTATATCGAACCTCTGTGCGTTCAGAGAAAAACAAATACACAATACTCGGAGAAAAATATCAGAAGTAGAACAGTAGCTATATTAGCCCAAGCCAAATATATATTGGCTATCGTTTAGCTCACTTTTGACATCATACAAATGCTGGATGTGGCTAGATTAAATAAATAACCAGAAGAAAAGCATTACATTAAATAAAATAAATAAATTACTAAACTAAAACAAGTTAAACAAGTGGCCAAACGAAAAAAAATGCATATTGGCAATTTGGGTTGTTAAAGCATTTCAGGTGAGACGGCGATTATATTAGAACATTATAATTTCTACCTCTAATATTTAGAGAGACAAAGAAATGTATTATGAACCACAGACCTTTAGATTTGCTGTCCAAGTGTGAGTGGAACAATATATCGTGTTTTCTCGACACATGCCTTTTAAGATTCCACAATGAACCCTTTGTCGTTGTAATCACCTCCCGCACCTTTTAACATACATTTGTATTTTTGATCACCTTCTTTAAGGTAGTATTTCAGAAAATCCATCTTTCTGTCAGTGGTGCTTAACTGTGCTTTGCACAACACGAATTCGTTCATGCTATGGCTAATGCAGTTGCATTATGGGCCGGAGCGGTAGTGGAGCGCTCTCGGAGCGAGAGAAAATCGCGACGCTCCAACTTTCAAAAAATCCGCTCCAAGCTTCAGGCAAAATCATGCCACTCCACGTCTCACTCCGCTCCCACTCCGCTCACATGCTCTAGTCCGGACAAAACTAAATCGAACACGTCGGCGAGAACAATCCGCCTTGCTCGTTCAATGTCACCGCACAACCCTAGAGAGCGCAGAAGGTTTTCCATGCAGCAGACTGTTATTGTCCAGAAGCTGCAGCACCATCTACTGGACATTTCGAGAAGCAACTCAAATTGACCATTCGGCAGTACTGCAAAACTGGTCCAATATACTGTATTGTTTATCTGCAACGTGACCACTAACAGAAAATACTCGTTATATCTGTAATTGAGTGGCATGCCACATGCGTTGGTGAAGATACAATGAGAGCTTAATCGTATAGTTGCTTAACAGACTTTCGGTCAGAACAACTTAAAGCAGCAAGTTATTGTACTAGCCAGGCTGTTTTTGAATTTGAATCAACAACCCTTTGGTCACAAATAGAGGAACTGTTACTCGCTACTGAGAACGAGTTGTGTTCTTAATAGTAATTAAACTAAATGGGCTCCAATTAGTATATGCTTACTACGCATAATTAAAATAAGTCATGCGGCTAATTGCTTTAGGGCCTGGAGTCATGCAGTTAATTTCTGTAATGCCTGAACGTTAAATTCCCTGTTTTGATAGATGTTAATAGAAATTGTAAAATAATATTTTCAAATTTACAATGACATTTTCGGAACGATATTTATAACAGATAGCATTGGTAAAAGTACGTACTCAAGAGTGTTAATGGGACATCTTAGGTATAGAAAGAATCCAGCATACGAGCAATCCAAAGAGGAACAATGCTTGAATAAAAATTAAATAGGCCTACCGATTTAGCCGCAGGCGGCGATTAACGGGGTCCAAGCACTATGGCCTGAATAGACAGTTTGGTCACATTAAACATGAAGTGTCCATTAGAATTTCTATAAATGGATGTATATTAAGTTTGGAAGCACTTTGTGTATGTATGAATTTGTAATATCTACATTACTGTATAAGGGCATATGGACTATGGGCGTTTGCTGTAACAGCAGCATAAGCCCAACCCGTGTCTTTTTCCTGGCCTGAGTACCAGTAAGAATACCGCACCATTACACACATTTTCATGGTTCTCAGTCATTTTAAAGGGTAATTATAACCTGCTTAAATTTGTTCTAGCGCAGTAGATTATTAATCAGAAGAAAAATCCTGGCAATTGGGTTCCAGCACTACTTGCTTGGACACCTAAAAAACAAAGGGAGGCTAGGAGCACATTAGTGACAATGCAAATAAATAACCTGCATGGTTATAACTATTCCGTGTTCCGTATGATGGGGTTAGTCGCAGTCTGCCACAAGCGTCATCGGACACGATCAAACGAGTGACTGTGCGGAACAGGTCCGTGTGTCCCGCTCATTCACTAATGCGCGTCAGGTACAAGTAGCGTACCATCATTTTTGAAAGTAACATTTCATATGTAAGAGAAAAGACAGGCCAGTATTTCCGTTTCGGCATAACATCAAGTTAATTAACTGTAAAAGTTACCTGACCCGGAATCGAACACGGGCCGCGGCGGTGAGAGCGCCGAATCCTAACCACTAGACCACCAGGGAAGGTTGGTAAGTTGCTTGCGTCTTTGTCTTAGTAAGTTGTCATGAAAAACATATCTTCGTACCAACAATCTTCCAAGTGTTCATTATAAATGCAAGTAATTATTTATACTAAATCTGTATACAACCAAAAATAGGCTATTTCAATGAATGTTCAATGAATCATAATTTACAGGCTACAGTCAAAAGGTATTCTTAAGATGTGGCTTGACGTTGTAAGTTGCAAGGCATCAAACGGTTCTGCCTTAGGAGGAGCTGAAATGATCTGAGCATGTAAATGACCGTTTGCACACCCCCCATCTCAGATAGCATGTTAATGCAGTCTGAAGAACGGCAGATGGCTCTCTTACCCCAAACAATTGCCTCACTCTTTATATCATCATGTACTTTACAGCTAGCTTTTTATGTGGAAGTGTTTGCTCTGCATTTAAATATGTAAGATGCTGCAACATAGACAATGAGTAAGACCCCTTCTAAGTCATATTTCAAACTCATCATTCAAATTAAAATCATTTGCAGCAGATAATCCTCAGATATTTCACAGTCTGCCTATTTTGATTAAACTCATTTCTAGTGTTGAAGGATAATCTATTTTCTGACAGTTGAGCACATCCAGTTGTGGATTTAATTTCTCTTTGAATACCCTCCTTGCCTGTTGACCAGCTACCAAGAGATAAAACAATTTTTACAGCATAGAGTAACAGGAATTCACTTCACAGTGCCTGCTATTCATTATGTCTATGATACACTTGTCACCTTTCACTATGTACTGTCAGTACTGATCGTAAACGCATTGTTCCTAAACGTTGTTTTCACTGATGATCATTTGATTGCGGAGTTGTACATTTCTATTAGAACAAAAGACAGATTTGATACTACTGTGTCATTTTTGGATGAATGTCAAGCATTTGTATCACAATCAAAAGACTATTGTATCCATTTCCATTTATATGTAAATTTTATCATAAATTTGCTGAAGCATGAAAGGGCACATTGGCCATGTTTAAACGGACTGGCCGTGCACAATAATAATAATAAATAAAGTTTTGGTTTATGTTATTTACTTAAATCCATAAATGTAAAAAAACTAATAAATGCAGGAAGGCCAGTTTTTTATTCTGTTGCTTACAATGATAAACTGAGATGTTTTGTGATATGAACTTCCGTGAAGGAATGCACTGCTATTTTCTGTGTTACAAGGCTGGGTCTTTTGTATTGATAACTCAAGATTTTCTCTGAGACCCTGACACGAAGGAGAAAATCTGCCTGCATCTAATCTGATTTCTCTTACGACAGTAAACAATTACAGTTACAATGACTGCAGTGTCTCCAGTAAGATGACAGGAAAAGTATAGATCGGGCTTCCAATAATCCAAGAATGGAGAGACAGAAGATACAGGTCCATTGAGTCTTTCGCAGTGTAGGTGTGGGAAGCAGACTCAAAATCACAACCTAAAACTCCAGAGTGTTGCGATTTGGTCCCCTCCCCCAAGAAAGTGCAATTTAATGAACTTATATTCACAGCACAAATAGGTCAGTATCTCCCGCCCACCATAAGCTGAAGCAGCAGTGCGGGGGAGTGCTTTGAATCAGGTGGCAGCGTGAGAGCTCTGTTTCATCAATGTGTATGAGGATTTGAATTGGGAGTCTGGGGACTGGTTTGAACCTCTTCCACTTTTCAATAGTCAACCATGGATCTGTACTTTGCTCTATGCTGATTAGATAATTCAGGTCCAGAAAGTAAAAATCCAGACCAAGATTTTGTTTCAACCAACCAGTTGAATATAAAGAGTCACAGTCACAGAGACTCATCCGGTTGGTTGAAATTAAACCTTGGTCTGGATTTTTACTTTCTAGACTTGAACTATCCACCTCTGGTTCTATGAACTGGATTGAATTTCATCCATCTATCCATCTTCCAACTAGTTGTCTAGTACAGGGTCGTGGAGAGAAAGGGTGCAGTGTATTTTATTTACTGGCTAACTTTATCTAAAGCAACAAACACATCATGCATAAAAAAAACCCAGTACCATAGAAACGTTGACAGCAACATGTAGCTGTGATAGGATTTGGTTCGTGGCGTTTACGTATACAACTGTGCACAGGATGCATAAAAAAGAAACCATGATCAAATACGGCCAGGCTTAAGTAAAATGTGCAAGGCAGTTTCTCTCCGTGTTTCTGCTTAAATTGCAGATGGATTTTGCACCTTTACTTAAGTGGATGTGTAAGTTGTTCTGCATGCGTGCGGGCTGACGGGAGAAGGCAGCGGTGGCACCAGTTTGTGCATTTCCTGCTTCTAAGCTAGAAAGGCAGGGCCCTAATGATGCAGAGCCTGGCGACCGAGATGGAGTGTGTGGTTTCATGTTTTCTGGGTAGGTGCTAAGTGAGTAAGATTCTGCTGTAATGCTGACAGAGCTGTACGGGTGACGATTTGTGCTGGTGGAGGGTGAGGCTGTCACAGCGAGTGATGCTGGGACTCTTGGCAGCTTCTGGAAGTGGAAAATAAGGTACCGTGTGTGGAGATCAGAGAACTGTGGGTTGGGGGATGTTGAGAGAAGAGCTGGGGACCCGTCATCAGTGCCTGCGGGGTCCCTGTAGATTAGCTGCATAATGAAGAGAGAAGTGAATCCTCTGCTTACTGGGGGGTGTGAAATCAGGCCAGCTGAGCGTCACCTGCGACATCCAGCTTAGCTGAAGATCTCGGGTGAACCCAGTAGCTGACAGTAGCCACAGCGGAAGACGGAAACCTGTTATGACACCAAGCTCTAAGAGCAGATCAAAGATGCTACGTTCGGGGAGCTTCGGCAAGAAGAGGAGAGTATTTTCTTGGTAGTGTGAAATGACATTGGGACAAAAGTGGAACTTCTGTTTCCCTTACAGTGCATGTTTTTTCTTTCCAAAATAGCTGTATAGGTATTATGGTCAGTAGCAGAGTGACCACACAACCGTTCGTGACTGTGGGTTATTAATTATGGCTTTGGGGCGTTTAACTTAGCTAGAACTCATGATTGTCCAATAGGAGTTTAGGTAAGGAGCATTTTTTTGGACAATCATGACTTCATGAAGTTAAAGCCAGCTAACAGAGACCCTGCTTGGTGGAACAGCCTCTCTGATGTGTTTGTTTGGGTTTCCTGCCACAGTTCCGAAGTGATGAGATTAAACGGGGGCTTGTACACCAAAGCGGGGTTTACTGTTATTATGATTTCCCTGTTTCCGATTTCCCTTCTTCTTTTTTCCCTCAGAGCCACTGGCAAATAGAGAAAGTTATTATTAAGTTGACAAGTTACCCCGATAAGCCAGTAACCCCGCTTCGTAGTATAGGCTACAGTGCATGATATTTATAAACATTCTTTGATTGTTTACGAACATTACCGCCAGTATTTGTGTAGTAAATTTTAACACATATTGCCAAAAATACTAGATGTTTCCACAATTTTGGCCACTAGTGTATTACAGGGCTGTGGCACCTCTAGCCTTTCCCAAGGCACAGGACAGGCTACACCACCACAGGGCACAGACATGCTGTACCTGTCCAGTGGCCTGTACTACGAAGCGGAGTTACTGGCTTATTGGGGTAACTTCTCAGATTTAAGGTAGTCTGGGCAAAATGTAAGTGAACGAATATGAAATCTATTTAAACTGTGGTACACCACCACAGGACACAGACACATCGTACCTGTCCAGTGGCCTGTGCTACGAAGTGGGGTTACTGGCTTATCGGGGTAACTTGTTGGATTTAACGTATCACAGTTTAAATGGACTTCATATTTGTTCACTTACATTTTGCCCAGACTACCTTAAATCCAACAAGTTACCCTGATAAGCCAGTATAACCATGATTCATAGTACAGGCCACTGGACAATTAAATAAGTAACTGGAGTAACTGGAATAAAGTTCTGCAATCTCTAAAAACTGGAAGTGTTTCCTCAATTTTGGCCACCATAGTGTAGATGGCAAAGATGGGTGGATTGTTTTAATTTTTGCTTGTATATTTGAATATGGAGATATAACATAATGTTAAATCAGTTTGTTAACAGCAGATCTATCCATCCATCTTCCGACTGCTTATTCTGGACAGAATCATAAGAAAGTCTGGAATCTACTCCAGGCAGCAAGGGCCACAAGGCAGGGGTACACCGTGGATCAGATGCCAGTCTAGAGCTTGCTGAAGGACACTGGAGTATCCAAAGGAGACCTGACTGTCCCAGAGGGAACATGCAGACACCACACTTAGAATGGAGACGGGATTCCAGTGGGAGATGGAAGGAAACAGAGAGATCCACGGAGTCACAGTGACGCTGAAGTATAATATTACATTTGGTAGTATATATTCTGAATAGCATTTGAAACCCTGAAACAAAGCCCAACTATTTTATTCTGAAACATGTATGGTTTTTGTATTTACATGTACAGTCACATTCAACAGTGTTTAAGGAACACACATCATTGAATTCCACGGAACTCTTAATTGTGCTCTTTATATTCAGCCGAAGTCAGATTGCTCCATGGGAGATGCTATGAAATACGTCTTTACACCGTAAATGGATCTGAAACACGCATACTGCTGCGACTGTATCCCTGAGCACTGTAAAAGGGAGGAAATTTAGGGTGATTCCAGGGGCTCGAAAAAATCTGGAACGTAACTGGATTTGTCTGTTTTGGGGGCCTGATATAATATGCTTTCATGGGGCCCGAAATGTCTGGCGGTGCCCCTGTCCTTCAGAGTCGAAATGTTTGGTGAACAGTCACTGAAACAGATTCCCTGTTTCTTTAAGTGATAAACAAGCCTTAAATGAACTCTTCACTATGACGGGATTAGTACTTGAAAGTAGAATTATGTTAAAGACTGCTTTTCAAATGACAATAGACACAGTAGCTATTACAGATATTATATACATTCTTCAGTCTTCTTTGCTGTTCTGTTCATATTCATTTGAGAGATTAAATTAGCTTGGAGACAGCGGTGTGTTCTGGAGGCCTGAATCATATCGACGGCGACAGAGAGCAAATTGCTCCCAGCAGAGTGGAGAGATGCGCTGTTATGCCGTGATCTGGATGTTTTTTCCCCTGCAAAGACGCCTTGTTTCAGCACCATGGAACACATGCAGATATAACTTCCACAGATGCTGCGGCCGACTTAATCACACCCACGCTTCTCTTTTTCCTTTTCTTTCTCCCTGTCCACTCTCAGCCTTATTTCACTCTGAGAGGTATTTTATCCCACTTCATTGCATCTCCTGCAGACCTCAGGGTAAAAGAGCCACGTGGTCCACACAAACCAAATGTACAGCATTGCACAAAAGTCATAGGCAATCAAAGATAATGTTTAAAGCTATTTATTTGGGTAATTATTGTGTATTTGCCCTGGAAAAAAAAAACACGATTTAACCTCAGACAATTAATTATTTGACAATTAATTAACAATACTGCATTAAAAATGAAGAATGACTCAATAAGAAGCAACAGGAATCTCTCTTGTTCTCCAAAAAGTTAAGGGCATTGTGTAGGTTAGCTAGATGAACACCTCATCATTTCACAAATTCTATCTCCTTTACTTTTGAAACGAAGATATGGAAGTTACTTTGAGATTACTAAAATATTATTGTCGTTCAAAACCCCCCTTTTCTTCTTCTTTGGAAAAATTCTTTATTGTAAAGTGTATTATCTTTTTCCCTAATTTTTTTGCCACCGGCTGCCACTGATGACAGGATATGCAGATTGACTCATTGATACCAGGCTTGGTCATGCTTTGAGGCACTTTGTTTGCCAGTATGAGTCTAACTGCCGCATCCATAATAATGCCATTGCCCCCAATCTTTTTGTGTCCTGGTACTGCATGCTCTCCTAATGCCACTTAAATATCAGTCATCCTGTTGTTGTCCCACAGAAGTCACAAGCAGCTTTATATTTGACTGGAACGTGGTTGATTTTTCTCCAGTGAGTGTGTTGCATTTGCCAGCAAAGGAACCAGCCGTTGCATGGTTTACTTGTACCACAAAACAAAGGTCACCTCCTCCCCCCAGCCCTGAACAGTACGCACACCTGCAAGAGAACGCAGGCAAACCAAACCTTGTATGAACAGATGTTTGTGTTTGTCCCAGTTTTATTGTTGTTGTGGATTTTTTTCTTGCATTAACTAATTTCTCTATTTGCCAGTGGCTCTGAGTGAAAAAGGAGAAGGGAAATAGCAATAATAATTTATTATAATCATTCTTCAGAGGAACTTGAAATGTTAGCGGCGACTGAATTGTTATTCCTTATGGAAGCTCCATAAATTAGCTCATTTGAATGTTACACAATGCTTTATAGCTTTATTGATCACGTCTTTAAAGTACATTAATTGAAGATGGATGGGTCTTTATCTTCTTGCATTTCCGTGATTGCCGGTTTTTGAGTGCTGGTCATGCCCTAGCTTACGGCCATTATAAGCAATAAATTGTAAAGCTGATATTGTTTGAGCACTTTTATATGCAGCTTGGAAAATATGTGAGTGTGTGTTTGGGGGGGGGGGTATGTTCTGGGCATTACCTTCAGGGGACCAAATGTCCCCACATTGTGATGAAAACCAGTCATTTTTTTGGTCCCCACAAGGGAAAATTCAACTTTTATAAAAATCTGTGACTGCAATCAAACAGCTAGAAATGTTTTGTATTCTGTGTGGTTACTAATGGTTAAGGTTAGGGCTGGTGGGGGTTGAGATTGTCATTGTTGGGATTAGGGTTAAGCCCAATGATATGAGTACAGGTGTGTGTGTGTTCACTATTATTGATATAATGCTGCGTTTCTCTTTAGCCATGTGTCTTTTTCTTTTTTGGTATAATCATAATCATGTATATAATGGATCATGTCATTTGTAACCATGCATATTTATTTGTAAACAGATGCATCAGGTTTTATTCATTATTTCTGGTGAAAACCATCTATTACACTACATTACATGAGGCCGAAGAAACAAAGGAGACGGTAGAAGCCGCTGTGAATGTTACTCCATCGTTCGGAGGGTGCATCACTGTGTGCTCACTTTTGATGAATATTTTGTCACAGAATGTACTCTTGCATTATTCCTGTCATTAAAATGTGGTTGTGCACAGATATTTGTAATTTAATCACAGAAACATAAAATCTTTATGAGTTTAAGAATAATCAGGGATTCAGCAGTTTTTATGATGTTACAACAGGTAACAGCAGGTACTTTGGGTAAATTGTGAATGCGCATAGATACACTGGAATATTAAAATCTGGAATATATTACCTTGTCAGGGTTTGAAGGTAACTGGTAACCTGAAGTGTCAAACCTTTAAAGGTGAATCCTGCCTGAATGATAGGTCATTTAATTCTAATGACAAAAAATGTTAACTTCAGGTTATTTACTTTACCTGTAATCAGTATTGATGCCAATATCCCCTCAATAATATATATTTTTTTATTTATTTGTTTATATCTGCAGGGGAAATTGGAAAAAACTCCTTTCTGTTCTAGAAACTGCAAGGTTGAATTTAATCTTAAATTTAAATTCCACCTACAGTTCTCTGGTGTGGATCTGCTTTTATGATAATTTTTCGTTCTGTACTGTTGTTTTTATTTTCCCATAATCCTGTGCCACTGTGATGTACTGACTTAATGACATTTAAGGGCAGTCTGGCTTCTCTGATATTTCTCCATAACCAGTTTTCTTCATTAATGTCCATAAAGAGGGTGATCAAGAGCCTCATTAATTGGTAAGATTAGAATTTATTACAGAAATTAAAGAATTAAAGAGTATTTTATACCCATTGATTTTTTTAAAACCACTTATCTAAGGCAGGGTTGTGAAGAGCCGGAAGCCGCTTCTAAGATGTACATGGCATCAATTGAAGAGCAGCGTAGCGGGGGGGGCACTAAGGGCTGCCCGGGGGGGGGGGGAGCATGATCAGCCCAAGAAAATACATGGGCACCCTTGCTGCCATCTTGCATCAAAGTAATGAAAACCAAATATGGATTTTTTATAGACATTTTCTAAGCAGGATCACAGAAGATACGGGGCACAGTGCAGCCGCACAAGAATAGAATTGGCCCCTGATCACCAGCCCAAACAAAACTTTCTGCTGGCACTTCTGCAGCCTGGATGAGACGCCAATCTATCACAGAGGAAACCATGGGCAATTTAGAGTGGCCAGTCCACATGAAACACAGGTAGCCGGGGAAACATCAAACAAACACCAATGAACCTGCAACCCTGAACCTGTGGTACTATACACATATATACAGTTATATATGTCATAACCAGTATGTGACTGGTTTTATTTATCACAGTTTATCACAGGCTTTTATATGTGCATAAAACTGTGCTGAAATGCATAATAAATTGTGAAAAAAATGGCAGCTAATATTTAAATGCTTAAGCGTATTCATGCAGTGAATGTTTTATGTTCAATCAATACAAGCTTGTTACCATCTTATGTAGACACATTCAGGTTCAGTATAGAAATGATGTTGCATCTGAAAGCCCCAGCTAAACATAAAATGGGTAATGCTTTACATTAACTGCACCAATATGAATATAGCATTCATAGAACATTCAGTGCACCTTCATAATGCATTCAGAGAACATTCATAAGCAGCACATAAGTACACCATAACATCCTGACATACTTTAACAGCTTTGATACATTCTTGATGCTGAGATCTAGCTTATTTCCTATTATCCAACATAATTACCCTGCTATTCTTAGCATTATTGAAGAGCAATTTTAAAAAACTCATTCAGTCCACGGGATACAAAGTTATTTATTGGATTATATGTGGATTGAGTGAGTTTTACTTCCTGACGCTGCAACATGTGACGATGAAGCCTGACTTTCGGTCTTTGGCGGTTCAACCAAAACTTCACGGGGTGGGTTTTTGAAATTTGCTCTTGGATATTATAATAACAATAAGAAGGAACCAGAAGAAGACATAACAAACATTTTCTTCCACGGGTCTTGGGGTTGATGTCAGAACATGAGTCCAAGCAAGAAGAAACAAAATTATAGCTTCCAGACAGGTGAGCTGAGTTACATCCTCCTGGAACCTGCTGGAATCACCACCGTGATGTTGCTGCAAAACAAATTACAGCATATTTAATAATCCCATAGTTTAGTATTTCACAGTCTATAGAAGAAGAAATATTGCAAAAACAAATACATTAGAAATGTGTGTATTAATAGTCCTTATAGTTGTTTTTGAAACTCTTCATTTAGTTTTCTTTCTCCAAAATTCAATAAAAATGGTGACTTCAATTAAAAATTCATCTATAATTAACTAATGGTCTTGACATTTGCATTTGCTCATTAGATGCTATCAAAAGTGACTTAAAGCCTGGCACGTACGAATCGAAATTAATGGATAAAATACAGCAGAGAATTAGAGTTGATTTTTATTGTGTAAGTGTTGTTACACTAACAACTAAACTGAGTAGCAGCTTAAATGCTAGACCATGCATAAACTAGAAAAGTACAGAAATACACATGCAGTAGTCTTACTGCTATAGGAACACATGCAGTAGTCGTTCTGCTATAGGAACACATGCAGTAGTCGTACTGCTATAGGACCACGTGCAGTAGTCGTACTGCTATAGGAACACGTGCAGTAGTCGTACT
>JAABNX020000038.1:14071502-14082044 GCA_015163995.2 Mormyrus lacerda
AAGAGCTGGTCTGAGTTACAAAGTTCATTGACATTCAATCTGACTGGGCTTTAATTAGTAACAACTTTGCAATAACGCAAAATACCACACATTTGTGTTTAGTATATGACTACAATTACAATTAATAGCAAAAATGGTGAGAAGGGAACAGAATGAGTCGGTGAAATAAATTGACGCTTCATAAATAGAAAATGTCTGTGCAGGAGATACGTGCGGATATGTCACACGTCGCTTGTCAATTGAGTTTTGTCAGGAAACCAATAAATTTGCAACATTTTTACAGAATTAAGCAAGACTTTCAGTGAGTTCTGTATATGCGTTTCCCAGGACTGATTTTCTATTTTAGAAAGCTTAATGTCTGCCAAAATGTATGTTTTAATTTTTTAGTTAAAATCTGTAGAGGATTGAAGTGGTGGGGGTGTTACTTCCACTTGTACAATACAGTAATTCAGAGGGTTTGGATTAGAAAATCTGTCAGTAGCTGGGTTGATCCAGAGCAGATGAGTAATACTGGAAGTTCCGGTGCCGTCACACATTTAAGCCCCTGCACCGTCGCTGTTTTCTCTTGGGGGTGCCTTTGGTATTTTTAGCATTTCTTTGTAATTGCTTGACCTATGCTGTGGACGGGAATTAATGCAGCCTTGTCACTAATAGGATTCATACACTGGTCCATGTGCGCTGACACCATTTACGCACCATGAAGTGGATTTTATTGTGGTTTTGGAATTACAACATATTCAAGAAATAATACTGAAAAAAATGTTACTGGTATAGGAGTCGGATGCATAGATGGAAAATCTAGGTATTTATGGAAACAAACTAATAAATGCATAAATAAGATTGTGGTAAATTAAATGAAACATTGAACTAGAATCCGTAAAAATATTCCTGAGGTCTTGTTGCTGCCCCCCCACTCCAGGGCTGGGGGAAACATACTGGTTTGTCTACGTTCTTTGTCATCACCTGACTTTGCGGTTACCTTGTGCAGCTCATTACGAGCTGAATAGGACTCTCAGTTGTCATAATAAGACTTATCATATTATTATTCCTAAACCATGTCTTTCACACAACAGGATTTAAGTGGGCAGAGCACAGTGTGGTGATTAAGTACATATCATTGTATTCCAAAGGAGTCCAGCTAAAATCCCAGGAGGAGATCTGCTGTAATACTCTTAAGTAATGTACTGCAGAAAAAGTAACTAGCCATGTAAAACGGGCAAATTATATATGTTGGATAGAAACTAGCTGGATATATTACTGGGTTAAGCTAAAGCACTTTAATCCAAATCTACTAATTAAGCACTGTGTTGCACTGTACCACAAAAATTCAGTATTACCCTGCTTAATTAATTCTGAATATATTATTATATAATAAGACTTTAAATATATTATTGCATGTACAGTATAATCACCTACTTGGATCATATCATTATCATCGTTTTCCCAAAGTGTAGAGCACTGTGGAAGCATGTCAGACCAACTGTGGACGCACGCTGAGCAGGTCAGACTAGGCGTTTCATTGCTTTGGCACAGACTCTAGCTCATTCTGGTGGATCCCCAGATGTCCCCAAGCCAGCTTGGAGATATAATTCCTCCACAGTTTCCCAGGTCTTCCCTGGCGCCCCCTTCCCAGTGGGACATGCTTGGAAGAGCTTCTGTAGGAACTGGCACCCACCTCAATTAACTCTGGCTGTACTTTGAGGTCAGTCTGGTTCTCCAACCTCCACACTCCATCGCAGAGTCCAGCAAACTTGGTTTCTGCCAGTCGTACTTGTGATGTTGTTTTTTTGATCGTTACCTACCGTTCATGACTGATACAGATTGCCCAGTAAACTGCGGATTCTCATGTCATGATTTAATGCCTACTATACTAGTATAGACCTTCTCAATATCTACTAGACACTTACCAGCAGATTCTCCCCCCGGCCAGGCTCTAGGGATGTCATCTGTCACCTTCTCCTTGGTAGGTTACACATTCTTCTTCTTCTTCTTCTTCTTCTTCACTGGGAGTACATCTTACTTTGTTTGATCTCTCCCCACAGACCTGCTCACGAAAGCAGACAATCCCTGATAATGCAGCCCCATGGATTTCCACATTGATTGAAGGTACGCAAACCCCTCCACCACACTAAAGTCATGATCTTTCAAG
The DNA here is from genome assembly GCA_015163995.2 of Mormyrus lacerda. Classification (NCBI taxonomy): domain Eukaryota; kingdom Metazoa; phylum Chordata; class Actinopteri; order Osteoglossiformes; family Mormyridae; genus Mormyrus; species Mormyrus lacerda. Next base: position 14,073,652 of record JAABNX020000038.1, read on the forward strand.
CGCCCTATTATAACACATTCAATTAGTATCATTTTTGTTCTATTTATTTGTTAATTACCGTGATCCCCTGCTATACCGTGGTTCAGCAATCACGCCCTGCTATATTGTGGATTTTCCACCTACGCATCACAGTTTTCTGAAATGTGTATATATGCATATACATTACATATTATTATTATTGTTATTATTATTATTACTATACATATCCTTAGCCCGACATCCACATATGTGTTTATAAAGTGTTTTTAAGTGGATTGGAGGGGTATTTTAAGATATACACTACAAAAAAAATATTTATATGATCTTTCTATATTGTGGATTTTCACGTATTGCTTTTAAAGTGTGTGTGTGGGGGGGGGGCGTGTTTTAAGGCTTAAACTATTAAAAAAAATATTAATATGGTCTTTCTATAACGTGGGTTTTCACCTATCGCTGATGGGTCTGGAACGTTACTTCACAAATACACAGTCTTAGGCTGCCATGTTTATGTCTGTGTAAACCATCATATTATATCTATTAAAGTGTGTTACCTCAGACATTTCAAAACCTCCCCTAAATCACCACAGTATTTGCAGTTACCATTCAATATACCCAGATATGTGTTGAAGTACATCTTATTTGGCTGGTCACCTTGTCGAGTTTATTCAATGAATAAGTTAGTTACTTAAGTGCACTAGTGGTGAAATGTAACAAATTTCGCATGAAATTGCCGGGGTGCTGCTGAGGATAAAGCTGTGTTTTTCAGGCCATCCAAGGTATCAGAAATTCTGTTAGTATTATTAGTATATAATTTAATGTGTAATTAGTATTATCCTGTAATATATAATTAATATTATTAGTACTGTATATCATTTAATGCTAAATTACTGCCCTGATAATACAATAAATACAGCTCAGAAGTTTCAAACATTATCTTTTTGGTTGTCTTAGACTTTTGCACAGTACTGTAAATGTATACCATGAAATATTAATCATGTTAATAATAGTATTAGTAATATTCCTGCATAATAATCCTTGTTATTTTATATAATGCATCGTAGCAGAATTGTTAAATATTTAGTTAATTTAATTATTCAGTCTCACTGGGGGAGGGGATAAATGAGAAAATACAGAATCTTCCTTCTGGCACGGAGGTGTATTTACAGGTTCCGTTTAATTAATGTATTTAGCTCTCTGAAGTCTGATGTCAATGAATCAGCGGCTTGTCCTTGCCAGCAGAACAATGAGAATGGTAACAAATGGAGCTGATCAATGCAAACATGCAGCCCTCATCACACAAGCTGGCAGGTTCATCAGAATGAAACGAAATGTTCCCATGCCAGAATTTTCCAACATTTGGGGGAACATCAATGAACTATTATGATTCTGGGGTTATGAGCCAGTCTAGGGTTGAGCGGTAACAGGATTGGTGGGTGAAATGAATGAAGACTGAAGACAGGATGGGACATTGAGGTGATGTGGAGGGAAAGTCATGAGAGAAAGTTATGTGGGTATTCATTCTGAAAAAGTACAGCGATGCCTCAAATGATTGCTGCAAGGTCAGAATGAACTTTGAGTTTAAGTTGAGTTGAGTTTAACTTCATGTTGTTTAAAACATTAAGAATAGTTCGTAATTACTGTGAAGTTCTGATATATACCATGCATATATTATACTGTAATTAAACAATGTGTCACCCCTACATGGAATCAATTTGATAATGGAGTAGACAATGTCCTCATAGTTTTTTTCATAGTATTTTCAGTGGAGTATTATGTCCCTGTGACTGCTGCTTATTAAACCACACGTATTTATTGTACTGTAATAAAATGTTTAAAAATCAATCATTATTAATTAGGTGTGAGTATACATAGACATATAGAAAATCATCACTTGCTTTCAAAATGTTAACTTGTTTTGGCTTACAACCCAAAAACACAGAGCAAATGAATTTATCACATCTCACTGTTTAAGTGAAAAAAGGGACATAACAGTTCTGAAAGAAAAATAAAATATAAAGTAAATGTTTCATATAAGCAACATTCCCACACGTTCAATATTTTGTGGAAGGAACTTTTGCTTGAATTGCAGCTTGCACTTGATCTACACCAGCATTGCACATCTAAAGGGAGAAATATTTGCCCATTCATCTTAACAGAATTGTTCCCGCTCAGTCAAAATGCTTGGCTACAGTAGATTGACTGTCCTCTTCAAGCCAGTTGGATTGAGGTCAGGGCACCGACTAGGCCTCCCCATGCCCTTTAGCCACTGCGCAGTGACTTTAGCAGTGTGTTTCATGTGATTGTCACATTGAAGGGTGAACCGCATTCCCATCTTCAGTGTCCCAGCTGAAGGTACAGCAGCATGTGTTCCTTGAGAATCTGTCGAATGCGAGTGGCATTTTTTGCACCATCCTTCGATCCTGACGGGAGCCCCAGTCTCCGCTGGAGAGAAACACCGTCATAGTGGAAGGCTGCTACAACTGTGCTTAATTGTAGGAGGGCCGTTCTTTGTGTTATAAGATCTGTTGGGCTTTCTATAGACATGCTATTGTGACCCTAAAAGTCAATTTTGCTATGGTTGCACCTTGGCTGTACAGATACATTGTAGCTAAATCTAAACAAGACTTGATGTAGCCTTTTTTTATTTCAGTAGCCACCCTCCCATTCATTTCAGACTTGCGGAGCACCTGTAATATTGCTGAAACATTCTCACAGGCCTTAACAATAAACGTCTAGTTGTCACTGGCCTCTTAACACCTCTCTGATCAGTTTGGAGGGACGGCCTGATATCGGCAAAGTCTGGGTGGTGTCATAACGCCTGATATCGGCAAGGTCTGAGCGGTGTCATAACGCCTAATATCGGCAAGGTCTGGGTGGTGTCATAACGCCTGATATCGGCAAGGTCTGGGTGGTGTCATAACGCCTGATATCGGCAAAGTCTGGGTGGTGTCATAACACCTGATATCGGCAAGGTCTGGGTGGTGTCATAACGCCTGATATCGGCAAAGTCTGGGTGGTGTCATAACGCCTGATATCGGCAAAGTCTGGGTGGTGTCATAACGCCTGATATCGATTATTAATTGTCATATTTATTCTGAATTTCACTTTTACCTGACTGGTGGTGTATTAATGAAAAGGAGTTTTATTTTATTTTATTTATTTATTTAACTCTCAGGGTGTCATTCAGCAAATGCTATAAAAGGGGTGATGACTCTATACTCACTATATATGTTTCTGATCTGTTATTAAGCTTTGTGTGCTCATTTTGAATGTCAAAACTTTGACCCTTGCTAAAGGTATACATTTCTGTGGCCTATATTCTCTTAAACTACTGTTATCTTTGCACTTGTAAATAATTAAATTTTCAATAAGACATATTTAATTCTTATTAATAATTTTTGGTAAATTTAATAAGATTTACATAATTGCACATGAATTAAACATTAAGTAATTTATTGTATGCAAATGAAATTTTCCCCAGCAGAGACATAAGGCAAACCACTGGCTGTATAATTATTATTTGATTTTTTAAAGAATAGGGAAAAAGGTGCCTCACACAAGAATGACCTGGTTTGCCCCAGTAAACACGCAGGAGAAAAAGGTTTCATCAATCATTCATTCCTTAAGCGCTCTCCACAGTGATACTCTTCCATTAGCTTCAGTAAGTTGGTGATTAATAAAGCATATACTTAAATTGACTGTCGTTGAAATAAAGTGCAAAAAAATCTGGAGACTGCCCAGACCCTAAACTCCTAGGATGTATTTCCATCCCTCCATCCATCCATCCATCCATCCATCCATCCATCTTCTGATGACTTTATCCTAGTCAGGAGAACTGAATCATACATAAGGATTATTCTAATGATGTATTAGCATTCTGTGCTATCGTAGTAGCAATACAGCATTTGATCTGCTGGGCTCAGGTGGCCGTGGCAGGTGCCCTGTTGCTAGTTGGCTGCTGGCAATATGCTGGCAATAATGAAAGTGAAAGTGAAATGACACGTAAAACAACTGCTTTAATAAATGACTGTAAGCAAGCACACAGTGCCAGTGGAGCAGGAGAGATTTTGAGGGGAAACTTTATCATGTGAATGCGAAGGCCTGTTTACTGGGGGAAAGACTGAAGCCAAATTAAGACTTGGAGGGGTGCATGACCCCCCCCAGCCCTATGCCCTTGTACAGTGCAGTAATCTAATTCATATGTTATAAAAAACAATACCCAAAACTCGACTAAACAGCATTCAAATAATATACATTTTGAAGTACTAAATAAGGCTATTTAAACCAGGTGATCATGGGTTTGAGTTAGATTCTACTTATTAGTGATAAAATTAAACAAATAAGGTGAGAGATTATACGTAGGCAAGAACCCCATAAAATATTTTGCCATTGTTATGGATAGTTTGTTGATTTTCATTTATGGATTTTCACACGATTTTAAACTGCCGGCAGTAATTAATTTTGCCCCGTTTTTCAAGGTGAGATTCTTCTTTAAATGACATAAGTGAAAAGGTCGTAAATGGCTTGGTTAGTGAATCAGAAGGCAGATAAAGGCAGGGCGGCATTCCTGCTGGCAAATCATTAAATGCAGCCCTTTTTCTCCCAATTACTTGTCTTATCTGAATTACATAATGTTACAGAAAATATTCCCCACCAAAATCAGCGTGATTATTTCCCGAAGCGGCAGCACCGGCCGTCATTTGAAATCCGCAAGGCTTGAAAGTTAAAGCACGAACAAATGATTACTTTCCTCCGAGGAGTAAAAAATCACATCTTGTCGATAACAGATTTTGGCTGAATATTAATGCCCATCGCAAGCTGAGAAGCGACGCTAAACAGCTTTAGCCTGTAGCTGCCTTTCTTATTTGTAGCCTATTCTGAAAAAATAAAGAAAAATGAAAACTCAGAGTGGCAATTACAATCATGCTTTCCCCAAAACAGTGCCCTTTCTTCACTGCGCCAGCCAGCCTATCTTCCTATTTGTAACATTGTTCATTAAAAGCTCCCTGCATAGCAGCTGATCAGATTTGTGAGAAGCCTCTTTGGGAGCCATCAAGCTGCAGCACTTTGGTAATGGTGCTGTCAGATCCAACTAGGTTGGTAATCAGGAAGCCTAACCTTCGCCTCCATGTGAAATAGGTGGGAAAAGTTAATGTGACCCGTGCAAAACCACCTTTTTGGGGTTAATTAAGTCCCTATTTCAAATGAAATGACATTTCAAAAAAGGATACTAATTAAATTTCACTTCTTTGACTGCCTTGTGAAAATAATGGCTCCAAGGTGCCTTAATTATTGTGTCCTGAAGTTTGATATAGAGAATATAGACCTGAAGGTGAACATTCAGAAAACAATTTACTTGAACCAAAGTTCTTCGTTTATATAAATTTTGATCACTATTTGTCATAAAAAATATTTTTGATGCAAAAACAGAATATTTAATCAAATCCAATTATTACCTTTACTGTGCCTATATAGTACCAAATTCAACACCATATTATACATGTGCATTTTATGTAAATAAAAATTCATAACTCTTTTCAGTCACAAATACTTAAAAGTACCCCTCAAATTCACTATAGTAGTAGTATGAAGTAAGAAAACAGGATTTAAATGCATGTTCTGATGGGAAATGAATGATTCTTATCAATAAATTCAATAACTCAACTTTATTTTGGAGGACATGCAGAGATTTTAATTCAAAGGCTTGTTATATTTCAAAAGCTGAAATAAATGAAAAGGCAGCATTTGAGATATTGATATGCAGATAGCCATTCTTATAAAGTCAACGGACAGATGGTGAGAATGACAAGTCAATTGCAATTCACTTTTCTGCGCTACATTAGAGCCTGACTGGAAAATAATTTTGCAGTTAAATTTATTTAAATTTACATTTATTGATTTAGCAGACACGTTTGACCAGATTGATGCACAAATGAAGCGTGTAATACATTATTAGGAGATATAACCGTCAAGGACCCCACTTAGGCAGAAGAGCTACCAGGCAGAGCAACAAGTTAGTCCTGCTGCAAAGCACTATTACCTGTGAAAAAGCTAGTCAACAGTAAAAAGGGAAAAAGGGACTTCGTACCAGAAAAGAGCAGGATCAGCATCCCGTGTTGCCAAGAGACTGTAATCAAGGGGTAGCCAATGAAGACAGGAAGTTGGATGAGTTATGTGGTTGGTATGTGGTTGGATGAGTTAGTTGAGGTGTTACCAGGAAAAAAAAAGGTCTTCAGGCGTTTCCTGAAGGTTGAAAGGGAGTCTGCTGGCCAGAGGAGGATGGGAGGATTGATCCACCATCAGTGTTGGGGAAGTTACTCACAAAATGAATCTGTTACAGACAGAGGTGGGAAGCTCAGGCCCATAAAATACAAATCCAGACAGCTTTTGTTTCAATCAATCAGTTGAGTACTTTGTAACTGTGCCTCTTTATTATGGTTGAAACAGAAACCTGGTCTGGATTTGTACTCCCTGGACCTGAACTTTCTACCTCTCTCTGTAATGAATTCATTTCTTGAATAGCTTCCCCAAAAAGGGGTTTTATGTCCCTGTGGTTCCTACAGCCTTGCTGACACTCGCCAGTGATCCTTCAATTTTTTTAAAGCAGATGTGGAGGCCTATGCAACCCCCCCCAGCAAGATTCAAGACACCCCCCTTCAAACAAGGAGCACAGAGAGCCTAACACACTGTCTGAGACAAAGGGAAATAATCGTGCTTTTTAATAATTGTGCCGCCTCAGGAGATGCTGCCTTAGGCAGCCTGTGTTGCCTAATAAGTTAACTCACCACAAATAAGAAATGGCTCCAGTTAAATGTATTAATTTCAACTCCCAGATTACATCAATTACATTTGTTGTGTCTTAAAATATAAGTTTTTTGATTTATGTACTACTTTCAAGATAACTTTATGTCATACTGAACATGGTATATATTTAGCAATAACAATAATTAAATATTTAATCAATAGATTACTGATACAACGCCTATGTGTGGTATTTACAAAACACACATCAGTTAAAATACACCTTTTTCATAGAATATTTCTGTAATACTTAAATTACACCTCTAAGAAAGTGATTATTGTAATTAAGTAACCATTCACAATATCTCTTATCCAGGAAAAATGTCAAACTGCAACTGGAGTGAAAGAGGCATATTTACATAATTACATGGTACTTCTAGAAAATTATGCACTTTTGAAACACAAGCTATCAGAAGTACATGTGGCCTAAACCTCTTAACCATTAACTCAAATCAGACATAGATCACAGTACTTTTATTTATTTTTTTTGTCCCAAGGTATTGCTCGATATTGCTTAGTAATTTCTCAAACTTCCTGAGATCTCCTCAAATATGTGAGAAGTCAATGAATCAATGTCAGCCCTGAGATGAATCCAGGGATTGTTTGCACAGGATTACAAGCTGTTGAGTTTGTGGGGGAAAAGTATATGACAACCGAATGATGGCCATTTCAGGCCAGACTGCTTCATCTTCTTTATCAGCAGCATGCAATGTGGAGGGGAGTCTATAGCAGTTCAGTTCAGATTGCATCGCTCTTATCGTTCAGCATTGTCGTGATTCCAACCTTGTGATGAAGGCCTTCTCCAATTATGAGAAAAATATTCCATGGTATGAGTCCAAGATGTCACACGAGTTTTTCTTGAAAATGCCTTTAAAATGCACAGAGAGCACACAGGTTTTTATTATTGGAGCTGTTTGCAGGGCGTATCGTAAAAGCGGAAAACACTTAGCGACGACAAAAATGTGCCGAAATGTATCGATAGCTTATTCTAGAAAGAGAAAATATCTTTATTATAATTATTATAATAACTTTTTATTATAATTATTTTTATATTTTTGGCCATGCAAGACAATGTTTTGTCACTATAATTAACTTATAATGCAAGACACTATAATTAATACAGAAATTTCACACAAAGTTACTTTCACAGCCTTTTTTTTTAGGCAAAATACTAACTTGCTATAATGTTCAAGACAAAAAAACCACAATGAGCACTGTACATTATCACAAAAAAATCAGATTCACCTTTAATGTAAATGTTGCGGTAAATTTTACTGTATTTGATGTATATTACATTCAGACTAAGTGTTGACTCACTGAGGAAAACTTTGCTGTAAATGAAGACCTTGGTCTCATATGTTAACATGGCCAGTGACATATGGTATTCTTAACCATATCAATGACACACTGTTAATGTAGGGAAAATATACCTGAGAGATACCAGGGTATGATCCTCACCTCAGCCATTGCTACATTATTGTCAGGAGTATAGAATGTTATATCCAGCAAGTCTACCTGTGGGAGGTGACTCCACAATCACTTTACTGTATATTCTAGTCCTCAGCATCCCAGAAGTTCTCTCTCTCTCTCTCTCTCTCTCTCTATATTTATAT
>JAABNX020000038.1:14089880-14115239 GCA_015163995.2 Mormyrus lacerda
TTTCTGCTCGTCCTGTGCAGGGTTTCGGGGGTCGGGATCCTGTCCCAAAACGGCGAAGATGCATATCCAGCGACGCGTTTGCTTTTTCTGCTCGTCCTGTGCAGGGTTTCGGGGGTCGGGATCCTGTCCCAAAACGGCGAAGATGCATATCCAGCGACGCGTTTGCTTTTTCTGCTCGTCCTGTGCAGGGTTTCGGGGGTCGGGATCCTGTCCCAAAACGGCGAAGATGCATATCCAGCGACGCGTTTGCTTTTTCTGCTCGTCCTGTGCAGGGTCCCAAAAGCTTCAGGCACAAGTCAGCGGCCTAAAACAGAAAGTTAGTGAGCTGTACGAAGGCGAAACACCGTCGCTGCGTATTTCGTGAAAACTGAGTTGTGACTGGAATCAGGTCTTTCAGGCTTGGTTATTTCCTGTGACAAACTGTGTTTATAGGCTATATTGAAGTGCTTCATTTACCTACCTACTATACATATGGTTGGACAGTAAAAAAAAGACAAAAGAAGCCTTTATCTCAGTTTCAGTGGTGGTGTATTTACTGTATTTCATCTTCCTAGGGCAGTTTAAAGTATTATGGGTAATTTAATGTGAACAGGAAAATACCACAGACAAAGGCAGGAGTGGGAATAGAACAAACAACCTTAGATTTATGAGCCCCCCCCCCCCATATTGCTTCCAACTCTAGAGAAATATGACTGGTTTCTGTCACTGACTCATTAGAGTTAAACATCACCCCCGCTGCCCCCCAGATTAAAAGGATCGATCAGCATGTCTCCTCTTCCACTTCCTGAGCCGTAAATCAGCGTGGGTGAAATATGGGGGGGTCATCCTGCGTTACCCACATCGCAGGCGGCACTGCACACGTACCTGGGAACTGCCTAGCGTGACATAGCACAACTCCCAGCTCCCAGGACATAGCATGAAGCTGGATGCTTGCACAGCAAAAAGAAATCTCCCCCAGCTCTTGGAGAAGGAGTGTCAAGAGTATTAATCATACAGAAATATATTGGCTTGACCCGGGATGTCAGAGTGGTATTAACCATTACAGCTGCCTTCCCAGAAAAAAGAAACAGCAGTCAGGTAAGGAAGAGAATAGGTCAATCTGCCCTTTCGTTCAGGGATCTCTAATAGGAATTGTCATACTCAGGAGAAAAAAATCTGTGAGCAGATCTCCTGGAATACTCTGTGAAATAGCTCAGGTTAAGGTTATTGCTCTTCATTTTGACAAAGCCTTTTTTATTACATTTTGATAGACCTCGTCATTGCTGTGTCTTTAGCAAAATTATTTTTTTATCCTTGCATCCCTGACCAGACAAGTGGTTAGAAGGTGGATGGATGGATTTTTTCTTGACAATTATTTTTAGTCATATACAGATTCAAAAATTCAAAAGAAGTATGTTTGATAGCATAGTAAACACATTTATTTTAACAAATAGAACTTCTATCAGTTGGTAATCTTGAAGCGCATTCTGGCCCTACTACAGTTATATATCATGATATTTATATTTATAAAATAAATGTAGAAGTTCCCTTAAAATTGAAATGAGCTACAATCACAAGAAAATGAACATGAAAGAAGACTGACTAACCCATGTTACAAATCACATCCCTCCACACTTGGCTCCTGGGCTTATCGATGGGCTTTTAAAGAATTTTTTTAAATTTGTGTTAGGCATACACCTGACGATTGGCCAGCAGGGGGTGCGGTGGTGGAGGAGTGTGAGGTGTGTTAGGCATACACCTAACTATTGCCTGGCATTTAAAATCTCCTGTCCGTGTTTCTTAATGGTTTTAGATTTCTCAGGTTTCTAATTATACAGGAAAGATACAACTTGCTTTTGAAAATGACAAATGTTAAAGGCTTCGCATCCTAATTCTTCAACAAAAGATTACTTATTGCATTTAACTAAATACACTTGTTTACATTCCTGTTCATAGTGACATCGAATAACTAAACACTTTGCAATAAATATTTGTTTCATAAAAATCTATTTATATGGGCATTTCTTCTGACAGCTTCCTTGTTAAGTTTCTGCTTAATTGGAGATATGTGATCGGCCAATCACGGCACTCTCTGAAGCGCGGTGACCAATAGCATGGACAGGTCTTCCCAGCTCTGTTCCCCAAGGGACACATGACGTTATTGCCGCTCCGTCTGTTTGCACACCTCTCCACCGCAGCAGACGTCAGATTGGCGCCCCGTTTGCACACCTGCTAATGTGGCCCCCATCTCTGCCATGTGAGAGGAAATTGATTTGACGGGGAGCAGGGAGGGGGTGTGTTTCTAAAGGCAGACTCTTGTGCTTCCCAGTCGTGTGCCTTTATTGAGAGCCCCCTGATATTTGCCGGGCCTCGGACTTCGTTTCCATGCGCCCGTTACTCCTAGCCTGCCGGCCAACTCTTGGCCACCGGGTGCCACACAGAGACGACTTCCTGCTAATGAGCTTTGAAAGTCCTGCGTTTCAGCCTCTTGTACTGCTGTTGTAATGTAGTGCTTATTTTTATCGCGGTCTGAATATGTTCATATTCCACACATGCATAGAGGTCCATGCATAGAAAACGGGAACAGAACATATGAACGTATTACGTATCACATTGTTTCCAGGGTGAGCAATCCGGAAAGGGCCATTGTATATCTGGCTTTTCACTGCAACTCTCTAATTAGAAGACTAATTGGTTGAAGAGGACTCACACCTGGATTTGAACAGCTGACCTAAAGGTTATCCCAAAAGCCTGCATACACACTATGGACAAGATTGGCCATCCCTGGTCTATTTTGAAGTGAGAACAAGAAAGTTGTATAAGTCCTATTTATATGAACTATTAAAACGTATAAAAAGTGTACAGTAAGAATAAATTCTATAACTGCCACTTACCACGTGAATGATTTTTCAATTACATTTAACAAAGTGGAGTTGAGTGATGGTACTCTGGTGTGCAGGGTTCTGTCTGGTACTTTGGTGTGCAGGGTTTTATCTGGTACTCTGGTGTGCAGGGTTCTGTCTGATACTCTGGTGTGCAGGGTTCTGATTGGTACTCTGGTGTGCAGGGTTTTGTCTGATACTCTGGTGTGCAGGGTTCTGTCTGGTACTCTGGTGTGCAGGGTTTTGTCTGGTACTCTGGTGTGCAGGGTTCTGTCTGGTACTCTGGTGTGCAGGTTTTTGTCTGGCACTCTGGTGTGCAGGGTTCTGTCTGGTACTCTGGTGTGCAGGGTTTTGTCTGGTACTCTGGTGTGCAGGGTTCTGTCTGGTACTCTGGTGTGCAGGTTTTTGTCTGGCACTCTGGTGTGCAGGTTTTTGTCTGGCACTCTGGTGTGCAGGGTTCTGTCTGGTACTCTGGTGTGCAGGGTTCTGTCTGGTACTCTGGTGAGACTGGCATTTCTGTATCACTCATAACGTGCGACAGTGTGCGTGAATATGACCCTGCAATGGACTGACATCCAGGATGTCCCGGTCCTTGGCACCCAGGGACTTGAATACAAATTGGTCCTGGCCCGGTGTGGGGTTCAGTAGGTTAGGGTGCTGGCTCAGAGTTTATGGTTGATTTAGAGCGATTAGGCCAAGGTAAGGCTGCCCAGGTGCTCCAGGAGCTGACTGACCCTGCTTACTCAACTCAGAGGTGGAAGGTCCATGACCAGAAAGTACGAATCCAAACCAAGCTTCTGTTTCAACCAACCAGTTGAGCATAAAGAGTCACAGTCACAGAGAACCCAGATGGCTGGTTGAAACCAAATATTGATCTTGATTTGTACTTTCTGGACCTGAACTTTCCACCTCTGTGTCAGCTGTACCTTCCTGTGGGTAAAAGCATCTGCCAAATAAATAAATGTAGTAAAAAACGGAAATACCACCCTAAATAAAATTAGGTTTTGTACTTCTTAGAGTGTAGCAATTCCATGATGCACTAACAGCTTCCTGTTAGATAAGCCCCATTGTTCGCCTTGCGCCATCGATCTTGCTACGACACGCGCTCGTTATGTAACATTCAGGCTCAGTGTGCTGCGATCACTCATCAGAACTCACAGGCATATCTGCACAAGTTGTCAACAGAACTTATCATCAGATGGACACAGTCGTGCAAAAGTTGAGTTGACTACACATTGGACACCTCGCCAATGGACCAGTCACTCAGCCCCCCACCACCCCCACCATAAAAACTCAACCGTATCAGAAAACAAATTAATCAAGTACTACTGTTTCTTACTTGTTTGTCGTAGTCCGACATGTTCGATATTACAATATAAGGCTTATTCAGAGGTGGCTTTTGCTAATGACGAAATGATAGAAGCAAGTCAAACCCAGGTGTGCCTAATTAAACAAACACAAAACAAAGTCATCTGACCAATTAGCTATCAGAGCCACTCGGTTGTATGATTTTCCACTTTTCTTTCAGCGAGTGCAGGTGTCCTGAGAATGTTCCAGAACGATTCACCTTTGAGTGAGAACCAGACCCTTGGGCAGCCTGTCAGGGGCGTTGCTTTAGGGGCCTCCTCACCCGTGAAATCCTTTAGCGCCGGTGAGCGAAAGGCCTCTTTTCTCCCAGGCTGGTTTTTCAGAGGTAATAATGATATTAAAAGTGACTGGGGGCAGGGGGTCTTTCGGCATTCAGGACATACTCCTGCCTGTCAGCTTCAATTTTATGGGCAATTGAGAACAGATTCCCATGATTGCGTCACTATTCAACACTCAAGTTTGCGAGGCGTCAAAGCGTCTGTAAGAAGCAGATAAGCAGCCCCTTCTCTAGCAAAGTAGTTCACATCATGCATCAAAAGGAGAATGTTTTTGGTGGGGGCACTGAAAGGCAGATGAATCTTGACAGCTCAGGAAAGAACATAACAAGTATATCTGCACCTACAACAATTAATAACCTTTGTAGAAGGCGGGTTGTCTGACATGCAAACGTGACTCCACACTCTGGGCCCGGCCCCGTTTCCAGCTCTAATGTGTCAGCGACTTTAGCCTCTCAGCCTAATGAATGCAAAGAATGATGTAATGTTGGACAACGGTGGGTACTGTGCACTAGAAAACTGTCAAAAAGAAAAGAGAGCGTGAGCTCTTATGTGTATTACTAAACATATCAAATATTCTACACAAGGCTGTGAGATGGGCTAGGATACCCTGGCAGATTCAAGGGGCCCAACACTTTATAGGGGGCCCCTAAATGGACGTTCGAGGGCCCGGCTGGCAAAATCTATTAAGTGGGACCCCCTGACTGGGAAAATCTACTGTGGGGTCGCCTACTCAAGGACTCAAGGTGACATTTTGCCAGGGGACCCAGAATATCTAGCTATGCCTTTGATTGTACGTATTTACTGTTTACTGTTTTATCATCCATCCAGCCATTTTCCATAACTTCTTATCCAGTTTGCAGGGAGACTGCAGCCAATTCCAGGAAACACAGGCACAAGGCAGGGTTTAATACCAGGAAAGACAGAAATGCCGATTAATAAAATGAATAGGGTGCTTTTCATCTTTTTGAAATATTGAAAATTTATTGCCTGAAAGTAGCCAGAGTCAAGCTGAACAGTTTTATTTACACTTTTGTTTTCTTTTATACAAACAGCCAAACAGATAATTCATTGTGCAATTCACAGGCAGCTCTCGTCTCCCATCTGCCCAATACCGTAATTTCCCTACTTAAGTCTCCCCCAAAATGTCCATGTTCCTTTTAAGCCATCTGGTTTCATCAGAGAGGCACATACATATAACAATTACACCACTCTCTACTTTAGCTGCACAGCCAACTACAAAAACACATTATACTAATTTCAGGGGGAGCTTTATTGCCATAGCATCTACATGCAACTGCACAACGGTGCAGAGGCATGTGGTGACGTTTCCCCAGGACAACGGTGCAACCTACAGACAGGAAGTGACAAAGAGAGGGATTCACGAGTTTCAAAAGTGCAAAACCACAGGCCTGAGCAACACTAAGATGGCTGAACACAAGACTGTATATACATTACGCCTGAAACTATAAAAAACAAAATCATTTAATTTATTTTTAATCCGCCAAGTTCGTGGATTCTAGATGGATCTTCAAAAGTATGAAATGACAGAGTGCTCTAAGTCGTGCTATTATTACATGCGGCATATAAGATTCTTTTCACAGCACTTGAAACACAATTCAGGAATGAATTCCATCCGTTGTGGAGTGTCAGTGGTCTTCATCGTGACACAGATGTAAACAGTTTTACAGTAAGCGTGACGTGTCGTGTATTAATGTTTCCTGATTTAAGGGTACAAGTAGCTTTCCTGTATAATGTACCGCCCGTAATGGTTCTTCTACCTCCCAAGATGCATCAGAAGTACAGGTTGCACCCTTTAATTTTCAAACAAGTTCTCTCACATACCTATAGTGTGTTTAACTGGCCTGTATTCTGTATTTTTCTCCCCTGAATTTCCTGGCTTGCTGCTGCAGAATGCTATGTGCACGAGTGTAGTAAATGTAGCATGCAACATTAGTCAGGTGTCTTCTCTTAATATTGTAACATAAGAGCCTGGAGGAGAAATGTATTGCGTGAATGTGCCACTGTTAAACCACATCTGTTACAGCAGAAGGAAATGGGTTTGTACCAGTACCTAGGAGGCAAAAACAAACAGGCGGGGGCGTTTGGCGGGAGGGAAATGTGCCAACACATCACTTGGGCCGTAATTTGTTCCAACATTAGCCATTTGCCTTCAGGAGCATGTTCTTTGCAAGTTTTTAGATTCTCTTTACTTACCTTTGAGTTGCTTAATGTGGTAAGAGAGTAATGCAGAGTTTTACATCTTTGTTTTCTGTTAATCTAAGACATATTTTTATGTATCGGACAACTCTCTACTGAATGAGTGGATAGATGGACAGATGTATGGATGGATGGATGGATGGACTGGTTTTTTTATTCCATAAATAAATTCTGAAAATCACTTCACTGGATCCAGTGACACAACCACTATCTAAGGTTTTGGAGGCAGCCATCAGAGTGCTGGATGTGTGACATTAGTTTTGAGTATATCGTTGAAATGCTATTAGAAAGTACCACAGATGTTGCTTGATTTCAGCATCCCTGACCCAGATCTTTCCAAATGGCGAAACACGGCAGCCTTTTAATGGCGACTCCCATTTCATGTGAGTTGCACATCCATGATGAAACTGCGAAGGCCCATCCGTGTGTCTGCTTCACGTGAGCTTTTTAAGATTTGATAATATGATCGCATCCACGTGTTGAACTGTCCCCAGATCTGTCACACGAGCCAAGGTGCAGTTATGAAAAATGCTATCTGCACTCTGTTATCACTCTATTCACCCACACCCCAGCCCGAAGCCACAGACGGCAGATAACAATTGACATGCAGTGATAGTGCCAATGATCCAATACTGAGCTTTTTTACTCAATATTGTGTAAAAACAAAAACAGGCAATAAGAACACATGCAGCATGTATGAAATCTATCCGTCCATTTCCCTTTCTGATTTCTCTAGCTGAGCATAGCAGTTGCGGATAAAATTTTCTGTTTTGACTGTGAGCTAGTGGATCAGGGGGGACAATTCTCATGGACTGTCCTAAGAAATCGGAACATCTTTGCCTCTTCACTTTGCTGCAGCAGAGGCCGGCGGTTGCAGACTCTTCGCAGTGTTTTTCTGCTCTCCAACCAGCCTCATTTCAAAAGACAACATTCGCTCTGTGTTTGTCAGAACAGTCCTCATTAGGTTCAAATATGTTGGCCGGCTGAGCTGTTATTTACCATTGATCGGTGGCGGCACACGTGAGTGATGAAGATACAAAGCACGGGCCCCTGATTTTGATAGGAAATGTCAAAGAGACCTGCCTTGCCAATGCTAGGGGGGGCCGCTAGCGGACATCAGGCCTGAAGCGCTAATGAAGAGTCCGGCACGATTTGCCCACATTCAGATCGGTGGTATTTAACAAAAAGGTTATGTGGAAATCAATTTGCCATGAAACGATACGGATCTGTGAACTCAGGTGTGAAGAGCGATGAAAGCAGAAGGTCCAGGCGGCAGATGTGGCGGCAGATGTGGCTTTTTGAGGTTGCCATGCCTTGACACCTTTTCTTGGGCCTCGGATGCTCAGAGATGTCAGGGGACGCCGTCCAAAGTGTTTTATTTCTGGATTGACGATAAACTAATAGAGCTCAGAAAGTAGCTTTACATGCATCCAACGCACGATCGATTTGAACTGACCGTATAAAATCGGGATCTTTGTGATGGCAAACAGGCCCACAGGACACAAGGATTGGAGAATGGAACCAGGATTTATTGGCACCCACAGGATAAAGCGAGCAGGCAATTCAAAACAACCGCTAGGCTGTTTAACTTAAGAAAGATAAACTAAACCCATGGGAGGCAGATAATTGCTTTTGATTTCTGTCCTAAACACATAAACCCAACTTGCTTTATACTCTTAATGCAATTTGGAAGGGCTGAGTAGCTGGGTAGAAGCAACGGCGACTTTTACAACTACTCCAAGGTTTGTTTGCTGTCTGTTTGGCCCTAAACTGACTTTTTAAGTGGAGATCCAGGAAACAGACCTGCCCCTGGGTAGAGGGGCTTATGACTTCACGAGACTCCTCTCCTTAGAGGCAGATGCCAGTCAATGCCCATGTGGCAAGCTTCACTACTGCCGCCCAACCCCCCCCCAGCAAGCTTTGCCATTGGTGCCAGTCCCCCCCCCCCATCCAAGACAAAGTGGAATTTCCGCTAACGTTTTACTTAAGGCCATGTTTTCAGTCATTTATAAATACATTCATAATGCATTACAGTGCATGCATAAAGCATTATGAACATGACTTTAAATATGTATAAAAAGGTGTAACACATCATGACCATAATTATGATGGCCTCTTATCTATAATGCAGTATAGATACCTTAATAATGCAGTACAAAGCATCCTTAATGCTTATATCGAATGTCATAATGCATTATTGTGTATATAAGGTATAAAGGGTGCCAATTTCAGGCAATTTCACTTTGTCTCAAACTGGGGTAACTGGTGGGGATGCTTAGGGCTCCACATTGGCTATGACTTGTGCTGTTTAACATTTCACTAAAGAGCAGCTTTTGTGCGCGCCCCCCTTTGCAATTAAACAGAATCATGCGTCAGTGCACTGAGATGTAGTGCATAGTGCACACTGCGCACTTCCTTCTGTAGTGTACACTACCATGGGTAAATGCTGTGCTAACTGGAACACTAACGTTTTGTACTTACCGGAGGTGACGGACTAGCATTTGATCGCGATTCTCCAGTGCGCCAATATATCTGCCGTGAAAACTTGCCAAAAGTCCCTCCCCTTCCGCTACGTAGTCAAAATGGCATCTGTTTAGTGCGTGTAGTGTCCATCATTCTGCACTGTGTTTTCTGACTGTTTTCAGTGCACCATCCGGGTACTTTCAGTGCGCTGAATTTTAGCTTAGTTGTGAACGCAGAGTGAACGCACTATGGCCTAAAATCCCGCACTAAAAGTGCACAAGTGCGTGATTTTGGATACAGCCATAGACTCCCACAGGACACATATTACAGCATCTCTCAAAACAATGATAAATTCTGAACCACTGAGTGTATTTATCACCCATGGCGAAACGTCCGGCCCGCAGGATCCATGCTGATGCTATCTGTTATTTGCGGCGGGCTGTTGGTGGAGTGAGAATGTGGTGTGGGAAGTGAGCTGGTCACATAGGCAGACAGGACAGGCCACATTTATGAGACAGCAAGGAGATAGGAAACTGTGGGAGGGGAAAGTGAAAAATAACCCGAAAACAAGAGTGAAGAGACGGTATTTTTAGAAGGTCAAATATCTCAACTGTTTTATCTTTAAAAGATGTTTCAAGCAAAAATAGAAGAAGAAGAAGAAGAAGAAGATTTCATTTGATGAGATTCAAATTTATTGTCATTGTGCTGATTGCATGTACAGAGCCAAAGAAACACAAACATTTTATCATGGTAATATTTTTCATTTATCCCCTATAATATTAAAGTAATGAATATCAGTGGAGAGAACTTTCACTCCAACACCAATGCGATCACTGAAGCGATACTGAACACTTCCTGCCACTTTTCAGGCCAGCCAGAACGCAAAATTGTGTTATTTCAAAACACAGCGCGACTTCTTCCCCAACAATTTGCATCCTATGTCAAATGGTGTAGCGGCCGGGTGAAGTTGCTCAGATTACTCAGAAGCATTAACACCCAAGTCTGCGTTCAAGGGCTGAGATTTTATTTCACATCTTTAATCTTCCCAAAGAAAATTTGCACAGGTGTTACATGCAGCCTCCCTTCATTTTCTAAGAATGCCTGTGAATTACTTTTGCATTTCTTGCCATCTGCATGTAATCCCATTCTCGCCATTATTGTCTTAATATCAAGTACAAGAGGAGATAATGGAGAGACACTGTAATAAAACTGTGGTCTAAAGAGGTCTCCCAGGGGAAATTTATTCGATGCTTGCAGAATATCAATACCTTTGAGGTCTTTGCCCTCCCTGGTTTCTTTCATCATTTCTGCACAGCTACATAATGGCCATCATATACATAACAAAAACCGGTGAAGAAAAGCACAGTTTTTTTAATGGGCATCGAGGCCATGCAAAATTCCCGCATATAACATCTCATTTTTGTGTGCTTTTCGGGGACCTTTGACCTCAAACATTTGCTCCGATGGCTTGAATAATTTGAACACTTTCTTTTCTCAGGATCTAGCACGAGTCTTTAGTTTCTACTTGCAATTATGAGCTATGTCAATATGAACCACTTTATGATGTATTTAAATCCATGCTTGGCATTTTGCTCACCTAGAGTATCAAGAAATTTTCAAGTACCATTGATAGAAGCCATGTATGATATGCGGTACAATATTCATTCCATTCTTTCATCCATCAATCCATACATTCATACATGCATATCCCAACTGCATTTCCAGTATAGGTTGTTGTCATTCCCAGGTAGCCTGGAATACAAGGCAAGGGTACACCCTGGATGAGATTCAGTTGAATTCAATTCAATTCAGTTGATTTCAGTTAAATTCAATTCAATTAAGTTCAGCTGATTTCAGTTAAATTAAATTAAATTCAATTCAATCATATGGACCTTTTTCAGCATAACTGCCTAAGGCACTTGAGTACCGCAAAAAACTCCTTGAAAAAACTCTGCCTATCATCTACACACTACAGCTGTTGATGAACTCCTCTGGATGCTGACTCCTGACATGCATCATTCACTTTCGTCTGTGGACTGAGCTCATGCGAGTCACACGCTCGCTCGGGGGAAGGATGTAACTCCGTTCATTAAACCTCTTCTGAAAGGTAACAGCGAGTGGTGGCTGAATGCAGCTTCATTGCTTTGGTTTTTTGCAAAGCCCTGAGGTCCTTATTGGCTTCAGCTTCCCCTTGGTCAGAGCTGCTAAAAAAAGCTGCCTTTAAAATACGGGCCAGCTTATGTGTGGGAGGTGCTATATGCTACCAGCCTGACTTTATATCCATGAGAAGTCACAATGAAAAGCTTAGTGTGGAACGCTCAATAAAATCAATAAAATCGTTGTTGAGATCAAAATCATAATAGTTTATTTATGGCCAAGTACTTTTATGTACGAGGAATTTACTTTGAGGTGTTGTGCATAACAATCAGAGACAATGAGGACAATGAACAAAATAAATTGTATATTTTAAATGAAAGTTTGCTTTGAGGATCATCATGATTTTTCTGGATATGTTTAGTAAAAAGAAATAATGTAACAACAAAAGCTGGATTTCACTGAAGTTCATTTAATAGCTGGTACCTGCTGACTAGTAAGACAGTTGTAGTGTGATGTATTGGGCTGACTTTGTGAATTTGCATTTGATGATGACTGGCGGTGTATTTATGGCGAGGAAAATGCCGGATGCTTTCCACAGCCCCCTTCAACACGTCAAGTCAAATTAACGTCTTCATTTGAGATGGCCACGCAGAGTTCTTGATGTGACCTTTGCGGCTGTTTGGGGGGAGCAGTGGGGACCCCCTAAGTGTCACAGCCAAGTCCTCGACTCGGTCCTCTCCCCTTATGGGCAGCTGTGACAAAGAGGCAGAGTGACAGGGTCACCGACAGGTCACCGGCGAACTTCCAGCCCTCTGCCACTCGGGGCCCACACCTACTATCTGTCATACACCTTAAATAAACAGCCAGATGGAATCCTCTCTTGAGATCGAAACCTTTTTGGAAAGATAATCAAAGACAAACACCACTCTATTTGTCTTTCTTTAATATAATAGAAGTCGAAAGCAAAATAAGACAACGGGCTAAAAATTAAAAATAAACTTTAATGCAATTTCCTAAGGACCGCAATGACACCCTTACCTTTGTGCGTAAGGTCAAAAGTGTAACAGCCTTGCACACTCATGAATTATTAAGTAACTTATTTTACTAATCAGTTCGCAGTTGTCACACAGTTTCCGCACACAACGCACAGCGAAAGCTGAACCTGTGGCTTGTACTTTAACAGTAGCATTGAACGTAATGCTAAAATATATGGAATAAATGAAAGCATCAACATAACATAACATAACATAACAATCCTATAGAATATTCAGAATGCTGAGCAACCTACTCATCTGCATATTCAGCGTGTTTCAAAGAAAAATATGCTTTCTGCTAACCTTGAACCTTGACAGTTTTAGCGGATATGAAATATTTGGAATATTTAATATCATCATTTAAATCATTAATGCTTTCGCATAAAAATACAATTTTACAGCGTCCAATATATACCAGCAATATACCTTAAATTTTGCTCCCTGGCATGTTCCCCTTTCCTTACACTCGGCAGATGAATTAACTAGGCGTTTACCACCTCATATGAAAGGTGCTAGAATGTACAATCTGTGCTAATTTATGCTATTGTGGATTCGAGAAAGTCTTTTAAACCTCTACTCATCCACTAAGAACATGTGAGACAAATGTGTATTTTCACTAATACAACTAGAGCTTTTTTTTGTTCCTCATAAGGTCAGCTGGGTATTTCACGCAGAGCCAGCACTGGATATGAATTGGAAGTGTGGAGCGGCTCTTTGCATAGCACCGTCTCCTCCAGCGGTCAGGGGGTGGGGCTTGAATCACAGCCCTGTTCCCTGTGTATGGAGGTTGCAGGGTCTCTATGTGTGTTTTCCCACAATCGAAATACAAACAGTGTTGCCCTGCGGTAGACCGGTATCCCGTCCTCCAGGCTAGAACCACTGGCCTGTACCGGATGAGCATTTGGAGGATGAATGAATTTATTATACGCACTGAGAATGTTATATGCTGCCAGTTCAAACATTTGTATGTTACTGAAATGACTAGGGAATTTCCTGATCAGGAATGCTGCAAATACAGGGTGAAAGTGAGCTATTTGTACGGGGCCAACAGAGCAGGAATCACTACCTTACCAGTAAATACTCTCTAGGTAAAACAGGCTATATTTCTGTCTTCTTAAAATGGACCTTGCCGACTGAGCTGCTTAAATCGGACACATCCAAATTGAGTTCCGTGAAATGCACACATAAATATGGTAAAAAAAAAACAACCTAATAACCCACTATTTTTTATACATGTACTGATTACTGCCATATTTGAATTCTTTTGTATGGTTCAATATTCCTCCTCTGAAGAGATGTGGCCTTTTTGTTTACTGCATATTTTATTTTTTAAAAGAAAGAATAGATGTAAAATTGGCGCCTGGAAATCGCCTCACTGTGGCTTTGACGGGATTTTCATCCTGCCCTCTTTCCGAGGACTAATTTTAAATAAGGATAATGGAGGCACACCTGTTCTGAATGCGGTACGCTGAAGTTAATCCTCGCAAGCGTATCTCTCAGTGATCTGCCTCTTTCCCGGTGTTTTCTGTTTTTCGGTGCTGGAAAAACCCAGTGACATTAAATTATGGGCACCTTGCGTCCCCCGTTGGCAGAGAGACAATGTCGATGTTGTCTCCCATGGTCTGCAAGTGCGGGTTACATGCACGTGAGGCTGTTCACCAAGGTGTCCTTCATCCTCATTCATCTCCTCCTTATCCTCTCCCTCGCACACAAACTGCACCAATTATTACACATGAAAGACCAAAAATGAAAGAGTTCCTAAAATTATGCTTTATTTTAACCAAGGTCTGCAGAATTATTTCAGGGTGGGCCTGAACAATGAAAATGCTCACAGAAAACAAAACGAAAATGGCATAAACCAAGATGTATTCAGTATATTAGAGCCAAAAATGCTGCTTAAAATAAATATTCAAAACACAAGAGTGCAGAACTGCCTAAGGGGAGACCCAGGTCAAATCAAACATAAAGAATTCTAACCACAATGGTGTGTGATGCATTTCTGCTAGATTTCTGGAATCATTATTGGGGCGAAGTTACCCCAGGCTTCCTACAAGAAAAGAGTAACAACAATGTTGTTGATAGAACCTGTTTAATGCAGATGTATTAATGTAAAACATTACAATCTGATATTACTATTAACCGGGTTAATAAATAATTTGCAATGATCACCTTTAAAACTGAAATCTTATTATGTACTGTAATGTTCATTTATATTTGAAATGATAAAAACACTGAATTTCCCAAATTTCCGAACTCAGTTTTAATCCATTCAATTCCATATTAAATTGTTATCAATCCATCCAAGATCCCAGGCAGCACAGGACATAGGATAGGATGCCAGTAAATTATTTTCCATTTATTACATTTATTTATTAACATGTTGCATTTTACAGTCAAAGCTAAAATTCATTTCTCGATTTTTCGGGCAGAACTAACTGAGAAGATTAGCCAGGTAGTGAAGGTAGCCATTAAGTTATGTTACTTGGCAAATGGAGTGTTATTGCTCATGCATATTACATGCATTGTAATATATAAAGTAAAGGTTTCAATAATATTGTTATCTCCGAAATATATGCTATTAAAGATACTGTAAATCTCATTATTCTGACTATGGTACACAGAAAGCGTGAACAATAATATTGACCAATTGGTTCCAGATGACTGCAAGCTTGAATAGGCATCCATAAAAATGAATCATTATAAAAATCTGCCAAAATAATTGATCTAACAAGCAGACATCCCTAGTAAACTAACGACACCAGCTTTATGGAAGCCGCGTTCAAAGCAGCTCTTGGGTGTAGCATATTATGCGTGGGTAATGATGCATTTTATTTGGTCTTTAAGTTAACAGAATGTTTAGCCTGCTAACGGCCTTTAAAAACGTCACATTCTAATGAAGTCTCCGAAAGCAGGAAGATGTCATTATGGGCTTTACAGCCATAGCTCGCAAAAACCTCTGTGTTTTGGGTGGGGGGGACGCAGCTGTTGTGAATGCAGTGACAAAGCCTTTGTATCTTTGAGAAGCTAAAGACCATGACAGAATAGGTTAGTGCAGCCAGTGGGGCTCCTTGAAGGGTGAAACACCAGATGACCTCTAGGAGAACATAACCTTGGGCTGAGGAGCTCCACCATGAGAAGATGGGAATCTGATTTTAAAAGAAGGCCTTATCTTTCTGCTGAATTATTTACAATCACAGGTATATCTTTCTCTCAACCCCATCCAGGTCAAGTGGCTGGCAGATAGATTGATGGATGGATTGTGTATCTGTGCCTAAAATCAAATGTAATCTGTTGTGATATGAAAAGCTATGGGTGAATTGTTGCAAGAAATAGGAAAATATACGTGAGTGTGGGGGACATTGGTTCATATTCCGTTGTCTTTCACTGTGTATAATCACAATGTGATGAGGCAATTAACGTTATTTAAACCAGGGATTCTGTGTCTTGCAATATTGTTAGAAAGGCTAATTTAGTACTTGTTATGGATTATAATGGATTGGGTAATGGATTTAAAAGCTGCCTGTCGATGCATGGAAATGACTCTGCAATGCTCAGCTCGCACTATTCATTTAGAATTGCCTGCAGAAACCAGGACGTCAAAGGAAAAACGTGGAAAAACATTGTCTGTGGCCCACTGGCTCAGATAATATTCAAAACAAATATGTCTGTCGCTGGCATTCCGTTCAGGGTGTCCCAGGCCTTGTGTCCTTGTCACCTGTGCTCTGTTCCAGGATCATTGTGACCCTGTACTGGATAAACAGTATGGGAGATGGACAGATGGGGTATTCCCATTGACTGGATGCAGTGAACCCAGTGTAAAAGTCAGTCTCAGCTTTTATTCAGTTCAACAAAAGTGGTTGAACTGAATAGGTCTTATTTAGGGACATATATAGTTTTGTTTTCGCTAATGCACATTGATATTGCTGTAAGTTTTGACATATTTCGTAATTTAAATACTAACCAATTAAGAATGCGGTTGGTGTGTGCGACCGGGCGGCATGCTTAATCAGCTTCTGGATGTCCTCCATCTGATTTAGGGGTCTCTCCCTCACAGTCCAAAAAGAAGAAGGTTCTGTTGCTGTCTCTGACGTGCCCAAAGTATTGGTGTGGAGGAGGTGTGTCTGTGTCTGTTTTTCTAATTATTACAATGTGGGGACCAGATTTTCCCAAAATATGATTACGACTTGGGTAACTTTATTTAAGGATAAGTTTTTTAGTAATTTATAAATACATTCATAACTAATAATGATGCAATCATAAAACATTATAAACGTGGGCCATACATATTTCTCAAAAAACTTAACACATTATAGACATGTTTACTATGCTTATAAATGCTTTATGAAGCTTTCATCTATAATGCACCATACATAGCTTTATAATGCATTACAATGGTCAGTATAAGCAATAAGGATGCTTTGTATTGCATAGATGACAGCATGATAATGCAGTCATAATACATAATATACATGGTTATAATGTGTTACGCCTTTTTATAAATATTTATTGCAATTTTTATAATGCTTTATGAATGCCTTATAATGCATTCTTAATGTGTTTATAAATGACTACAAACATGGCCTTAAGTAAAGTGCTACCAAAACTTGTAAGTATCTTGCGTGGGCATTTTTTTGGGTCCTCACTGTTATGGTGCGCGGGTCAAACGGGCGAGCAGTGACTGATGAAGCAGGCAGGCAGGCAGGAGAACGGGTAACGAGGGTTTATTCGGGCAGACAAGAAGGCACATCACAACATTACGATGACAGATCTGACGGGACTGAACTCAGACGTGGACTAAATACACAGGACAAGCTGGCAGTAGCAAGCAACAGGTGAGAACAATCAGGGAATCACACGAGGTAATGAGGTGGGCGTGGCACACACGAGGATCGGACGGAGCTGAGCGTGACACTCACAAGGGGAAACTCAATTTAGTAAAATTTGTGACTGCAATCAAAATTCTCAAAAGACCAAAAATTTTGTGTTTTGTTTGGTTACTTCTGCTTAAGGATAGGGCTGTGTAGAAGGCAGGGTGGGGCATTCCGGAATGCATTTGTCAATTCCAATCCAAATCAGGAAATGGAATTGGAGTTGGAATTTAAATCTCCTTGAAATTCAACTCCAATCCTGTTACCTATAGTTTTCTGATTTGGACTGGAATTGACAAATGCATCCCGGAATGGCCCCCACTCTGCTACAAGGGTTGTCACGGTTGGGATTAGGGTTTTTTCCCGTCTCCACAAAGATATGAATATAAACATTATGCAAAATAAATACAGTGTACGAAAAAATAATTTTGGCCTGAAATTTTATTTAGTGACTGCAAAACCCAGCAACCCTGCATGGAAACCCTGGGTTTCTATGCAGGCATTTTTCTCCTGACACTACAGTAACACCATGTTTGAAGCGTGCACTGCCCTGACAGGGAAGTAACCCATGCCTGGTCATTGCACACCGAGCTCAAGGCAGATATTACATTTCTACACTTTATTTCATCAGTAGTCACACAGGAGAACAGAATAAAATTCTACTCACTGCTTCCATAGTCTCCTGTCCTAGGAAGGTGAGAAAAAAAACAGTTGCGAGTGACTGTAACCTTCACGGTGGTTTTTGTGGTACTGCTTCCTGTCTAGGTGCTGTGCCGCAAACCGGGCTGATCACTCACACAGTCCTTTTAAACGTCATCTCCCTGGGCCCCCCAGTGTCTCTCCTCAGCCTTCCACCTGGCGCCCGAGAACATGGGAAGGAAATCGCATTTATGGACAGACAGCGATGAATATAAAAATAAGAAAACGGAAAAGACAGGAAGGTTTTTCCGGATCCCAGCTGGCCTTAATTCAAGCTGAGCTCCCCTCTCAAAACAAAAACAAATCTTTATTCCAGCTCCGGCGCTGCCTCTCTTCCTCGCTCACGGATCAGCCTGTACGTCGTTGTTTGAATATGCTGTTGTGATCTCCTCTGGGGTCTTTAAAGCACTGAGTCTGATGCTTCTATTAACTGGATTAATAAATAATTTACATCGATGAGGGAGTTTATTATATTTAAAATTATAATGTAATTATGTAAACTTCATATATACAATTTGTGTATTGCTGGATTTTAAGGTTATTGCTGTTATTTTTTAAAAACACTAACATTGATTTAATGCTTTGCATGTATGAAGGCCAGCGTTCACGCCCCGGCGTGTCTCTTGCGGTGTGCTCCTTCTGTGGCGTAGGGGGCTAAGGTCTCTCTTCCTGTGATCAGAAAGGCACCTCTGTGAATCCTTTGGTTGGCAGACTGGTGCTGCCAATGGGCTTTTGATCAGGGCCCTTAGCCCCAGTTGCTCCTGGGTCATTGGACATTGGCTGACCCTGTGTTGTGTCCCCCAAGCTTTCTCTTGTGTGTCTCGTGAAGAGCAAGGTAGGACAGGTGCAAAACACAATCTCCCCACAGAGATGAATAAAGTATCACAACTCCGTTCTATTTTTCTGGTGAGATCCTTGAAGCACTAAAGTTGTTTTTATTGTGTTCTGATTAACACAGACTCTATGGAGTGTTTAAGGACTGTGGCGTTGTTAGTTAGCACTAATGTCTTGCTATTGCTTTTCTTGTAATATTGATATTCAAAATGAAACCTTGTAGAACGTAACAACAAAACTTAGTAACAAAAGACTTCTCTACAAAATCTGCCAACTGTGCTACCCAGTCATCCGCAGTAACACTACTGACAATCCCAACTGGCAGTTAATCCCGAAATTAAACAAAATGACTCAGGGGTTAATAACACAGTTTGGAGCAGTAACATATCAGACATAGAGCAGAGCCTGCAAGCTGGGCTTCCAAGGGAAAAGGGTGTCTGGGGAAATGGCGACTTGGCCACATTCTAGCCGCCCAATGCTGCTAATTACAGTCGGAAAGATCCACATGTCTGGTTATTAGCAGGAAAAGCGTGTCTTACTTGATTCCTCTAAAAACAATATTTCCATACTCCACCTGAGTATGCTTTAATCTTTTAATACCTGCCTGACTCAGAATTATGAATGTTGTGTGTGTGTGTGTCTGTGTGTGTGTGTGAGTGAATTCTAAAATCGTTGGGGAAATTATACCTCAGATTGCCTATAATAATTGTTTTAAGGCTGTTTTCGGTCCAGCTGGTTCTTCTGCATGAAGAGATCCAAGCTTTGCTGTTTGTTAAAAACCTTCACAAGTATACATATAAGATGAATCGCTGACAAGACAGCAGTAGACAATTTTGTAGAGCTGTGTTTACAAGTCGAAATCTACAGGCTGAATCTCCACACTGTAAAATGATGAAATTACCATTTATTACTTGGGAAAAAAAGTCTGATGGGAAAACAAATAAACATGCTTTGCTGGAAATTTTAGCTATAAAAAAGACGATTACATTATATATGCTGGAACAGTTATGGCAAAATTCTTGACAATTAGTGTTTATTGACTTGTCATGGCTGTAATCTCGTTTCAAATGAAATGTAATGAAATGTGAATGTAACAGAGTGCTTCCACTTACACTTACAAATGAAGGGCTATATTTTTCTGCTTTTTTCTAGGTAATTCGGGAATTTCTGTATTCCAGACACGGCATTATATATCTCCAGCAATCATACTCTCTGTTTTGTGAAGGTACCTCCAGATGAGAGTCATGCTTTACACATGCAGGCATTAAAAGAAAATGTGAAAGCTCCTTTGCTATTTGACAATAAAAATAGTCTGATGAACATATATCTTTAGGCCACCTTAAAATGTGACTGGCATAGTGGCTTACATGCAGTTGTGAGTTTCATGCTGCACAAGAAAGTGATGAACAAACAGATATTTACGGGGGGGGTCCTGGATGACACACATACTGTATCCGCTGTCATGGTCTGCTGCAAGGCCATCACAGGCTTCACTCACTGTCAAACAGTCACATTCAGAAGATACTGCAATAGGAGCAGTATGAGAAGAGGCATTAAAACACACTGTGAATGTTCCATTTTACATTCTTATATTATGACAAATAAAAACGTTGCATTGAAGATATCTAATTGTGTTGAGTAGGAAGTACGTTCAGGTCTAGGATTTACCCAACCTGTTTCAAAAATGCAAAAAGCTTTTGTTTCGAGAGTTCTGAGTAAGTGTGTTGGAGGGACATGGGGATCCTGGCAGATTCAGGGGGGCAGCCCAGCAGGGGGCCCTACCCAGCACGGTCAAATGTACTCAGGAGACCCGAGCTCAATAGGGGGCACCCTAGATGATATTTTGTCAGGGATAGGGAACAGGTGGGAGCAAAAACCTGGACTGGCTGTCGGCCCCTGAGGACTGGATTGGAAAACACTGTACTAAATATATCGATTACAAGTGTAGCTTAGGCTTCATCATGGAGAGGAGTCCTTGGCCCTGGGAACAGACCACACCCACAGCATGTGACGACTAAACTGGAATCTGGAATGGATGTGATAAGAAGCATAATATAATTGTCACGATGTAAGTAAAGTTTTTGATAGTAAAATTCCTCCTGCAACCTGCCGCACCCATGTCATGCGTTCATAGCCATAACACCATGCTATTCAGAATGGGATCAAGGAAAAGATACGAAAATCCACTGTGAATGCATTCCCCCATTCCTGCTGCAAAGAACGTCCCTAATTCTTTTCACGTTTACAACGAAAAAAGACTTGGAGTAACATTATTATTTTTCAAAGGAAATTTCACACTCTATCAAAGTCAACAGACGTAACAGTAATGGTGCCCAGCACTTTGCTGGGAATATATTGGTCGCAGGTGCAGATCTGTTGAATATAACCCTAATGATACCAAAGACAATTGGAACAGCAGTAATTATCTCATCTCTCTGGCCTCATCTGCCAATTCTCAATAAACACAGCAGTAAAACAGTACATCAACACAAGTATGGAATTTCACTGGCTCAGCCTATGTAACCCAGATTTTTATTGCTGATATGATTTCACTCAATTAAAAGAAACACGAATGCAGCCTTCCCTTCTCGGTCCTCATATTCCTGTTTGTGTTTAGAGGAAGCTGGGACTGGATGTCAGTCATTTCTTTATTAAGCGGCAGGAAAAAAAATGAAAGTTACATTGTGAGGTGGGTGATGAAGTGCTACCTGAATGTGTCTGAATGCTTGAAAAGAGAGAGATATCTGTGTAAAAAAAGAGTGACACGAGTTCAGCTGGCCCCTCCTAGCAATCTGACTGTCAAACACTAGTCAGATTGGCCCTATCACACCACGTACTGTGTGTAAGTCCTATCTGTGTGTGACTGTATGCTTGTACTACAGTCGGCCTTCCAGACCTGCCCTGTGGATACCAAAATTCGCATATGCTCAGGTCTCTTATATAAAATAGCATAGTATTTGCACATAACTTATGCATATCCTCCTATATAATACTTAATTTACTTATAATACAGTGTAAATGCTACATACATGGCTGTTATACTGGGTTGTTTAGGGAATATTGACAAGGTAAAAAGTCTGTACATGTTCAGTACAGACACAACCATCGTAGTACATATAAAAAAACTCATTAAAAATAGAAAATATATATAATCTCTCTCTCTCCATTCTAACTTAATTTGTGTGGATTGAGAGTAGTGCTTGGCATACAGCAAATTCAAGTTCTGATTTTTGGAACTTGTTAGACTTTTTTTTCCCCCCACATATTTCCAAACTGCGATTGGTTGAGTCCGCAGACGAAGCCATGGATACACAGGACTAGATGTACTTAAAATATGCAGACCAATAGACAACTGGCCATTTCTAAACTAGCAGACCATGTCTCTCACTAAAGATGGCAACTTACTACAAATGTCATTAAAAAGCCAGATGATAACTCAATCAGAATTATTTATTCAGTCACATGTGACTGGGTACCAATCATCACTACACTGAATCGATCCTTTCATTGGGTTGCCCCATGCCAATGTATGAGCTCTTTCTGTTTAGTCCCCTTGTGGGCAATCCTGGTATTGCTTTTTATAAACAACAAGCTCCCCAGTTTTCAATACTCCATGCTTAGTAATGAAATCATTATCCCGCCATTACATGGAGTTTAATGCATTCATACCAACAGCTGTTTCTAGGCTCTGAGCTGTGAACCTTTTATTTCTTACTGGTTGGCAGTCGAGCTGCTCAAGCTTGTAAAATGGCTACATTATGACAGTTTGATAGCTGGTCTTGTTCTTTCCTGATCTGCTGGAGCATGTGGGTTTAATGGAAATTCTCCCTCTCCATGTTGCTGCCAATCCCCAGGAGGAGGAATTTCAGCGGGATTTTGGGGTGGTGGGCACATCCTGGGTGGCAGGATTCAGTGAGGCGCATGAATGCCACGGTACAGTCCCGCCGATGGCTTGAGAGTGGCTTACTTTGTGCCATGTCACTCAGAGGAGCTGTAAGTAACAAAGGTTCCCACGAAACCCATGTCAATCAAAATACCTATAAGTTGAGCACCAGGTCTTCTCATACCAAGGCGACGACTTCATTCCTTCCACACCCCTGCTTATGCTCTGCTATGGCGCTTACTTGGGGCTCGAATTTGAAAACTTGAATGAAACATTAAAACAGAAATTGATATTAAACATTTCTTATTCTGCACTCCACGGCAATTTATCACGGTAATTACCCATCTGTCTCCCTTCCAACCACTTATTTGGCCCGTGGTCATTGGGAGCCGGGAGCCCGTCCAAGGAAGCACAGAGCAGGAGGCACCCTGGAGAGGAGGCTGTCCATCACAGGACACACTTGCTCGCACGCACAATGGGTCATTTAGAGATACCAGATTGCCCAAAGAACTTAACAGAAACTCCACAGAGGGTCTGAACCACCAACACCGGAGAGGAGATGCTACTCACTGAGCCTGTATGCCACCCACTTCAGATGTTATACTGGCTAAAATGATGCATTTCCAGTCCATCCCGATGTTCAGCTGAGTGATTTTACGACTTCCTTTAAATGAGGATCGCTTGATAGTCGGAAGCCTCATATTAAACTAGGAACAACAAAGATGGTTTGTGTTATCATTTCAGATTGAAGTATATCAAAGCATAAAATAATTCCCTTTATAGGGAAGCTTTCCTTGAAGATTATCATAATCCCTCCTGGAGAAGCCTTTTTATTGCCAGTTATAGTAATTAGATGACTGCACAATTTCATCGCTGAACATCATCACATGCACAGAAATGGAATTGTTTTGTTTTGGAGTTAACTTTCTAAGGAAGGTCCTCCATCGGCTTGATGTCTCATAAATGCTTCATATGAGCTCATTTGAAAGTATTGGATATAAAAGCCTAAATGACACTGTAATGTCAGCGAAGGCTCCAGCTGTTGTCTTCTATCCACTCAGTCCCTATAAGTTTATTCCAGGGGAACCTTTCATCTGCTTTTGTATTCCTGTGCTTCCAGACGGCGGTCTATCTGGATTCGCCACAGCCAGCTGGGGCCTGAGGGGCTTCAAGACAAGCCCTTTTAAGAAGAACCGCTCTGACTCTTTGATGAAGCGACCTACCCGTCTTTGTGAAATTTGGTCTGCTGGTCTCGGAGGACTGGGCCGCGCTTCTCGGAGACCCTTTTTTAACTTAATAAGGCACAGAATGATGAAACAGGGTCAATGACGACAAGGGAAAAACCCACAGTGGCCACAAAAGCCCATCATTTAAGCTATAGGTGGCCCATGGCATTTGGTGATGCTTAAAGAGACATTCTGGCTTCGGATCAAAGGTATTATCGTCTCTATTTTGTGGACTGACACTTACTTTTACATAAATGGCTATTTCTCATCTAGCACCTCTGCTGGGTTCAATGTATAGCAGTGAAAACACAAAGAAAAAAAATCCAACATAGCTGATAGGATAAATAAGTTGCAGCAATTCTTTCTTAGAATCCATTACAATACATTCATCTATTGATTTATTATCCATAACCACTTTTTTAGTACAGGGTTGCAATAGGTCTGTGCTAATCTCAGAAAACATAGGGCCAAAGGTAATTGGATGACAAATCATTGTAGCATTAAACTATATTTATATAGATTATACTCTATATTCTTAATAGAGAAAGCTTATAGAAAGTATAGGGCAATATGTTTTATAGTAACATATTTATTATACAGTCCCTGACAAAAGTTTGGGTACAAATTAACCTGAAGTGCCCTTCAAATATATTACTAATCAAAATTTTTTTACAAGAAATTGCTCATTTTAATCCCAACAGCTTTTGTAATAATGTTTCAGTGCAAAACTAAACTGTTGAAAAGTATTCTAATATTCACAGCTTGGTAAAGCCCATTGAGTCAATTTTTGCAAAGACACAAGTCTTGTCACCTGTGACTAATAATGGATCAATTAAGTTTCAGGTGTGTATGAAAAGAGCCCAGTACACTAGACCTTCACATCAACTGCAACTAGACCTCTGACAACATGCCTAAGACTCACGCTGAGACTAAAGTGTTGATTATCAAGAGGCTGAAGACCAGATCCACTGCTGACGTGGCAGACACCTTCAATGTGTCTCAGCGTCACGTACAAAGGATAAGAAAAAGATATGAAGAGACTGGAGACATTTTTGACAAGTCCAGGTCAGGCAGACCCCGCTAGACAACTGCTTGGGAGGACTGTTTGTTGGCTCGAAAATCCAAGGCCAGCCCATTTTCCACTGCAGCAGAGCTCCATGCGACCTAGTCACCTGAAGTCCCAGTGTCAACCAGAACAGTTTGTAGAATTCTGCCTCGAAATGGCCTCCATGGTCGAATCAGTGCCCAGAAGCCAGCACTAAACAAAAGACAATTAAAAAACCGGGTGGCATTTGCCAAGTCCCACAGCCTGCCAAAAGAATGGACGGTGGAAAAGTGGAAGAAGGTGGACTTTTCAGATGAATCTTCTGTTGAATTACATCACAGTCGCCGCAAATATTGCAGGGGATCTACTGGAGCCCGCATGGATCCGAGATTCACCCAGAAAACAGTGCAGTTTGGTGGTGGAAAAATCATGGTCTGGGGTTACATCCAGTATGGGGGTGTGCGAGAGATCTGCAGGGTGGAAGGC
>JAABNX020000038.1:14146266-14158088 GCA_015163995.2 Mormyrus lacerda
CAAGTTGAGGGAGGCGTAAAAAAGAATTTCCCCACAGGGATCAATAATGTTCAATTATTATTATTATTATTATTATTGAACTCAAAGAACAGTGACTGGAAATAAACGGGATTGCGAGGGATCACAGAACAAGAGGAGTAGAACGATGAAGAGCACAGGCAACAAGAGGGTTCTACATCAATAACCGGACTGGGGAATGCGGAACTGGGAAGCACATAAATACGGGACTAATGAGGGAACTAGGGAGAGGTAGCTGGGAGTGATTTCCACATGAGGGTTAGAGACAAGAGGGATAGGTATGGCTAGTTAAAACCTTGACATAGAGGAAATAGGCAACGATATGACAATTTTAGAGTTCCTGGCCTTTTGAAATCACATTTATTACCACTTAAATAATAAGAAATTCGATGAAAAATACAACATGAAAAATACTCAATTCTAGGTAAAACGTATTCTAAATTCTAGGTAAACACAAGGCACATTCTTAACGTTATCTTTGTATGAGTAAAAACAGATCAATGTATAAGCAGTGAATGTATAGTGATTTTGATTAACTTTTTTCACTTTTCCTTACTGCCTAATTTTCTCGCTTCCTTTTCATTCTTTTTCTTTTTGCAATTTACATTTGACTCTTGTGCATCGCGGATGAAGAACTTTCTAGGTATGGAGACTGTTAC
The DNA here is from genome assembly GCA_015163995.2 of Mormyrus lacerda. Taxonomy (NCBI): domain Eukaryota; kingdom Metazoa; phylum Chordata; class Actinopteri; order Osteoglossiformes; family Mormyridae; genus Mormyrus; species Mormyrus lacerda. Next base: position 14,146,944 of record JAABNX020000038.1, read on the forward strand.
TGCTATGGCGATGAGAGAGTAAGTTAGTCTAATAGAAGGTCTTTCATTTTATATTTAAATATGGAGGTGAAGCAGTTATCCTGTGTATTATCTGGACAGGTCAGTGCCTGAGGAGGAATGACCCGGACACCTGTGTACTTCAGATAGTTCAGAGCACGAGACATCAATCCATCCAGCCATTCAATGTCTTGTGGTAGTTGGATTTTTTTTTCTAAAATCTTAATGGATGGAATAAGAGAAAGCAAGCAAACTTCTCAAGGTGGCACGAACCAAGGTTATGAACTCATTCATTAACCTCACCTGTGTCTTATTACTAAAGACTGAATCAAGTTTCCTCTCATTTCCAGACCTGCGTGACTGACCGCACGCTTTCCGTGACCCAATGGCCATTCCGTACTTCTTGTGCGTCTCCCCTTGTTATGTTCTGATATTAGACCGTTTCTTTTCGTTGTTTTTCAGTTACCTGCATCCACCGGAGCTAATTTGAAGGAAGACCTTGGTGCCGCAGCCTGAGCTCCTTAAACGAAAGAGAGATAGCTGCAGAGGATTGGGGGTAGCTGGTCTCGCCTCCGTATCTGGGGATTGACGACAGCCTTACGGAGTTCCTCCAGGAATATCTGACATTGATGCAATTTTCCGTGGTTCTGCTGCCGGTTCGGTTTGTTTTAGTCCAGACACATTGACAATGTTGTGAAAAATCACCAGGGGCTAAGAGGCTGTGATGCGTTGGCAGCTGTACGTCGCTCTCACCTTATCAAGGCTGTCGACCCCTCCTTTTGTGGAATCGCTATCCAGGATTTGTGGCTTTTTATAACATATTTTATTCAGAGAATCCTGTTCATACATTCTGCCCATTACAAGGGCATTCCAGATTTTCTTTGGGCATTATGACACAACAGCAAATCTTTTAGAAAGGACACATTTCACTGAATTCGCTGATCTACTCTGCATTTTCAGAAGCTTATTAGAAAGCTCTGATTTTCAGATGGTTTTCTGGCAAAAGCCTTCATATTCTAGCTGGATTGACTATACTACCGAAGTCGTGATGCTATACCTTTCAGGCTTGTTTGGCAGGTATTGCTAAAAGGCGCCTTGCTCTCTGCATGGAACAAGGTATCTGTCTGCTTTTACATGGGAGCTGCAGTGGTACAAGTAGTGTGATCTCCACCAATTTTTCTCATACATCCCTCATAGCAGGTTTCTAGTTACTTTTTCATTGAGCGGGTCTGAAATCAAAACGCATCACCCTAGACATGATTTGAAATGATTCTAGCAACATATTTGCTGGAAAAAATTGCCCTTCCACTCTCTGCATTCCATAAATAACCAGTCGCCTCTCTTTTCGATTTATAATCTCAGGCTAGTTAGGTAACCTGTGTAATTCTATTGAAACACATGCCTCCTATTCACACTCCTCCTTTGCTTGGGGTATAAAGGGTTCAAATGATGATTGGATTTGAGTGGCTGCGGATCTTGTAGGCCCTGGTGTCATATTGACCGCATTGATTCGCTTGGAAGGTGGCTGTCTGCTTTGGCAGACAGTGCAGCGTTCCCATCTTCAGGATTCCATATCCCATGTCATCACGGCACCAGTGTTATTCCGTTGTTTCTTGTGGATGAAGGCACAGCTGTGGCCTCTGAATCATCACTGGACCTGAAATGGCAGCTCATTGGCTGTCCTCTTTTTTGTGAACATTCTGGAAGAGAATTAAAATGATTAATGTGCCTACCTTTGGGCAACCAGCCCCCCCCCCCCCCCCAAAAAAAAAAATAAAAAAATTTACAGCAGCATAATATAGGGTGGTATGTGGCTCTGTGAGTTAGGACAGTGTGCATGTGAAAATTGTCGACTCGAATCCCTTGGTCTCACCCCTGGGCCTTTGAGCAAGGTCCTTGCTCTTATAAATGTACCATGTGTTGCTTTGGATAAAGCACGTGATAAATAGGTACAGCGGCACGCTGAGGTAATGTTGTCTTTTTGTGTCGTAAACATTTTAGGAATTACGTCCTGCTTTAAATCTAATTTTGTGTCATGTCCATGGACATCAAGGTATGAATATTTAAAACAGCAAATGACATAAGGTCATACCTAGAAAACCTGGATCTCCTTTCTCTGTTCCTGATAGTACGGCGTTGTCATCAAAGAGCAGATGGCGATTGCTGTCATTATTTCTGCAAGTTATACTTTAGCTCTCCGTCATATAAGAATCTGCTTGTGGTGTGGCGGTGCTCATCTTTAAATGCACAGGCTGACTCGGTTTCATCCCACCACCCAGATGTTACCACATCATCTGGCAACATTTTTCAGCCCAATCGGAGCAGCCCTGCATTATTTATTGTTTCTCTCGGCTTAAAAATTTCCAGCATTTCCATAAATTATACATTATGGCGGAGTCAAATTAGCCTCGGAAATGAAAGCTGCGTCTCCGTGACCGCACTCCTTGAGTGAAAATCTCGCCGGGCTGGAGCGCCTCAGTGTTTGTGCGTACGTTACCGGGAGCAGGGAGCAGGCAACTTCTCATTGTATAACCCTGGTTCTCCAAGTTAATGGGGGCCATATCGATGGCGCAGGAAATTTGACTGCTTCCTATTAGGCTTATTTTTGCGTAAGACGTTCATCGCATGCCCAGTCACTCATCGCATGCCCAGCTGCATTTAATAGGTGATTAAGCATTCTCTTGGGACTGCCTCACGCTTCTGGAGGGGAGTAAAAGGCGGGTTCGTTTTCCAGTCAATCATGCAGGTATGTGGGAGTCAGAATCAAGCGACTTACACCCCAGTACACGTACCGACAATGGAGGGCCAACCCAACAAGGTCGGCCATGGTTACCCTGATCGGCAGAGGCCTCCAGTGACAGAGAGTAACTGCCATGGGTATTAGAACACTCTGGGCCTCCTGAAGAAGTATTTGCAGCATTCAGTGGTTTTCGGTGTCAGCTATAGGCAGGCAGGTGGTGACGTGATGTAAGTGTGTGTCTCTCCTCCCGCATGAGAAGAATAAATACTGGCCAGATTGTTCAGCCTCAGGTTGTACCACATGGAGATAGAAAACTGATTCTGAAGCTAGGTAGTTCTTAATTATATGTTTGATGCGTTGGTAATCTCCTAACTTAAAATGTAGTTAAACCCCAAATGAATTTGAAGCACTTAATTTGGATGAAAAAAATCCTCTTAGTTTAAGTGTGGCACAGAACAATAATCTGGAAAATGCTGTTGAAGGCTCAGTGCAAGAAGCTGGCAAATAATCACCCCAAGCAACGGCTTCAGCATTCTGCCTGTGATCACCCCAAGCAACGGCTTCAGCATTCTGCCTGTGATCACCCCAAGCCACGGCTTCAGCATTTTCCCTGTGATCACCCCAAGCCAGGGCTTCAGCATTCTCCCTGTAATCACCCCAAGCCAGGGCTTCAGCATTCTCCCTGTAATCACCCCAAGCCAGGGCTTCAGCATTCTCCCTGTAATCACCCCAAGCCAGGGCTTCAGCATTCTCCCTGTAGCTGCGTCTGATAACCAGAAGAAAAGCTCTCCTTCTCTGACAGCTCCGCCGTCTTTCTCGGAACTGAGTCTTAGCACCCTTGCGTATGACACACTCAATACTAATCCGATCCAGAAGATTATGTTTGACCCATGTATGTGCATTTGGCGCGTGACAGAGAAGTCGAGATCAGTATTGAAGTCTGCATTTTGTCCATGTCAAGGTGTCATTATATCAGGTCCACAAAGAACAAAAAAAGAAAATAGGAAAAGCCAAAGTGACAATTAGTCATCGAGCAAATCAGTCCGCTATAGAGCTTATAGATTGTGTTCAGTTTACTTACAAGAATACCCACCCCGTCAATTATACCATAATATAAAGTAGGAAAGTGAACCTTTAGATTAAAAAAAAAGCAAATCGTATGGCATTTGTCATTTTCCTTGAGGAACGTAGCGATAGATACAGAGCACAGAGAATAATTGGCATAAAATGTATGTTTATATAACGCACTAAATGTATTAGTGTTTGCATTTTAGCATTAACCATGTCAGTCTATAGGATTCTGTGTAGGATGAATAGACGTCTGTGCTTAATGCGTGTCACTCCATCTCAGCGCTTATCTGTCGCTTGTTGTTTTCTTCCCTAATTAATTAATATTAAATTTAGCCTTCATCAGCTGCAGCCTGGCCTCTGACCTGCTTCACTGTGCCAGAGCCTGTCATGCTAACTCAAAAACTGTCAGTCATGTTGAAGCACTAGTATAGGATTTCACGTCCTTCCTTCACCTCGCTTTTCTTGCTCATCTTGCTCTTGCCTGCCTTTACAGATAGACGGATCTCATTGGATGGTACAAACACCCTGTTATCATCCACTTTACTTCTTGCGGTGGAGTGTTTGCATAAACACACACAGGCAGCGGTGGTTTCATGAGTGCAGGAGAGATTATTTTGGTGAAGCAAGGCGTAGGTAGGATGTACTGGAGGAGTATGGAGGAAGTAGGTTGAATGAGTTGGGGAAGACCTCTGAGGAGGAGGTGAAGGACATCTACAGTAGGATGGATGGAGACATCTTCACTTGGGTCCAGGTTTGTATAAATTATGGATGAATGAGAGAGATGAAATGGAGCAATTTCATTCCAAAAAAATTGAAAAGAGGAAAACAAAATGAGATTATGCACATAATATGAACACGTATGATTTGTAAATCAGGCAGTAGAACCTGCTTTGACCTCCTGACCCTGCTGAGTAGGTAGTTTTAAATGGAATTTGAATATCAGGAGAGATGCTGCAGCTGGTGTACAGTAATCAATCATCTCACCACACAGCATTAGGGTGGAGCTTTGCTGCCATGTGCTGACCAGCCATCCAAAACATGAGTGCTGAAGGTCTGACGTGTGGTCGCTGTCCGTGGTCCTGCAGCCAGTGGGAGGTCACCTGTCAATCAGCCGGAGCGCTGAACATGTACAGCTCCCAGAGGAACCATTGCAACATCCTCAGTCTCTTCTTTCTCCTCGACCTGCCGGTCATGACCTGCTGCATGTGACTGAAATGTAGAAATTATCATTTCCATGGTTTTTCTATCCTCCTCATACTCGTATTTCAACTACGTCCTTCTACATGTTGCTACTACAACCCACCCGCTACAAATGTCTTCTTCAGTCATCATTTGGTTTTTCCAGCTAGAGAATAGCTTCCCAGTCATTGTTTCAGAAGAGTCTAAGGCTTCATAATGCTATCTTCTCCCTTTCATACACCTCATGGACCCTGAAACCTGCATGATGTTCAGTCATGGCCTCCTTTGTCCCCCCCTCTTTGTCAGACACTGTGTCATACTTTTATCTAAACCTTGATAAAAACATTGGCAGGTTGACAAGAACGTTTGCTTTTGATTCTGTACACCTTTGCTTTCCATGATTTGGGCATTATTTTCACTGTCCTCGATTAGGTCACCTCCTACCTATCACATTGCTTCTATGTAGTCACATGATGGGCTTTCTATTCTGTCAATAATAGCCTCTCTTTGTGGGTCCCACCAGCCTTTATTCTAGACAGCCTGCTGTTCTCTTTATAAGATCTGTAATCTGTGCTATTTTTCCTGTCAGAGCTAGACAGACAACACTCAAGTCTTCCTTTCATTCCGTCTCTCTCTGAATCGCAGGTGTCCTAGCTAATCTCTGTTTACCTCAGTACTACTTCTCCCTACAACTAAATCCATCTAAGACTGGACTGACTTATTTACTGTGTAAATCGTTACCTGTTCAAGAACCCTGTATAAACACAAATACTCCATAATTACCCCTCCTAGGCCAATCCCTGGGCATTACCATTGACAACAGCTTGGCCATCATGAAGAACAGTGTGACTGTAACCAAGTCCTTCATACCACATTCTTCAATAGTCCTCCAAGTATTGATTCCTGCACCCTTACAGAGCCACCCAGTTTAATTTATTTAATCCAAACAAGGCAATCCTTACAATCAGGGTCAGCTGAGTTTCTTGTAAGGATGGGACCTGGCCTCCCTTGTTATATGTGAGCATGAGAAAACACAATCGTTGTGCTTTGTGTTCACGTCACCTCTGAGGCTCACCATACAGAAAATGCTATAGCCTTTTAAGTACACACTTTTAATACATATCTGTTATTTGAAGCGTTTAAAACTGAACCTTCACTTTTGACACTGTCTTCCAAAAAAATCAATGTTTGTCAATTTTCCCCTAGTATACAATAGATGCTCACTTAATTTGGGTGGTGTTTTGTAACATATGACAACGTGACAGGACTGGATGGCTGGAGAGGCCGGACAGATGCATTGCTCTTTATTAATAAGTTGGATTAGTAACTCAGGGATCATTCCTACATAAAGCTGACTTTTTTGTCCTGGGGAAAGTACTTGTCATTTTTCTGATGCTATCAGTCTTATCTGTAATTTTCAGTTATGAAAATAAAAGGGTTTCTTGATGAAACTCGGGTATAATTTTGGCACAATTCATTTCAAGGAACGTCAGTATTGTTTTTTCTTATTGCAATGTATTTTAATAAATTTGTTAAACCAGACACAGAGGTCGTAACTAATTAAACTGCATGGCTAATTAAGTATTTTTATTATAATAGAGGAGAAAAATAAAAAGAGCGTCACCTGGAAAAAAAAAACAAAATTGAAAATGGACTGATGGTACCAAATTGTGAGTTTGTATTTTATCCCCAGAGCAGGCACTTTATTAGCTATACTTGTGTAGTTCTCTCCTTTTTTCTCCAGAGCTACATTAAGATTGAGTGGCTTGTGCGTTCAGAGATGCCTTTCTGAACACCACTGTTGAGCTGTCATTTTTGCACTTGTGGCCTTCCTGTTACAGTCCTGTTATAGCTGTAAGCAGTCTGACCATTCTTTTCTGATATGCGCCTCATTAACAAGGTGTTTTTTTGGCTACAGAGATGGATCATTTTCAGACGCTGTAGTGTGTGAAAATCTCAGGAGGGGGGCTGTTTCTGAGATGCTGGAAGCAACAATAAAACCAGGTTCAAAATCACTCAGATCACGTATGATTAGCCGTGTGTAGGAGCAGGCTGGAACAGGCAGGCCAAATGAATCGCTGTATATCTAAGTGCATGTACATGCACGTTTCAAAGGGGTACATAAATAAAATGAACATACTGTAAGCATGTGATGCGAATGGTGTGGTCTTTAATTTGTATGATTACAATGGCGCAAAATATGTGATTTGAAAAATCCTTTTCAGAAAGGAAAAATATTATTCGAAAACACTTCAGCTATGTTTTAAATTTGTCATGTGGTCATGTGTAACGTGGCTGTTGTTTATTTTGTCAGTGTATAAGTGTTAAGATATTAAAAACTAGTTTTATGGTTCCAGGGAAAAAACTGGCACTAGAATGAGTTTTGCATAATTCTCTGCTTCATGTTTGTTGCATTAAACTTGCAGAAAGTATAAATAAACATGATATAATGACCAAGGGAAAGGAGGCTGTTTGGATGACACGTTTATAGTTTTGGTTATACTAAAACTGCTGTACGCAATCCAGAACGTTTACAACAATCACTGTTGCTGGCACATAAAACCAGAGTGTCGCGAAACCGTTTAAAGTCGCTTTGAAGCAGACGATTTAAATCGGCCGGGTGTTTACGGAGGCAGAATCTGTCAAAAAGACATGATTCAACAAGTTTGCTGGTTAGAAATTGCAGGTGGTGTTGACAGAATAGCCCCATCCGTGAAAACCGTTGGCAAAATTCAGAGGCGATGTCCGTATCCCCGATACTGACGCATATTGATTCTGTCCATCACGTTTATGAAGGCGACTCCAGCTGTCAGATGGAAACGAATCTCTGTGCGCTGTTTTACCCCGGCGCACTGAAATCAACTCCTTAAATGCCTTCCACCTGTTTGCCCTCGTTTATATTATGTAGCAAACTTAATAATATAATATAAATTGAGTTTAACATAGGTGTATAGAGCACGTTGTCTTTTATTGGCTGGAGTGGCAGTGAAAAACAAAGCAGAAAAACTTACGCCCGGAGTAGGGAAAGCGATCCATTCAACCAACCATTATCTGCGAGTGATTCTCCAGTTCATCCTTGATGGGATGTCAGCCCATCACAGAACACACACACGTGCACACATACTAGTACTTTACCACGGGAAAAGTAATTTACATACGTAATCACGTACCTATCCCATCACTCCTAAATAAATAAATAATGCGTTTAACTCCTCATGCTCTGGTCTTTAATGTCAACTTTAAAAGATTCTCTCTGTGTCATTTGGCTGTTCCTTACTGTGGAGACACTTAACAATGAACTGATACCAAACATACATTTTTGAATCAAATATGATTTGTAGCTTTTAGATCAAACCCTGGCCATTTCCATTTCACATCCTCATTTCCCTAATGTTCCATGTTAAAATCGAAATGTCAAATGCTCCCTTTATACAGCTAATGCATGTTGCATTCAAGAAATGCCTCAATTCAACTAAATGCAGATAACAATTGATTTTTTTTTTTTGTGAACTTAATTTTCACTTAGCAAGGCATCAACTGAAAAAATAACAAAATATCTGTGGCCCTCTGAATCATATGGAAAATATGTAACAGTGACACAATGGCCAGGGAAAACATTTGTGTCTTTGTAACAATCTTTCCTATTCTTTTTTAAGGAAGCACATTCATACATTTTTTCTATGGTCTTATCTGTAAGGGTCACCCAGAGGTCCAGCATTTGAATTGGACACTCATTGATGGAAATAATTACAGACTATCATGGTAAAACATGGTAATGCTCAGCGTTGTGTCTGGCTTCCACTTAGCAAGACCCAAGACATTTACATACCACACCAATATACTTGCACATCTTATATTTGTATAATATGTCCCTTTCAATACTTTGATTGCTGTGATCTGTAGCTTTACTATTTTTCTGTTTTTAATTGATATTCACTTAACTTGATATTTGCTATGTGTGAAGGCACCAGAAAGGCTTGCACTCAGTACAATGACAAAAGAATCTTGAATCTTGACTCGATGCTTTTCATGACTGACCTTTCATTATAATACTCTAGTTTTGTATCTTTTATTATTTTGGTTCACTTCTCTTTGCTCTGCACGTCATTTGGCAGCTATTTATTTAGTGCTGGAGATAAACTGCTGGTGATTTGCCGCGCAGTTGACAGTGTCTGCTTTTCCCGCACTCTTGGGCCCCCGTTTCTAATTTCAATGCTCTGGTATTGAAAGCACAGCTGAGTGTTTGGTGGAATGTCATTTTTAATTAAGTCCCTAGTCTTAGAAGATGGAAGGCGTTAACTTTACTTAGGGCATAAAGTTGCAAGGATCAAAAGTTTTTTGATGTCTGTATCCCTGTCCAAGCTTATAACTTTATTCCTATTTATGTATTTGTATTAGAACTGTATGCATTTACCATATTAATAATTCTTTGTAACTACTAAAATTATTAAAAACTTCCTTAATGGTTACAGAGATGCTTTCCAATTAATTGCTTTGATTTTCGTCCATCTTATTCTTTTTTGTAACCTGAGTCAATTAAGCTTGTGGGAATTTTGCTTACACAAAAATATTGAGGGCAGAATGAAAATGATTCCTTCAGAGAGATAAACAATAAGAAGGTAGAGGAGGTGGGACCAAGACATCTGAATGGTTGGTCCTGCCTCCTCTAGTTGCTTGGACCCACCTCCTCTACAATCTTATTGGTTGAATATGCAAAATGGCACGTAAAATATTGAGATAAAGGACAGCACCAATCATAGGTGTGGGAAGATGTTATGAGCTCAGGGTGCTGAAAGTTGGAAAGTTGGAATGATCAATAGACTTTACTGAAGTTGTTTTGTATCATCGGTGGCTGTCAACGGCTAACAAAAGTAGTATTTCTGGAGAAATAGTCATAAAGGTGCCTCTGAGCAATTGTGACATAAATAACGTAAAGAATATTTCTCCTTTGACTAAACAGACAAGTCCCAGTGTTACTGGCTGCTGTGGGACTTGGGTCTACTGATGGACAGGCAGAAGACCGAGGGCTCAAAAAGCACAAAAAAATCAGGAAAAGGGACCAGGAAATGGAACTGAGAGAAACCTGATTAACCTAAAACATGACACCAGCTACATGGGATGCCAGCTGCAGAACTGAGGCTTATCAAAACCACAAAGACGGAAAGAAGCTGCAGGTTAACCAGAACCATGAAACTCAAGACGAGACAATATAACACAGAACTCCAACTCAGAAAACAAAGCAGAACCGCAAAAACAGTGACAATTTCCTGACCGAAACCTCCAAATGAAATACAACTACAGTAAATAAGAAGCCAGACTCAGAACCTAGCCAATCACTCAGCCTTATGCCCCGAGCAGTGACAACAGCTGAGCAATACTCACTGCTTAATGTAAATAGCTACCACTGGCTCCGGGCAAGGTCACACGCACCTTGCGTAATTACTAGATTACAATGAAAAACAAATGTAACAGAGTAACGCACTTAACACACAAATGAACAAAACTAAGTCAGTTTTATACAATTATCTTTAATTGTTTACATTCTTCCCTATGTAAAGAAAAAAAATCCCATTTCAAATTCTTTTATCTTCATCAGAATTTAATTTTTGATGATATAACTAATTCAGTGATTTCAGTTATTTTTATATTGGGAAGAACTTGGACGCCCAAAGTCTACCGTAAGCAGACATGGCACAGAGCTACTGCCTTTTACCCGCAGAGGGTGAAGGAGACGGAGAGGATGAGAGAGATCTGTCTGGAGGGCCTGCAGTCCACAGGTCTGGCAGCACAGGGGTGACCCCAACGATCAAGCCTTTATTGTAGCTTAGGCATGGCTGGACAAACCAAGTGTCACCGTGCTTTAAGTTGCTCGGCCAGCTTAGGTCCTCAAAGACACCAAGAACTCCCCACAGCCTCAGGCACATCGTATCGCAAATTACTATGTATTTTTTTTGTTATACATCTTAATCTCAGAGGCTTTTAAAAATATTTTCTGCGGTATACATATTTCTTCCTCCTTTTACTAAAAGCTAAATTTGCAATTTGCATTGTTCTTGCTGCTTTGAGGTTATCTGACAAGATCTGCTGTAGTTCACTGGACTGTTTACAAAGGCGACAGGGAATAAAACGTAAGTGTCCCTGTGATATCTGACAGCTCT
>JAABNX020000038.1:14184441-14207574 GCA_015163995.2 Mormyrus lacerda
AACAGGGACTACAGCAAGCAAGCTACATACAATGGGATGCCTTTGTTGTTATGGTACAAAACAAATACAAGTAGATGCAAATGCAGAGTAGGGTGTTGGACTAGCAATGTTCTCCTGAGAGATAATGCCCATAAGGCATTTCATTCAGACTAACAACAAAAACTCAGGTTTGTGTCTTCCTGAGGTTGGCGGGGTATTATTGCCGATTCATCCCCTCCTTTTTCTCCATGGCTGCACCGCTGTCAGACCTCACCGTGAAGGGCTGAAGCGCCAAAGAAAGTTTTCATCTGTATATCGCTGTTTCTCGCTAACTTGGTTTTAACCCAGTGAGCTCTGACCGTACCCCATGTTGCTACTTGCACTGTTATCTGCAAGTGTTACAATTGATAACTTACATGGAAAAACAAGTTCTGCTATGCCATCCTGGGTATGCCCTGCTGTATGTGCTGTGCTTCTGGTGTTCAGCTCCAGGCAGCACGAACATGTACTGGCTGAATGGTGATGAAAAACAGATAGATGATGAACTAGATAGGCAGTATGGAAAATTAATGTATGGGCAGACAATTTAATAACCAAAATGAATTAAGAAGAATAAGTTAACCCTCATGTTGCGTTTTGTAAAGCAAATTTGGTTTGTTATGTGTGACCAGCAGAGGACGCTACCAAAAATGTGCCAGATAGATGCATGTCAGAGGGAACTGGATTTGGAAGAGTAAAGTTGCCTGAACCTAATGGTCTGTGTCCTGGAACTTGTTATTGTTATTGAGATGACTATAGATAATGCCTATAGATTTCTGTTATTATGTCATTAAAATTTTTAAGAATTTATTTCAATGGGATAAATATAAAAAATATGTTTCCATGTTCTACGATCAACCAGCAGGTCTCACATTCTGTGGCTCATTTTTATTGCTTTGGATAGACAAGAACATTTTTATCTCCTGGTCAAACCTTCTCTTTCAGAGCAGTATAAATGAGTTTTTCAGATACACAGCCATAGTAATGGAGTATCACAGGGTGCTATGCTGTGTCTTCTAGTATTGTACCTACATGCAGTATACCAACCCTTGGAGCTGCCATTAGGAAGCTGCCAGACTGGTGTGTATAATTAGGTTCAGGACTGTCAAACACAGTGTGATTTTTTTAGCTATAAACAATGTAATGATGTAAGATTTATTCAGATGACTACTGTGTTATTGGTCATTCTATAAGAGGTCAGTATCACAGAGGCGAGAATTTAACTTTCAGTTATCATTTTAGAAATTATGTATATATATATACACACATAGTGTTATGTATATTATGTTCATATAATGTGTATGATATGTTATGTGTATATGTTAACAAATGTAAGCCCTTAAACAGCATTATCATGAAGGCTGAGCAAATTTTACAGTGGCCTTTAAAGTATTTGTTTATAAATATTAAAAATAGGTTTGCTCCTTTTTAAATTTGGACTGTGCTTTTTTTTTTACTTTAATAGACAAATATTTACTTTAATAGACAAATATTAAAATAATCATTAAAATAAGTTACAGATGCAGTTTTTGTCTGTTTGCAGTTCTAAAAAGCAACAAATGTGGGCATACAGTCTGCCAATAGCTGTCAGACTAATCTGTACACTTATTTTGATACTGCTGGATTCCTCGAAGCAGATGTACTTGTCTCCTTCAGTGATCTGTAGATGTCTCAGAATTCAACAAAAAATCCACAGATCAACCCTCACTGCTGGCTCTTCCTGCCCTCTTACTATTTATAAAATATGCTCTTCCTTGCAAAGTTTGATAGTGTACCCAATTTACTTCAGTGCTTGATCACTGGTTCGTAACGGAAAGTCTAACTGCTAATCCATACTGGTTCCTGCCAAGAAAGTCCCACTATTCTTAAAGCGACAGGACATGCCTACCCATCATGGGGCTTTTCAGTGTTTATACGTGCCTGACCTCCGCCCTAGGTGCTTTGACATCTAATTTGGCTCAGTCTGGCTGATGATAACAGTATTGATTTTGATTGTTATTTTTGGTAGGTCCTTGTGTCTTTTTACGCAGGCCTGCTGCTCGCCGAATTCTCTTCCTTAGTAACTGCGGGCCGTGCGTCACCATGGAGACTGTTGTCGCCAAGCGTGGTAGTTGTGGCAAAATGCTCATCTGTGTTTTTTGTCTGGTTTTCCCTGCTGCCTTGAGAGAAATCCCAAAAGTAGGGGGAGGGTCGACCAATAACACAAGAAGGCTTCTTTTGGTTCAGAAACTGAGCAATACATGAGATGTACTCAGTGTGAGATGTACTCAGTGTGAGATGTACTCAGTGTGCATGTACTCATGACAAATGCTTTCTGTAATCTGGTTATTCATTTTTGTTAATAGTTTTGACTTCATCCACCCATTTTCCAGAACCTCTTATCCAACAGAGGGACTCTGCATATAATATGCATATAAATAGCCGCTGAAGTTTTACTGTAAAGTGCTGAATGTTATTTATTTATTTATTTGGTAAACAATGTCTAATTGGATTGTGGCTCAGACTGTCAATTACCTCGGCAGATGTCTGATATTTTGATGCCAATTTTCAATGTTATTTAAAGCTTTACGGTTGACTTGGAACATTTTCTGTCCTCAGCAATATTTCCAGTAGTGCTGCTTGACAATTTCACACATTTATTGCATCTTAAAGTTAGACAGTAAGTAGACAAGAAAAGAATACAATTTCCCTGATTTTGTGGATTATAATTACATATAACATTTTTACAGAATAGTCACTGGAAACATAATTTTTGTCTGAATACCCCATTTCCTCACTGACTGCTTTACATAATTTATCATTACAAATTAAAATTAGGCAGATGGCACAATTTACAGTAGCAGAGGATCATGCATATTTTATTTGGGGTGCAAAAGGCTTCAAACGGTACATTGTCAAAGTGGTAAACTTTTTGGGTTTTTTTGGATGATTTCACATATGCAATATTCATTTTTTTAGAGGTTTTACCTTTGCATATCTAAATCAGTTGAACAAATTTTGATAATTATAATACTCATTCTTTCAACCACTAACAATGTTTTTCATCTTTATTATTAAATAATGGTAGAGAAATCACAGATGCTGTTATATTATGAGTGACTGATTGAGTAAAAACGCAAACTGTCCTTTGTGGAAAAACTTCATAGTTATGCCTTTGAAGCCTACAATGAAAAACGTGCTTTAACAGACATTCTCCTTCCGTGACTGACTTCAGTCAAACTCTCAAATTGATAAGCATCTGTTTATTTACTGTACTTATTTACAATGAACCTTCCCTGCTGTAAAATGCTGCCTGTTCTCAGCCAACTCCCCCTCCCCTGGAACATGTGATTTGGGCTTGATGTAATGCACGCTAATTTTCCCGCCACTCTATTCACATGACAGGCCTATGACCTGGCTACTCAGGCTGGGTGAAACCTGTTGCCAGGTAGCAGTTTGAATATAACTGTGAGAATATGAGTGAGAACAGCAGGAGTGTGCACCAGTAAATAAAAGATCAATTATACGAAAGAAGCAGAATGATCGTGACACCTTTCCCTATGGTGTCTTGATATCCCCCTGCTTACAGTATTACTCCAGGATGGAGGGAATATATTCATTTGAAGATTAGTGCAATTTTTTTGCAGTTGCTCTATAAAATGGTATAATTTAAGATATTAAACCAACTTTTATCGCTATTCAAATAACTTCCTCCCTACACTTACTTAAGTCATTTTGAAAGTTTTATGATATAAACATATTCTACAGTAGAGGTTGTAAAAGAAACAATTAACTGTTAATTTCCTTCAAGGGTTTATATATTTCAATTACAGTATTTTCCCCACACACAAAGCCAGGATCGCTTTCCACTCTAATCATTCTACTTGCTGACTCTACAGTAGCATTGCACTATGGGTATTTAAAATTCCTCCCCAAGCTGGGTGTCACTTCTGTGACACAGATTGTCTCATTGCGTATCGACAACTTTCTTGTTATGCAAAAGATTGTCCAAGATATGTCCTTAACATTAACTGTGGTATCAGTCCCGCTGTCACATATCCACAGATAACCGTTCAACTACCATGCACCATGCACCCTGCATCATGCAAATATCGTGCATCCAAAACAAAACATGTAATTGTAGAAAACAGCCAGCATCACTCACCCGTACAGGTTTGGGCTGCATATCATTTTGAAGTACAACATGGATATTAAGGCAGCACTGACAGCTGGTTGCAGAATACATCCAGTATATGTAATTTATAAGAAATAACTTTTTTAGTATTTTACATAAAACCAGTAGCACAACGTAATAAAATTTATTCTGCACTTTTCAGTGGGATGGGACAGGGCAGCCAAGACAGTTTGACGAGTCATTACATGAGCACCTACTGTAAGTTCATCATCAGATAGCAGGTAAATGGCATCTAGCAGCTATTCGGTTAGAGATTCATTATAACAATCATTTCATGTCTCCTTGGAAGTGCATCAGAGGAACACACACCCTGAATTCATTAATATTTTATGCATGCAGCTTAATATTTTATTGTGTGTATATTGCATATTGCTTGTATATTGTATGCATATTGTATGTGTGTCATTGTTCATTATTCTGTTAATGGTATTTATTGTTGTTCATCGATATTTGTTCTTTAATTCTGCAGGGAGGTACGCAAGTAAGTATTTCATTGTACAAATCACAATAAAGCTGTGCTCTTCCTTTTATCAATTTGATAGTTCCATTACAGGAAAAAAAATCTGCCGTATTTCACTTTATTCACACACATTGCATATAATTGAAAAATAGAGATTATTGCATGAAAAAATCACTTTCAATGATGTAGTCTCCCAAAATGATATCATGCAGAGCCCAACCGGCCAAACAAACATGTGACACGGCCCTAAGACTTAGTGGTATTATCACATATTAATGCTGGTTTGTAATACACCACAAAGCCGGGAGCACACAAGCTACAAATCTAAGTAGATCAAAACTTAAGCCTGATGTGCATTCTCAGTCCAGCGCCCATGACAGCACGGTCGGCCTTCATGCAGCTTTGTTCTCCACCAAGAGCCCTTCGCTTTGGGCTTTTATGGGACCCGTGATAAGACTAATGATGCCTGCTTAGGTTAATGTCATTCACAAGTCCTTCTTTCTGAATTTCAAATTGTATTTCTTCTACATGTGGGGGGGCTTTTATCAGAAAGCAGTGAAATGCTATGCCTAATTGCTCCTTTCTCCCACGCAGCCAAGTTTGCCACGCTCCCTAATGACTGAAAAGGCTCCGGCCAAACCGAAGGAGCTTGTGGTGTGAAGCCAGCACTCGTCTGATCGGCCCGGCTCATGTGGCGCATTGACTTAAATTATTAGCCATGGAGACGGGGTGGGTCTGTGCGGTTGGCCGCCTTCTCGGCGCTTCTCCACATGTTCTGCTCCTGGGAATTTGCACATTATATAAACAAGTCCGGCACAGACTCTGTACGAAGGAGGCAAGATTCACAAAAGAATTTATGACTTTTTTGAACTGATTCCTGGTGTTTTTTGTTTAAATAAAAGATTTCAGTGTGTCCCATACCAATCCAAAACCAAGGCTGTAAAAATAAACTAATGCAGTAAAATACCACATTGTCTCTCTTTTTGTTGCTGTTCTTTTTATGCAGTACAGCTTAATAGACTGGATTTTATATAGCAGTATGGTAGCCCCAATGTATGCATATGCTATGAGGATCTTCATTCAACCACGGCTGCTTGGAGCCTTGTACAAGTTACAGTGCTCAGAAATACTTGCTTAATTCTGTAATAATGTTGCAAATTTATTGGTTTCTTAACAAAAATCCATTGACAAGCAGTACAACGTGGTATGTGAGGTCTACGCTGGAAGGTAAAAAAATATTTGAGGGGCAACTATTGCCTCTAAGGTCTTAAAAATGGGGGCAATTACAGGTTTTTCGGCACGTTTTAAAAGTAGTAATTAACGCATAATTTTTCTGTTTTTAATGTGAAACGGGCCCAGATTAAAATGCATGCAGTAATCAGCATTTTATGCCTACACATGTAAATAAGAAGCTAAGAAGCGTGTTATTGCTGTTCCAAAGAGAAGTGTGAAATCATCTGTATATATGATAGAAAGCAGGGGATTATACTGTGGGCTTCAGGCTTTTATTTAGCCCTTAGTAGCCTATGCATATATGTATACTGTATTTGTTTATAAACGAAGTGTAAACATCCTTACAGGTTTTTTAATTGAAGTAGTTTACGGTGATTTTTATCCATCGTCTTCATAACGCCATTACACAGTAACACATACGCTTACATAAATTACCTATGTACTGTGAACGACTGCGCTGTTTGTATGAGTGTGTATTAGAGGCGAAATGAAAATTAAATGAAACGTATAAAATAAAAAAAAAGAAGGATTATATTTTTTTTCGAGATTTTGGGGGCGATTTACTGTAAGCCTCTCGATCACCGTTGTTGGGGCATTCTCAGAATTTTTGTTTTACTTTGCCCCGTTAATTTACCACACTGGGTAATATACTGCTTACATTCCGCGATGTCGGTAAGATATACACTCTAGAAAATTCTTCACAACCTACCTATCAAAGTATAAACTCTTCAGTTACTTATTAAGCTAACAAGTTATTTGTGGAATCGACATCCCATTTAGTTAATTAAATCCGGGTATTGTCATAATAACATATTATTTTAATTAACGTATTTTTCAGCTGATAGCACAAATGTTGAAGATGTATTACTTACTTCATGGGGAGATTCTAATTAACACGCGGTCATGTAAATCACAGAACGCAGCCTGCCGTCCTGCTGGAAGGTGAGCTAAGGATAGAAGTACGTTTGCTTCAGTAACTTTCTGCATGTATTTGACTTGTTACTCGTGGGGGAAAGCTTGCTGGGAAATAACTTGTTTTTTTTATAATGGTTTTGTGTGAATTAACATATTCAGTTTCTTTTCCCTAATGGTTCTTGAATAAACTCATGTTACAAAGCAAACGTGGGGAAAGAGACGGGAGATCAGCACACAGTTATGCACTGTGGGTGACTTGGAGTCACCAAATTACTTAACCGCGTGTTTTTTGGACTGGGGCAGGAAACCTGTGCGAATATAGGGAAAATATGCAAACTACAAAACATGCATGAGCCTGGGGATGAGAATCAATCCCACAGCCCGTGAGGTATGAGGAAACAATGCTGGGAAACTGAGCCATTGTGGCAGGCAGAAGACGAATATGCGCTTCATTCTTTTATGAAATGAATGCTAATGTAATGTTATCCATAAGATACTGCCATGAAGCACAACTTGCATTCTAGAATAACTGAAGTTATTGACGGAAGTTTTGGAGAAAAGTTTTCAGACGGACCCTAAACAAAAAAGTCATAGAACCTATTCTCAAAGTATTTAGGAAGCCATGCATGTCCACAACCTCATATTAACTGCCCGAGCCTGGCTCCCTTTACCCATATATACAGCTATTTATCGTTTGTTTCCGCTCTATGTGATCTGTGCTCCACGATCGAGCATAAGAGACGGATAGGAAATCCCTAGTGGACCCTAGACAGCGACAGTGTCCACATTCCATACTGTATGTAGCCGTTGTTCTGAATGCAGCTAGGCTTAACTGAATATTTAAATTTACATCTAAGCTTGGCTATAACCTTCAAAAGCAACTTGGAGTTGACTGGTGTTGCAATAATATTTATATATTGGTATTGACGTTCTGTGTTCATTGGTGATATTGTAAAAAATAGGCGCGTAAGAGATGTTTGTGATAATTGTGTACTGCATCATGATGAAGAGCCAAACACTTTGTTTTGAGGAAACATCATTGTGAATTACATTTTTTTTAATTAGTACATGTCAAACATGAATGTGTATACACTCTAAGAATATATGTATAGACATACATTTCATGGTTTTTGGACTCTTATTTAGTTCGTAAAATGGTTCCTATGACTTTGTCTAGCCGTGGTGTTCTTTGTCATCGCAAGGCATTTAATTTGCAATCCACAGACCAGGGAAGATAATATGAATGCAGTTAAAATATAAATCCTGATAAAAAAAAAAAAAGCAAGTGTACTGTAGTTACCATAAATACTGTAGTTTAGTATAGTATATGCTATTTACATACTGTACATTCTTGGCCATGGGAAATGTACGGTATTGCATTGTTGTATCTGCCATAGTTATGCACAATGAGTATCAAAGGGTTGAGTGAGAGCTGTAGTAATTTGCTGTAAATGAATAGCATCATCATTGCGGGACGTGGGTGTCACCGTCAGTGGGAAGGAGCTGGGTTAAAAAGGCCCGTGACTCAAGCGCACAGAGATCAGTCAGTGATTGGCTGCTACAAAAAAGGCAGGTGCTGAAAAGGAGCAGCAGAGACGCTCCGCTCCGCTCCGTCGTCCCCCATTACTGTGAGTAAATGGTCAATGCAGAGATATTTTTAACGAAACACAATGTTAATGTGAAACTGAAGAGGCGGTATCCTAAAACGGAGGTTTTACCTAAATTGCTTAAATGCGCTAGAATGACTATCCAAACAGGCATGTTTGAGGGAGTAGTTATGGAATATTAATAAGTATGTGAACATATAGCAATAATACCCTATTGGAAAATGTGTGATGTTAATTTTGTTCTTATTTGTCCATTTTCATTTTCTACACTGAGAGTATTTTCGGTATTCGATAACAGGAGCCTTGTGACCGACTCTGTGCACATCACTGGCAGAATGCATAGCGTTCCAGAGATGCTGTGGGCCGGTGACACCTCTGTAGGCCCCCAGGAGCCCGCGGTCACGTGACTTCGAAGTACCAACAGCGATAATCCCCCGAGGTGTTCTTCATCTCAACATGGAAATGTTGTGCTCAGCATTGGAGAGCAGAGTTCATCCCTCTGCCTCCCGCTCTCTCTCTCTCTCTCTCTCTCTCTCTCTTCCTCCTGCTCTCTCTCTCTCTCTCTCTCTCTCCCTCTCTCTTCCTCCCGCTCTCTCTCTCTCCCCCTCTCTCTTCCTCCCGCTCTCTCTCTCTCTCTCCCTCTCTCTGCCTCCTGCTCTCTCTCTCTTCCTCCCGCTCTCTCCTCTCCCTCTCTCTTCCTCCCGCTCTCTCCTCTCCTTCACTCTCTCTCTCTCTCCCTCTCTCTTTCTGGTGCTGCTTAATTCTGAAGAGCGCTGTGCAATAACCGGCGGCCGCGTATAAGTGCAGGACATGAACAAATCCTGTATTTTAGACACATCTATAAATATAGTATAAAGAAGTATAAAATGCACACAGTACACTTAGCAACAGACACTTCTCATCTTCTCTTTTTATCTATATAATTTCCTCCTGGTCCATGATATGTTGACACTATTTAATATTTATCTTTCTTTTTTTACTTTTACATTTTAATTCTTCCTATGCAAAGAAAAAAACACAACAGTAGAGTTTTATGGGCTAAACATATATTTTGTGCAATCCTCTCTGTCAAGCCTCTGCTTTGCACAAGTAATCAGGAAAATCCTCGCCTATGGGACGGACCTTGCGGAGTGCATCTGAGGTGAGTGGCAGGGCTTAATTCACCAGCCTGCCCCCCTGTTCTATCTCCTGCCACATCGCCCCCCCACCCCCAAGCTCCAGTCAATCCCGCCAATCCTCCAAGGCAGAGAGATCTATTTGCCTTCTAAGTTAGCTAATCACCTCCATTACCATTTATCAGTGCGTTTATCGAGGGGCTACTTTTCGGACCCACCCCCCACCCCCACCCCATTTTATCCTGCAAACTAAAAGGGAAAATGCTTCATACCCTTCCACCCAGCGGTATGAGTGGCTGAGCTGGAGTGCAGTGTGGCCAGCTGGAGCATTAGTATTAATTGATGGCTTTTGGACACACTGGAAAACAAGTGGCTGAAAGGGGAATTGCCCCCCAGCATCTCTCTCTAGAAAATAAATAAAAAAGTACTGAAGTAGGTATTTCTGTTAAGAGCCTCACAGGCTGTGGTATTGGCGCCACAAAGAATTCCCCTGTTTTGGAAGCCGTGACAGTGGAAACACGCGGGAAATCTCAGTGGACCCCAATGCCATGCGCCCCAGCTCTCTGACACAACCCGAGGTGGAACGGACATCAGACGGAGCCAAAAGCCTGACGGCATACTCGAGAAACCCATAGCCAGACCCGGCGGAGAGCTGGCGCGATCGAATTACCGTGGACAGAATGCCATAGATGTCCCTTTTCCCGTGGGCTGACTCCATTATCGGGGCAAATTAGATTTAAAACTCTCCCTGTGATTGGATGGGAATGATTTGCTCAGAAGCATAACTAGTCACAGCATGTATACTTTTCAAGGCTGGTGTTTGTTTCGTGGTTATAGGCTGCTGCGTAATTGTCAGCAAACTGGGATGCGACCAGACTGAGGAAATCAAAAGATTTTCATTTATACATATATCCTGCTATATATTAAAATGCTTATTTGGCACATTTGTTAGTATATGTCAGTGCTATCTAATATGATCAGAGGCATTCTAGCATAGAACAGAAACAAAACAACAGCTGAAGACACCACATATGCTAATTTACTGAATTACTGATTTTACAATTTAATTATTTTGTATGTAATGCTCATATCAACAATATGCTCACTGAAACCCATTTAGAATTCTATTGAATGTACCTGAATGAATGAATATTTCATTTATATAGTGCTTTGCAAGGCACCAAAAGCATTTAAAGGACCAGTGGGGTGCCACTTAATTCACAACCACTGTGCAGCACCCACTCGCCAGTGCGCTCACCATACAGTAGCTAAGGTGGTGAAGGGGTAGGAGAGGATTCAGCAATTAGACATGAGGGATGATTTGGAGGCCAGATTTGAAAGGGCCATAGTGGACAATTTTAGCCAATACATTTTAGCCAATCTCTACTCTGCCAAGGGATCTTTAATAACCTCAAAGAGTCAGGATCACTGAGGGCTTTTATGTGTCATCTGAAGGATAGCACCATTTTTACAGTGTCCCTGTCACTGCACTGGATCATTGAGATCCACACCGACCACGGGATGGGCTTCTCTGTTACTGCACTGGAGCATTGGGATCCACACAGACCACAGGATGGGCTTCTCTGTCACTGCACTGGAGCATTGGAATCCACACAGACCACAGCCATTTTCACCATTATGTCCTTATCCCCATTCACTGCAGGACTCCACTTTCTTAGTTGTCTATTGCTTTGAGTAAAAGTCTGTTAAGAAAATGTAAAATTGCTTAGCAAGTTGAAATGTTCGAACAGGTATAATATAAGAACTTACCTGGTTTTCCTAAACAGCTCACTGGATAGCCTTCATGCTAGTAGCCATTGATCAGAATGCACAGCAATTGCTCTTTTTCTATAACTTTTTTTGCTATAATTCATAAACAGCTTTGAGAAGATGGGAAGATGCATATCTCCGACAGATTTGAGTACAGGTGTGCCATTACTTAAATTAGCCCAAAGTAATGTATATTTAACATACAAGCTGGTCAATATTTGACCTTTTTCAAGAGTTTCATTTTTGTTATAAGTAATAATTAACTAAGAAGTCCACACACATGAAATTACTTATCTAGCTGAATAAAGAATTTAAAGAAAGAGAGATTTATTGACATCTCAGGGCACAGAAGAGGCATTAATCCGTTGCTTAAATAATACAAGCTGATAGACATTAGTTATGTTTTGTAGCAGCTAATCACATAGATGGATGAAAACAACTAATGTGGGATGGAAAAGAAGCTGATGTACCAGTCAAAGCAAGTCCCATCATACCCTATAATTGACTTTGTCAGGAAGATTAACACAGTGACAGAGTTAAAAACAGACAGGAGGGAGGAAACAATTACAAGCCCTTGACAAGACAACTGTAAAACCAGTCAGGAAGACACCTACAAAAGACCCAACCCGGATGAAAGCGATGTTAGCTAAGACACAAGTGGGATCAAAGTTTTCTCATCTAAAATACGAAAAGAGGTTAGCATCAAGGTAATTTTCGCCAGCACAGGTTTTTCAAGGGAACCACTTTGAGGAAGTATTTATCCTTTGTGAAGGGGACAAAGGGGCAAACCCTTTTTCTGCAGCCTAAAATAAATTCTCGGGTTCCAGACAATTGAACTGATCGACTGAGGTGCCCCCAGAGCATATGCTCAGTAGTTCTGGGATTAAAGTGAGACCAGAGAATGAAAACGGTGTCTGTCGTCCATATATGAGTGTAAGGTCAATCAGCAGCAGATAGATACGGCCT
Organism: Mormyrus lacerda; assembly: GCA_015163995.2. Lineage (NCBI taxonomy): Eukaryota > Metazoa > Chordata > Actinopteri > Osteoglossiformes > Mormyridae > Mormyrus > Mormyrus lacerda. Next base: position 14,196,700 of record JAABNX020000038.1, read on the forward strand.
TTCTGCCTTCTGTCTCAAAATTAATGCAAAATCCAATGCTGCATTTAAAAGATGAATTATTAAAATTATGCGTGAAATTATGTTTTTAAAATCACCTTGAAATTAGAATCATTTGTAATGATGTCAAAGTTTTTGTAAAATTTTTATTCCTTCTTGCTCATCAGGCAGGACATATGCGGTTCAATCATCGAAAGTCACCACCGGATGTTCAGCCATGTTGTTTTCACATTTATGTGTCGGAGAATAGGTATGTGGAAAAGCCTTACAACTGTGCCTTGTGGTACTGCCAATTACCGGGGGTCAGAGGTCAAGATCCCGCCCTGTTTCAGTCCTGGAAGGCATTCACCATCGTGTCAATATCTTAATTCGCTTTCATGTTCATTGTCAGCCTCTCGCTCCGAGGCGGACATTACAAAACAGCTAGCAACGCGGGCTATTTTTAACAGAGGCCCAGACCACACCGGCCTGTCAGAGACAATGACAGGGACAGAAGCGATATGTTGAAAGGTCACTATCGATTTTCGGCGAATGGGAGTTAAGCTTTTGCTGCTGTTTACTGTGCATGCTTACAAATATTTCAACCCTTGTGTGAAATGTTTTCTTAGCCGGCTGCCGACCACAACTCTACGTACATTGTTCAACATTCTTTTTTATAGCATCAGTTATTATTGTAGATTTAATTGATGCTTCTCAATAAGAATAATGGTTACTATAGAGTAACAAGCCTTCATACATCATAAACATTAATTGGGGAAAAAAGCAGCAAAAAATGCATTCTATAATTACAGCTATTGCTTCAAAGGATGAATTGTTATCTAATTAGCGAAGTACTACGATTCCTCAGATATGTTTGTTTTCACTAATTATTTTCAGACAGTGATAAAAGCTGACACTCATTTGCAGTGATAAGTGTGAGGTTTTCTTTATGGGTGAGTTTGGAATGCATTCTGCAGTGTAAATCATCCCGGACAATGAGATCCACCAAATACAAACATGTAAGAGAGATCAAACACATTGTAATTAACTCACCATTTACAAAAGCCCTGTGACAGTAGCTAAGATGCACAGCATTTTCCAACATTTTTATCTTGTTTTAATGGCTGCTGAGGTGGTTTGTGCTGTGGTCTGGTGCATGTCCCCCTTTGGTCAAGAGCACTGATTTTAAAATATGATTTTCAATTGAATGAGCAGCATTTAACAGATGCGTCGGGCTGCTGTGGGACCCCCACAACAATCGCCGCCCTGTTTTCAAACTTCAAAGAAGCTGATTAGGTAAAGATAACGTGACGTCATATTTTTATTTAAAATCACAAGAACAGACATAAAGAACTTTAAATTTAAAAAGAAATGAATACAAGTTGAAAATAGGTGTGCGGCCTTCCTGCTTAAATTCCTAAAAGAAAGGAACGCAATTCTTACAGGCATGGAACAGAAAATGTGTGTTGTTTGCGTCTGCAGTTCGTAAACATACATCACAGTTTCATACAGCATGTGTGTGTTTTGTGGGTCCAGTCACAGTCAATACATAATATAAATAGTTTCTTTGAATTTTATTCATACCCATATTTATTATTTACATTTTCTTTACTAATCAAAAATCATGTAATTACAATACATCCCGCAAATATTATTGTTTATCTTTTGTCATGAAGTGCGGACTTCATATTGCTGATTTTTTGTGATAAACAAAATAAACACACACACACATACACACACATGCGCGCGAGCACACACAGACACGCACAGACACGCACGTTTGTATGTATGCATGTACGAAACTGAGTTGAACACTACAAGCAATGACATGTGAAAGAGAGTTTTTGTGCATATATATTATCCTATAATTACAAGTGTTTCTTGTCTGAATTTGCTAGCCTTCTGTCAAGTTAATATGAAAAGTATATTTTCTGAAAGGCTTTTACGGTACATTCAGAAGGGTTTGGGCCACTCTGCTCATATTTGTGTCTCCACAGGACCTGATGAAACAGCACCCTCTATTGGACAGCTGACACTTGCATTGCTTCTATGGGCAGATTAGCTGAAGTAAACCAATTTCAATTTAACGGCTGACGGTTAAGTAAACGCTTCAAAGTAGGGTTGCACTCACTATTATCCCAGTATTAGGCATATTCTTACTTTTATTTTTTTTCTTATTCATCCACTGCATTATTTATTTAATTTGGTAAATGTGTTAATTCCTGTAGTATCCACCCTAAAATGAAGTGGTATATCTTAATCTTGAAACCACACAGCATAAAAGTTTTGGAAGGAGAATTTATCCCACCATGTCAAAGGGCCCAGATCTCTGGCACAGGAGACTTAATCATCTCTTACAAACCGACTCAACATGGTGACAAGACCATCTGTAATGCATTCATTATTCCAATGATCCCTGATGCATTTCCTCTGGTTTGGCTGCATAGTTAAAAAATCTGGCATGTCCGATGGATTGTAGCTATACTTGAGTGGAGGTGTACAGCCCTTGTGTGGATGGCTCTAATTAAAACTAAACACTGATTCAAGGGAAAGGAGCTTTACTTTAATAACTTCACTTTTATAGTCTCTACTTTTCACAGGTTTTCTCTAGTCATTATATATATACATATATATATATATATATATGAACTGATAACTCATCGTTGGGTGCGCCATGGTGACATAATAATACAGCACCTTTTGAGTTTTTAGGATTGGTTTAAATATGGCTACAGATTTGGCCTTAGACTGCACGGTGTTTACATGTAAATTGACGCACCCTTGTTCTGCCGTCTAGGAGGGTTTGTGCATGTTAATTTGCTGTGTGGACAGTTGTGACCTAATGGTTAGGGAAGCGCACTCATTATTAAAAGATTGCAGGTTTGAATCTGCGACTATCTGCCCCCCAAGCGCTGCCCCCCGGGCGCTGAATTAGCTGCCACATTGGCACATATGGGTTTAATGCAGAGAACACATTTTGTTGCTGTGGTGTGTCAACAATAGCAATTAATCACCAAATTCTATTCTAAAATTCTGTGAGAGGTGGGTGTTCCTGACTCGTTACTTTCAGTAGTGTGTAAGAGAGATAGGATATTTTTCTAAATTACTTTATTAGGTTATCAAATAAAGGTATATCGGGGAGATGCGGATATCAGTTGATGTCCAGTTCTACATGGCTTCTGTTCCCTCACGCTGAAAGGAAGACGTCAATGCAGAGAGTCGCATGAAACATTTGCCATCCTTCTGATATAGCCAACCGGTGGGAAAGTCAATACTTCTGAAGATGTGCAATGGAAAAAGGCAGAATCTAGAGTATTAACATTTTCATTAAATCTAATATAGCACGGCTGGCATACCTCCAACTACATCATTTACTAATTGCAATCAGAATGGAAAAGAAGGTGGCCTGATGTAATATTGAAGAAGTAGCGCTTCATGAATTACTTTAGATATGACTGGGGGTAAGGTCATATAATCAGTTTTATTATAGCCCATGCATACATTGAAGCATGCAGAAACCAAGCCTATTTAGTTATTAAAGGAAAAAAGAAAGTGTGAGACACTGATCCCTCCTGTTAACCCAACAGAGGCCTTTTAACTTTGACGACAGTAGGAGGTCACTGTATTATAACACAGAGGCGGAGTCTCTGCCGCATGATCACGATGAAAGACTCATCTTATCCTTCAGTTTGGAGTTAAACTTGACTCCCTGTCTGTGGTGTAATTTACTTCTGTACATAAATATTTGTATAAATATTCAGTTTTATAAATGCCAATGGTTTGCCCAGCCACAAGGGGGTGTTGTTATCCCCCGCCATCGTAGGAGATAATCTCAAGAGAGTCCCTAGTTCCAGTTAAAGCCAGGGCACATCTACAGTATTACGCTTTATTGAGATTCTCTTCAAATGACCATGCAGTGCACTTGTCAGTGTTTGGTTACGGTGCTTCTCTGATGACTTCAAAGTGGAGGCGTGATGTCAGAATAGGAAAGACAGGCAAATCCCTGGGGCCCCGGGCAGGAAGGGCGCCCTCTAGAGTGGCAGCTTACATAGTGCATTACAATGACAAATTTGTTTTATTTGTGTCTTCTGTTTCTCGCAAAAGTGAAAGTAAAGGACTTATATTTTTTAAATTATTTTTCTTGTTATTAGTAATTTAGACTTTGTGCTAAAAAAATGGTAATAAATTTCAGCATGTCGGAGGAGAGTGACCTGAAGGGCCCCCATATAATTATCTCTTAGGTCAAGACAAATTAGCATGTTTCCTAACTTTCATTCTCTACCTGGATGTACTTTACTCTTCAGTTCAGCAGCCATCCTAGTGATGGGCTGGACTTAATTGCCTATTATTACAGTCAGAAGACTAGAGAACAGTGGTGCTGGAAGTATGGGCGCTGAGGGTGCTTCAGCACCCCCCCTGGTTGTTTGTGGTAATGCAGTGTCACAATACTGGTGGGCAGTGTGCCCTTGCATACAGTAAAAAAAAAAAAAGTCAGTCTCTGTTTTCAAGCTTGTTATCACTCTTCAGCGAAGTTTTGATTGTTAGTACCCTGAATCTTTTTGCTCCTATGCTGAAGAATGATGTAGAGAACAAAATCCATGTATACCTATAATCCATTTGGGCAAACCGGCAGGCTGAACCAGTTTGCTTCAGATCTACCCGGGAAATTGAAAGGGAACCATACTATTTTTAAACATTTGTCAGGTTAATGTATTTAACAATTGCCGCAATATAATAGGGACCCCAATTTTAGAGGTGTGATGTAAAAAATAAAAAAATAATGCAGGTCAAGAGATTTTCACTCAGTGCCACGAAACAACAAGTGGGGACTTTTCCAGCTGTGTCTATGCTAGAAAAAAAAACAAAGATTAATTTTGAATGAAGAACAAGTTTGGCCTCCAGATGCCTTTTCCATTTTCTTTTTTTACAGTGACAGTAAACGCTCGGTACTGGATACCACAGGACATTTAGACGACTGTGCTGTGTGCAGCGAAGTACAGAGAGTGCCCAGGTTATGAACGAGATCCATTCCCCGAGTTTCAAATTATTATTATAATTACACAGTAGTAATAAAAATAACTAGATGTGGGTCTGAAGTTCAAGCGGACACAGTGCTGAAGCCACCCAATGTTTTCACGAGCGTCAGTAGAAGCCGTTGTATTTAACCCACATTTTTCATATAGTTGGCTTTACGGTAGCCAATTCATAAGTGTGAACCGTCTGTAAGTTCTTAACTGCCTGTACAAGTGTTCAGAATTTTTTGATATATAAACATATGACAAAACTACAGAGGTTCCACAGAACTACAGTACAGAAGCATAATAATTTCAAATTATTATATTTCAAATCCCCTCCCCCAATTTATATTCTCATATCCAAATTACAGGCTTTGTTATTCAGTTACAAGCCTCCCCCCCCCATTAAATTCTAAACATTCTTTCCAAGTTAGCGTTCTTGTTTTCAAACTTGCACCAAATACACATTTAAATGTTAGTATTTATGTGTAAAAAGCTTCTGGGGACTGTGGTCTGGTAAACAGTGACTCTTTGGAGGAATCAACTGGTTTTTGGAAAATATATTCTAATGTTCATCCTCTCAAAGGCTAGAAACACTTTCTGTTTTTAGTATAAAATGCATAAAAAATATATCAATGTTTTGTGTTATGGGAAGTACGGTAGCATTGTGGTTATTACAGCAGCTTCTCTCCTTCTTTGGTTTTATTTAGGATTTCTCAGATTTATCTGGCATTTATTGCCATATATATTATTTAAGAATATTCATATTGGAGCATATATCTCTACTGATGGTGTCAAAGATGCAAAAGGTTATTAATAATTTACATTTTTGGAGCAATATTAACACGGTCTTTATACAGATCTTACTTAATTCTTGTATTTCTCAGCAAGTTTCAATACAGATGCTGTAGTACAATTTTACAATTTCAGGATTCTAAAAGTGACAGAAGTGGCTTTACGGAATTCTTGTCCAGCTCCCAGGATTTACACCCTGGCATCAGCATAAAAGTTGAAGCTTCATTGAAATCCATGTATGTGATGTTGGACGCACACAATATAGTCCTTGAAAGCCCTAAATATCTTAAAAAATCCACAAACCAATCCTCTAGGCTGTGTTTTCTGCTCTTGCAAGTGGACAACAGTTAGGGAGGAAGATCTTCCAACTAATACAGGAACACAGAAACTGGATGGATATTTTATAATACAGTTTAATGATTCGCCTCCCTTTCAAAATGCTTGTGCTTCTACATTTATGCTATGTACTTTTTCCAAAAATCTGCTCCAAAATCAAAATCTAGTAATTCCCCAAAAACACACAGAAGAAGAGTTTGCTGTATTTTTTTAAATGGATGCCATGGAAACAGAAAGGGACAGCTAAGCAAGCTCTTTTCAAGCTACTGAGATCAATTTCTAAGTAAGCAGGTCGATACACTAAACCAGATCAATCAGGGAATATACTGAGCCGGATTCTTCAGGCTTTTCAGATGATATTTCACTTCCTGGGAAGGGATAGGAGAGAAGAACCTTGCGGCCAGCATCCATATTCAGGTTAGAGGGAGTCAGCCTGCGTGATCGGCAGCTCAGAGGATGCGAGGATGCAGCTTGTCGCTCAGCACACTTCTAAAGCCACTTGTTTGGCCCTCGTTAAGCCAAGCGTTCACCCCCGCTCTACTAGAGTCTCAGTCCTCTTCCCTTCATTAGGCTGTTATTTCATTAAATGATGCTTTAAAAGCTCCTCAAGGCTTTCAGCATTGCTTTCTTGGTCTGTTCTTAAAGTACATCCAAGGACATGGGATGTTCAGGCAATATACAGCCATGGAAAAAATTAAGAGACCACTCTACATTTTTAAACAAATGTACATTTTGAAATCCTGGTTTAATCGTGGTTTTGCCGGCAGCAAGTTACTTCCAGGTTCAAAATGACAGCAGTACACAAGTATAAGGTGAAGCAGGAGACACTGGGAATGAGCAGAACGGCCAGGTGACTTTCTGATGCTGGTTTTTCACTGGAAATGCAGTGAGCCTTTGGTGCCATATGCAGCACGCAGACGAATCACACAATACCTCGATGAGCCTTTTCCAGTGTAGACTTCCCGCACCTCCTGTACTGAAGCATTTTTTTTCCCTTCACTTCTACCGGAAGCCTGGAGACTATGAATGTGAAGCAGTGAATGAATCTCACCTCCAAACCGAGAGTTTGTTGTGGAAAAAGCACTTCGATTGTGATACATGACTTCACTGAATACACTGGTCAGGCTGCACATTTAATGGGCTGAACGTTTTTGGAGCTGAAGTAACCATGGATTTGCAGCAGTAAAGTGTTCAAAAGGGCTCAGTGATCATGAACCACTCCGTCTATACACAGAATGTACAGCTGTAAAAGGAGAGGAGAAGTGTTTGAATCCTGTGCCCAGCACAGTGGTACTATCACCACCGGACCCTTGTGCGTGACCCTTAGCCCCCAATTGCTCCAGTGACGAGATGATCCTACTTTTTCAAATGTATGACAATTTGGATAAACATCTGCTAAATTTGTAATTAAATTAATAATTCCACATTCAGTCCATTCATCTTGCTGAGTGGTGATTCTGCTTGGTGATTTTCACGCATGGTGGCAGAGAAAGTTTTTTTGGTAAGATTTATGAAATAGCGAGATCTTTCTTAGACGCCAAATGTCTAATGCAGCTTTTTGAGCTATTGGAGAAAATGCCCCGTTTCAAGCGGTACTACAAGTAAGTTTCAATATTATTCCACAGCGCAGTGACTCTGTTAATTACTTAATGCTAGCTTAATTCAGATGTCTTGGTACCTCTCTGCAGTCAGTTAAACCCAAAGGGAGTGAGATCCAGAAGCTATTGTAACTCTGTATTCATACTCTTCAAATTGCTGGATAACTGTTATGAAATATAATCACATAATAGCTATAGATAATAATGTGGAATGCCAACCTAACCATCTGTCTTCTGATGGAAGGATCGGGCATGTCTAGAAAATGAAATGTCACTCTATTCTGCATAGTATAACTGGGAGCATTTATTTTTGGCATCACACACATTGAGCTGTAGAGGTTCCTGGACTGATGCCATGCTTGCTTACATCCATTTACAAAGAACATATTGAAGGACAATTAATCAGATCGTATCTAATTAAGTACAATAAAGAGCTGTTCTCTGAAAAGTTATGGTTTCCATGCCAACCTGAAGTGGAGAAATGCTTAAAGCGAAACACATCAGTTACATGCTTACGTTATCATTTATATGCTGTAGCGACAATTATAAACTATTACACATTATATTATACATTATTAACTATTTCACTATGATATTCATTTATATATATATTGTTTCACCTGCATATCCTATTATCCTAACCCTAACCCTAACCTTATCATACTATACATCATCATATAAAGTGAATACAACTGTTTTACACTATTTGTGCTTAACATATTATTTGGCTGAAAAATGGAAATTGAACGACACTCATGAATTACCAGTTATTCTATTTCAGCAGAGGATGAAATAAAAACTGCATGTATATTGTGCTGTGCAAATTATCTAAAGGCTATAAGAAATGCTGGATTTAAAACAAACCAAGTGGCAGTGAAGAGGATGAAAACGATGAGATGGGCTGTGAAACTGCAGCAACTTTTTCAGACTACACAGAACAGAAATATTTTCAGCAAATACAGTTGGAAGAAACATTTTAAAAAGAAAACTATGGACTGTCTGAGCAGGATTTAAAAATAGTTACAATAGTTACAATAGTAAGAATATGCATCACTTTATATTATTTCAAATGTAACCAAAAATAAACCACCATTGAGTTGAATTGTAACATTAGGCAAGCTGGCAATTACTGAGTAATACCACCCCTCTGAATCGACACGGTGCTTTTAGACGTCCCATAAGTGCGGGGCAGGCAGGCGGCCAAAATTAAGCTTCCTCTCTTTGGCTGGAGTGATGTGAAGACAGTGTGGTGGGAAAAATGTATGTTAAGATCTTTAGTGCTTAATGTCCTTCCAGTCGTCGATCACTTACAGCAGGAAGTTGGCAGAGAAGGTGATTTTTTACAATCATCACCCAGCTGAGAATCAATGTAGGGACAGGTGAGAGATAATCTATAAGTGTGCAGTGCAGAAAATTAAAAAAGGAAGAAAGGTTTAGCTAATAGATCATTGCTGATCTACCAACATGCAGATGTTAGCTTTTTCAACAGCCAAAAATTGTTTCATACATTCTGTACCAATGACTAAATAACAATGGTAAAGGTTTGTTGCTATGGTGACTAAGCAACCGTGGTGATGAAGGATGAAGGTCTGCAATATAGCATTCAATAAGAAGCCATGAGTAATTTTGAAAGAAGGGGGTTTTCTCCAGTATATAATTGAACGGAGCTGCATTTTCAATGTCTGTCTTTGCCTGTGAATTAGAGTCCCTCTTAATCACACATAAATGAATGTGTCATGGGTGTATGTTTGGTCTGAAGTGCCGCAGCCGTGCGACACAATGTAACGGCAAGTTGTGGTAGGACTTTCAAATCAGTGTCAAAAATGTTACTGAGTATAAAATGTAATGTATGAAATGAAACGTAAGAAATGCATTTTAAATTTTTATGAAATTTCATAAGTTATTTCCCGAGGAGTTGAAGGGACAGAAGGTATAGAACTGACCCTTTTACACAGCAAGTAAATAATAGTAAATTATTTGAAAAATTTCACATTTTGCCTTAATTGGTAACATGCTTGGGGAAAAATATTTAGTGTAATACAAAGGAAGAAATGGCAACAGGGAGAAATAGAGCCTCATCCATCCATCCATCCATCATTTTTTAACCATTTATAGCAGTAAGGGTCATTTAATTCATCTGCCGAGACCAAGTCATTACCAAGACCAGATTGTATCTAGACCGAGACAAGGAGAGACCAAGTCAAGATCAGAAACAGACTACATAACACAGCACGCTATAAAATGTGAGGGGCGGCATGGTGGGGCAGTGGTTAGCACTCTCGCCTCATACCTCTCGGACCAGAGTTCTTGGGGTTTCCTCTGGGTCCTGTGGTTTCCCCTGATGGTCCAAAGACATGCTAATTACTAAATTGCCCACAGGTGTTCATGTGTGAGTGAATGGTGTGTGAGTGAATGGAGTGTGAGTGGATGGAGTGTGAGTGTGTCCTGTGATGGGCTGGACCCCCCCTCATCCTGGGTTGTTCCCCGCCTCGTGCCCGTAGCTTCCGGGATTAGCTCTGGACCCCCTGCGACCGAGAAGGATAAGTGGCTTGGAAAATGGACGGATGGACTATAAAATGTATACGTATGGTAAGCACCATCTTGGGGCTCGGCAGCATAGCCTAAAATTTTTGTTATAGTATAATTTGAACCATGGACATTTATTTTTTGTTTAACATCAATGTAAATGCGTCTGTACAAACTTAACATTTTTTAAAATAGGACACACCTTATTGGTTGCATTTGAAGCAGCATGTTTTACACCCAATCACAGTATTGTATTAACAAACCGATGAATATTAAGCCATTGTGATGAATATTGAGGGGTTTTTAATGAGTGATCTTAACTGGGGTCCAAATAAAAACAGGAGTCCTCTATGTCAGAGATCAAGACAAGACTCTGACAAGAGTCAAAATATAGTTCATTCTGAGATGAGACCAAGACAGCAAAAAAACGGTCTCGAGACCAAGACCGGTCTTGAGTACAACACTACAAGGTAGCACTGTGTTTTCATACCACTAAGGGCAGAACTATTCCTGCAACAGTTGAAAAATCATGTGATTATTGTGAATAACTGAAGTCCACATTTTTGCTCCCTCCCGGCTCCATGCAGGACAGTCCACATTTTTGCTCCCTCCCGGCTCCATGTAGGACA
>JAABNX020000038.1:14308749-14327098 GCA_015163995.2 Mormyrus lacerda
CTACCTCCAACCTACCATGAGTAAGAATTCCTGTGCTACCTCCAACCTGCCATGTGTAAGAATTCCTGTGCTACCTCTAACCTGCCATGTGTAAGAATTACTGTGCTACCTCCAACCTACCATGAGTAAGAATTACTGTGCTTCCTCCAACCTGCCATGTGTAAGAATTCCTGTGCTACCTCCAACCTGCCATGTGTAAGAATTCCTGTGCTACCTCCAACCTACTATGTGCACCGAATCATATGAAATTGATTGTGGCATTAATTCATTAAGTGGTGCCTGCTGGTGCTCGAGTGACGAAGCGCGAATTTAAATTGTACGGCATCTACTGATTAGACGCATTGTATACGCTGTGTACAATTCAAAGGACGGCACTTTCATCTCTTCATCAGGCCAGAAAAATGCAACATTAGCGGCAGCCACATGAAGCAGAAGATCAAAGGTTGCAATTCAAGCCCACCTGCTATGTTTGACATTTTCACTTAATTAGCATTTACCATGAAACTAAACAAAACCCTCGATGACACTGACAACAGACACCCTGATTATAGTCCAAATCATCGTTAAACAAAGAACAAAAAGAGAATATAACAATTTAAAAAAAATATATAGTCTGTCATTTATGATTGAAGTCAAAGGGCCCAAAAAACTACGCTATTCCGAAAATATGTAAATATAGTAGCTGCGAAGCAATCACCTTAATATATATATATATCCCACTCTCTATGTATGTATGCATGCATGTATTTATTTATTATTTATGACACAAAGTGAATTTCCTTTGATTTCACATCTCGTGTTTGTTTTAGACAAACGCTCACATTCGCTTCTCTGATGCCTGGTGACTTCGACATCCACCATAAGTCATTTTTCCCCCTTTCCCCTCATTTTGTGTAAGCTTGTATTTCTAATGGTAAATCTGACATTTATCATAGCAGGAGACGGCCTGTGTGATAAAGGGAGAATTATGACTGTAATGGTGCGGCCTGACAGACGCCATGAGTCTGAGCGGCAGAGGCTGCCATTGCGGGGGGTTCGGGGGCGACATTAATGCGATTCGGATATGAGGGAGCGCCACTCCATCATGGCTTACGTGAACTTAACGGAGAGGAGCGGAGTTATCACTGCCAAAGTGTGCAGGGACATGCTGTTGAGCGGGACAGAAAAAGCTAACGAGGTTTAAACTGACAATCCAGTAGCTTGTGTGAACTCTCAGGAAGCACAAACAACACGCTGAATGCAAACGACAGGTCTGTGACTTCCCAGATTCAAAAAAACATGTAGAACCACAGCGGTAAAGGAGAAGGTATAGTTCAAAGAGGCTGATGCAACCACGGGGAGATATAGACCTACCTCCACGGCAAACTGCTGCAGACCACCGATGTTAATGGGACCTTCCTCCGAGGCGTAGAGATTGCAGCCCCCCACGCAGAGGTCAGACGTGGGACACACCATGCCGCATGTAAGCCCCAACGGGTTGTCCGACAGGATGGCCTTTGCTGCACCGTAGTAGTTCTGCAACAGACACATGTGCCCGATGCATATGAACGAGAACAGCACACGGGAACACATAAGGGATTATTAGAGATCCTCAAAGGCCCTGAATGATTCCAGATACAAAGAACCAACTCCGTACAAGTTATGGTGCTAAGGAAGATTTCAAAAATGATTATAGAACTTTGGCACAATTTCTTCCCTTTCAAGCCTAACTGGGCATGGAGATTTTTTTTAAGCAGAATAACACTTTAGCATCAGAGTTACAAACTGGCAGCTCAAAGTACAGCCTAAGTATATCTGCGGCTTAAGACTTAATCTAATTCCACGTCTTCCGCGAAAGGTGGCACTGAGCAAAACTGCAGCCCATTTCATGCAGAGGGGCGGCTTTTGACATTTGTCGGCTATTTCTTTCAATTCAATACATCTGTCCAATAACAGCGGCACCCTGACTGAAGATGCTTCTCGTTACCAAGGTGTCACAGAGATCAGCTCCATACCAGTTCTTAAGTCCAAGGCCTTTGTGAGGTGGAACACATCATCATACCATAGCTTATTCATTTGATTTGGCAATAACAACATGTTTGGAGGGGCAGTGTGTGACTCAGTGGGTTACGGTGCTATGCCTATAATCAGAAGTTCACCAGTTTGAAGCCCAGGGTCACTCTTGGACCCCCAACCGTGGCCCTTAACCTCAACTGCTCCAGGAACTACCTCACCCTGCATTCCACAAAAAAAAATACACAATAAATAAAGACGAACAAAAAAAAAGTTAGATAAAAGCTAGTGTAATGTTTTGTATCTGTTATTCAGCGACATCATCATGCAGACTGAAACTGGAAAATGCTAAAAATTTCATTTCCATGGCCTTGCATGTATTTTTCATTTGAGGTTGCAGTTACAGTGTTCTCGTGATGACTCCTCTGCTCTGATGCCATATTAATATTTAGACTACTCAGACGGAAGTGCTCCATACATATTTTTTCCTTTGTGAAATAGTTGACACACTCCATTTATTTGAAGAAGGGGTTTAAGTACCACTGTTGCATAAGAGCTTAAATTTTGAGCTGGGAGGCAAAACATGTCTCACTGTCACTGATGGCTCCTAAAACAGTGAAGCCCGCATTTATCTAACAGCTGATTACCAGCAAGAATTCAGAAAGATTACAGCCGCCACCCTCCCTTTCATTTCTGAAATCAGTGCCTAACTTGACTTCTGGATGGCAAATAGCGGGCGGAGAGGTTGCTGGATTTTTCAATTTAGTTTTCAACGAAACACTGTAACAAGCACTCCTAGGATAATGATAACTGAGGCCTTCTAGTATTTTTGCAGGACGGCCATTCAATGGCCATAGCAGAGAAAAAGCTGAAGGTTACTTTCATTGTCACGTATGCCATCATTATGCCCTCCAACAAATTTCTACATTTTATTTGTTCTGAACATTGTCATTTAATGCCCCTGTTCACACATAAGTGTTTACCGTTACCTGGTCAATGCACTGCACACTGCACACTGCACACTGCGTTTATATTTATATATGAGGACCGAATGGGTCACAGGAAAAACAAAATTACAACAGCAATAAAGTAACACATACAAGCTCTGAAATACAATCAATGGCTGATTTCAATAAAGAAAACAGCACATTAATAGTAATAATAGCAATTAATTTTCTTAAATGTCTCTCTTTTAAAATATAATCTTCAAAGTTGTTCTTGTTGTGGTTTTTTACTGAACGACTATTTCAACTTAATTTTATGAAAAAATTAAATACAAATAAACACTGGGAACTTGTATACAGAAGTTCAGAATTTTATCTAATGTCTAAAGCAGTGTGATTTAATTGACATGCCCTTTGAATAGAAAAGGTTACATTGACTATTTAAACAGATAAGACCTGTTTCAGAGTTTCAGCTGACCATTAGTTGTGTCGTACTTCATTAAAGTAAAACCATTAAGCCTTTCTGGCTATTTAATTAGAAAGTCTATATAATTGGTGCATGTCTACTCTGATTATCCTGGCAAAACAAAACCACTTGAAAATGGACTTTAGTGAAGACGAAGAGACAACAGTGCAGCTTTTTGTTGTTTTAAAACCTTGAGTTCAGAAGAAAAGTCATATTTTATGTCTTAAGCATAATTGTGATTAAATTCAAATATGCAATATCAGAGTGGTAATCTATTTTCAGTTTGAAAAATAATTAGTCTTGATGGTAACACTCCTTTACGTAATACCAAGCAGTTCAAAGAGAAAGTTAAACGTTACTGTTATTTAAATCTAATTCTTTCATTAAGTTTAATTCTTTAATGTTCAAGAAATATATTAATTATTATAGGCCTGTTGAAAAGAATTAATTTAAAGAATTGCTTAAAATACTTAACATACATAAAGCATCAGAATATCATTTACTTGCCAGAGATAATATTACAAAACCAGTTTCTAAAAACATGTCCTGCGTACAATTTTTAAACTGAGAAGGTCTCTGCCATTCTGCTTTCGCTAAGAAATTCAAATCATTCATTTGTGCAGTGAGGCCATGTGCTAGAAATAAGTTTTATTCAAAAATACAGATCATGGTTAGATGGCAATGGGTACATGTTACACTCTGTACCTCATTCGCAGAAAAAGAGCAGGTGTTGTATCATGAGCTACAGCAATAGATGATATTAAATGGCAATTAATAGCAACTTTAGGATTCCAGGATATCAGTTTGCATCGTATAAAAAATTGTGTAGTTGCTTCCAGAATCAAGATAACAAAAGCAATTAAAACAGACAAACAAACAAACAAGCAAAAAATAAATAAATAAATATACAGACATCTTACCTTGTTAGCAATGCAACTAATGAAGGATTTAATGTCCAGATTGGTTGGGCAGCTTTTCTGACATGGTGCATCCGCACATTTGAGACACCTAAAAATAAAATAAGAAAATACATGTATTTATTTCAGTGATTCACTTCACCACCAAGCTCATGTAATACTGGACGTTTCCCGCCTAGCAAACACACAGATATAACTGTACGAACACGTGCATTCTAAAAAGACTTCACGGATACATAAAGTTCCAAGAGAGCAAACTGGACAAACGTGCTTTTGCCACAGAAAATAATTAAAGGACAGTCAAGCTTGTGCTAATGCAAGGAAGAGGTATGTACTGAAATGGCGTACCAAGTACCAAGAGAGAAAAAGAGATGGAGAAGAAAGGGCCAGTGCAGCCAGCCTCCTGTAATAATACCGTCTCGCAATTCTCCAAGCTCACTGCGGACTAAAGTGCACGTGGCTCCCATTAATACCACTTATCACCCTGACAGAGGGGTAATTACAGGAGTCGCGCGGTGCGGCAGCTACCACTGCAACAGCAGCGGCTGCACAGGAAAGCGCACCCGCAAGATGTTTTATTAAATCTGGGTGGTTGATCATCAAGTGACATTAGTGTTGACCTATTTTTGTATTTGACAATAAATTATCCCTTGCCCACAGCATAATGGATATTGCATCATCCCATCTAGCGGAACAGCCACCGCTGCAACATGGGGAATGAGCACACAATGCAAAAGTTAAGTTAAATGCTCCTGAGGTATAATCCAGGAGCCTGTCTCTTCTCCAGGCCCAGTGTGATTAATATCACAGGAAGAGATAAAAATAAATAAGTCAGACATGTTTCAAATAATGTGCGTCCGAACTTACCGTAAATAAAGCAGTAAATGCACACACAAACACAATCTACTCAAACTCAATCTCCTAAGTTTGTACTCATCAAAAATTTCAGCCGCTACTTAGATGTAAATGTTCAATCCTAAGAAAGTCCTGTTGCACTGCTGAATCTAAGCTTTGCAGGAATATAAAGATCTGTATTTAAACTGCGTACAGTAGTAATACCGTTTGCTCAGTTTTCTTTTTTAAAACTGATGCATCCCCCTTGCTGTCACTAGAGCTTAAAACCTTTGGATCTGGATCTCAGCCTTAGGTCGCCTCCAGCCTTGCTGGTTTATTTTATTACATTGCAGCAATTGCATTAGAAGAAAAAAAGGAAAAAAATAAATAACCAAAGTGCACTCCAGCTTACCGAGCCAAACAAAAGCAGCAGCGGGCAAGGCAGGAGAGGCATAGTTCAGAAAGTTGCAAAAAAAATAAATGAAATGAACCATTTACACAGAAATTTAAAATTTGTTTTAAGCTTGGATGTGATCACAAAACTATAAATACTTTATTACAAAATACCAAATATCATACGCAACCACGACAACAAAGTTTTGTTTCATCAGTATAAAACCCTAAACTATCCAGCACTTGCATCCCGTTGCCACACCATCATATAAATTAGTATAATATGTGACTATTCAAATACTGATTCCAGTGAATTAACCGTTGCACTTTTTCATCAAACGTGGATCCTCAACATATACCAGTGATAGTTCTGGTTTTACAGCAATAATTGAAATATAGGATCAGTTAAATAATTTTACAACCATTCTAAACATATATTGATGGTGTGCCCTACACACACATCCAAAGCATTCTAGCTAGCTCCGTTCAATTTAAACTAAAATGAATATTTATCAATATAGATGAAACAATACATTGAATATGAAACAGATAATACTGTATGGTGGTGTTTTATTAAAAGAAAATAATAAAAACAATTAAGATTTAGGAACTAAATACAAACTTGTATTAAGAGGCTTAGAACTAATGGGAAAAGAACAAAACCTTAATTGTAAGAAAAGAGATCAAACACACAAACATCATACAATAAAACCCCTATGCATAGAAAACCTAGTCTGTAAGATTCTGAGTGAAGAACAATTAAAGATTTACAGAAACCTGATGGGGCCGATCACAGAGAACCCAAAAGGAAAATAACCTGTTTACCGTTCCACCATATCAAGCTAATGTTGGCTTTATATTGGAAAGATTTTTTTCCCCCTGCTTTTTCCTCTCAAGGTAACATTAACACCACAGGATGATACAGCTACATTTTAGACTCTCATTCATCTCCCCGGCCAGCCGTCCAAGTGCATGGTAAATGTCAACAGAAAATAATGCGGACACAAAGGCAGTCTTATTTGTTCAGGAATTGCCCTGGGTCACAGTAATTCAGGCAGGCTCACAGAGCACCCTCACAAAAGGACATTTCTGAGCTCTGCACCTTCGGAGCGACACCTGTGGTTTCCGGCGCATAATAAAATCAAGTTACTATACGACTTATTTCCCTGAGTGTTCGCACAAAGCAGTTCCACGGCTTCCCGCCTCCCATCTATGAATGAGGCATTTCACACACTTTGTGATATTCCGGGGCAATGCAAACCCTTTGTGCGCACGTCTGCCTAATTACGTAATTCATGTTTTTTCAATGCCTATGCATTCAAACAGCCACGGTAAAACAGAACCTTTGTGAAGATCCACAGCGGTTGCCCAAACAGGAAGACCTTAGTCAACCATGTTGTTTTAATGCTAATAGCCGAAATAACTATTTCCAGCTGCCAATGCCAATTTTGTATTTATTTATTCGTTCTTTCAGATTAGTAAACCGTCATCAACACAAAAAAGGAAGACTTCAAAATCAGCTATCAATCATCATAACGATCTATATAAGGCATACAGTTCTATGTGTTTAAAACAATTAAAACTTTCCTTTACAAATGCCATCATGTATGCAGAAGGTTAAATGTGCTGTCAAAGGGATGCAGCTTTAAAAAGACTATTAAAATAATGGCTACTGATTGAGCCATTTGCACTAACAGCATCTGAAAGTGTTAAAATCAACTGATAATATCCCATTATAATCGTAATATTCTTAACATGCAAAGGCAACGCAATTTGAAAGAAAGCAGTGACTTTTGATGAGAACAACAAATTAGCCGTAAAGGTCATTCCTTAATCAGAATTGCTAATATATCATTTTCATTGTCAGCGTGAGGAAGAAGGAATTACATTGCCAAATCAACAATTAACACTTACACTGCGGAATTAAAAAAAATGTACAAGCAAATTAAATTCACAGCATTCACTTGAAACGGCAAAAACGAGAATATAAATTACTCCAAAATTTTCAAAAAAAAAAAAAAAAAAAAAAAAAAAAAAAAGGACACAACCAAGAAGTTTTATTGGAAAACAATAAAAAGACACAGGAAGAATCTTAGTGGCAAAAAGAAATCTCACCACATTACGTATCAATTTTCAGATTTCATCTGGGTGTAAATGTCATGAAATACAGTTAATTCTCAACAGTGAATACAGGACACTATACTCATATAGTAAATATATATTTCTGTAAAATATACACAAAAATTTAAATTCTGAGACTGGGATCCATTAAAAAAGATTCTCGTACTTCAGAAACAAAAAAAGACATTTAGAGTAGAGTAGAGTCTCAGAGTCATAAAGAGTTTTTTGACTGATGGCCACATCTGCGATTTTACTCTCTACCTCAAATAATCCAGACGAAATGCCATTTCTCACCAGTTCCTGGCCGCAGAGAGCAGAAATGAGGCAGCACTGAGATGCAGTTATAGCACAGAAACATCTCGTGTTAAAACTGTCAAAGATATCATGCAATCTTCTGACAGTTGTCCCTTTAGTTTCACTTCTTGGCCTTTACAATTGTAAGCCACCACAATCTTTTTATCAATCCTTATGGTGCCATTGGCTCAAAGGCAGAAGAAATAGAGACCTGTCAAAGTCATATTAAAGTAATGTGTATCAATTTGTGCCTCAAGGGTCAGTCTTGGAGCTTTTCCCTCTCTGCCTCATCATTAGTAAACGTGGATGTAATTTTACCTGCCATGCAGAAGACCAACCACTAGCAGTCAGTAAATAGGGGAGGATATTTCCACAAACGGCTGCAGCTTATCGAACCTCCAGATCAAGGATTTACAGAAACCCAAGTTCCAGCATTGATAATTTAACACCAAACTGTTGGTTATTTATTTATTTATTTTTGTTGTAAAGTGCAACCATAAATTAATACTGAACATAGCAAAAGTAGCTAATTAATGACAGTTTATAAAGCCAAAAACTGGCATTAAAGCTCATTAGCGAGGTGTACTGTATATAGTATAACTTCCATCTGACTGTTATTGTATAATTTATACACCCTGTTATAGCTTTCAATATAAGATTAGTAATTTAAAAATTATTTTGGGTGACAAAATTGGGCAACACTGCAATATTTCCAGACCACTGGGGTCAAACTTGGTGCCATCACTTTGCAGGTAGAGTTTGCCTGTTTACCAAATAAGGGATATTACTGTGCAACAATAGATTGCAACAGTATTGGCAATATATATAAATATATCACTCACTATATATCACTCACACACACTAAAATGTAAGTGCGTTCTAACAAGGATCACATATGCTGTGTAGGTATAGCATAACTGCAAAATTGCCAAAAAGAAAAGGAAAAAATAAACCGAAAAAGAATAATGATGGAGATGTTCACTGTGGACACCAAATATAATAAGAGACATGGGGAATCCAGGCAAGGAGAAGAGCTTCATGCCATGTTTGGCGGTTTCCACAGGAATCCCTAGAGCTTTCCTCGTATGGAAGCCAACACAGGGCCCAAGAGGGACAGCAAACAGCAGCATGCAAACACGGACAATGCATGGTGCTATCAGCACAGGCAGATGGAGAAGGTTAAAGAGATGGCCTTCAGGTCCACTGCGGTTACAGCACAATCACCCCAACAGCTCCACTCGACAAACCCTGACTGCAACGCAACAACATTCCACACGCAGTGCAGGCAAACTGCGAGAAGATATACAGCTGTGCTTGTAATGCTATAAAGGCTGCCTATACTGTACCAAAGGCATCTGAAATGAGCGGCATCCTTCTTTTGCTCTGTTCTTATTGCAAGAGTAGTGTTCATCACGCTACTGCTTTGACAACTCACTTTCACCTTGACAATTTAATAATGATCATATTAACAAGTATTTCATTACCCTTTAAGGTGAAATTTGACTTTAAAATCACGACAAACTGTTTATTCAGCAATGTCTTACACGTCACACGAGAACTATAAGTATTTTTGACCAGTTCTACGTATTTGTGAAACCATTCCATTCCATTTGCATGAAAAAGCAAAAAAAAAAAAAAAAAAAAGGAAAAAGAAAAGAAAAGAAAAAGTTCCTCTTCTGAGAATATAATCGTAACATTTTAATATTCATACAGGCCACTACATGCAGGGACTGTATTCCTGTAAACAAACCATTTGAGTGCAAATAGTAACACGGAGTGCAACAAATGATCAGAACAGTTACCTGCAGAGGACAGCAGAGAGCAGCATTAGGGAGAATTATGCTAACCATACACACAACAGTCTCTGCACAGAGGTAAATTACAAAACACACCATCTGTGCCACTCTTATTAAAGGCTTTTACATGTTTTTAACATCCTATTTAACAATCATGGTAAAAATCAAATACAATACAAATATTTATGAGAATAATGCAAACGATTATACAAAATACTTATATTTTTTCTTAATCTAATGAGGATTTATCCTCAAATGTAACCACCCAGAAACGAAGGTCAATGCCCGGCGACAAGGGCAGCAGGGGTCAATCAATGATGTTCCTTCGGCTCCTCTGTTCCTCCGGTGAGTCTCTCAAATCGGAGAAGGGCTTAAAGAGGCAAACGCACCACAAAATTGTTGTTTAAAAAATGAATAAATAGCCACGAGCACCTCCATCAAGGAGACCCAAGTTTAAGGGAAGGCCGCCATCCATCCGGTCAGGCCGCGGCATCTGCCCCTACTCCCTCATTCTGATGGTCGGCCCAGTTGATTAGGACATGGACAGGAATATGCAGCATCTTTCCATGCCACGCCGGGCATGCCACGGCATTCATTAGCACTCTCGGATTGATGGCCTTTCCTTTGAGGCCCCCGCACTGTCTCACCGTGTCGCCTGCCACCCCCTCTTTGCCCTTGTCAAGCACAGGTCAGCGTTTCACACCAGCCAATGATGAAACATTCATTCCCTCACCCTACATTTTTATACAGCATTTGCCGGTGATAAACGGTGATGTGAAAAGGGCTGCGGCT
The DNA here is from genome assembly GCA_015163995.2 of Mormyrus lacerda. NCBI lineage: Eukaryota > Metazoa > Chordata > Actinopteri > Osteoglossiformes > Mormyridae > Mormyrus > Mormyrus lacerda. Next base: position 14,319,299 of record JAABNX020000038.1, read on the forward strand.
TCACAGTGTCAGCAGTGTTTCCATGATGTCACGGTGTCACATGATACAACATGCATGCAGTCCTGACACACACTGCAGAATATGCTAATATTTGACTGGTGGTTCTCTGTGTTTTTAATCATATGGTTGGCTGCTCTCCATACACTGTATACTGCATTATTACTAAGCTGAGAGTAATTATGACCAAGTTACCCAATTAAGAATAAAGGGAAAAATAATCATCACAGAACAAAACATGCTTAAGAAAAAACTGCTTTGCTTCTTTTCCAGGGAATTTGTTTGTACTGAAAATATCTAAAATGCTTATCAGTGACACACCGTTACACCCACATCTTCAAAAATCATTCTCATACAATGGCAGTAAATAGCCATACATTTTACATAGCATTGCATCGCAAAACAAATAAAAAATCAGTTTATCACATACTGTACAAGTGCTGACCTTCCCTCTTAATTTTTTCATCACATATTGAGCTTCAGGAAAGATCTATAGCAATTCGCTATGCAGATCACCGATACTTACAAAAGGCTGAAAAAATAACGCGAGTGATACAGCTGAAGCTAAAAGCCTTGAAGAAATCAGCCACCGGGAACATACCGGAAACAACCTTTCATTCATTCCTGCGGAAAAAAAGTTTCCTTTAACTAGCGCCATATTGATACAAAAAAGCTGATATTGTTACTAAGGGAATAGTGAATATTTCATATGTTAAGGGAAATACCAGAATATGTTTAAGCCCCTTGTGTGCCATGAGTATGTCACTAGCTATATTGCATAATTATTTGCTCATAAATCACAGTATATACTTTCTACTTTCCATTCCAAGGCAAATAAGGATTCTGATTGTCAGAGTCACACCACTTCTTAGCTCCTGAGCATTAGACCATAAAGCTTAAACCTTCTTGTGATCATTTGCAGATAAAGGCTTGCTGTTCAGACTTTGATGTCCAACGCTATTAGCTTTTTTTTGGTGGGGGAATCCAATTCTTTCATCAAATTTGTTGCACAGCTCAGTGGGGGGTCAGCTACAAAGGAATTAAATCAGTTGAATGTTAATGGATCTCCATTTTCGCCATGCAGGCTTTAGGGTGGTTGGTTTTTGTGTATCTTTAATTTGCTTGGCACGAGGTGTCCATTTTTTACACATACATGTTAGGAAGATATGTGTCTTTTATGAAATCTTCAAAAGTCTGGAAAATAGCTAACGATCACTCATAATAAATATCCAGCTAATTATTTTGATTATGTTTGTCTGTCGCCAATGACATATTCCTGTTTAAGATGCCTAGATTTCAGATAAAGATCACATTAATTAACATGCAGGTGTTGTAATCCTATTCTATTAAAAAACAAACAAAACTCTTATACCTATGAAAAAGATCAGCCCCTTAGCGGTAGTGCTTTATATAACACAAGATTCATAGATAGATTCTTAGCAATACACCAATTAAAAAAAGAAAGGTAACATTTTCTATTGCAATCTAGCAAAAATAAACACAGAGTTGTCAACATTTTTCAAATAAAGCTAAGCCGGCAAATGGCATTGAGAGGATATTTCCATTGTCTGCAAACTTAAACATGTGACCATTTATCTTGATACTGCAAACACCAGATATTTACCTACATAATATGCAAAATCCTTAACTCACCACCTTCAATAATCAATGCAAGCATAAACAAACTGCGACTTTCTTCAACTAAACCCGGAATCGAAGTACCAACCAAAGCTGTTCACTGCCTGTTCTCTCAAACTCTGACATTGCGATACTGGAAGCCAACTGACAACTCACCATCAATTTCACTGATTGAAAACAAACACTCCTGACTTACTGTAGCTGTCACACACTGTGGTATACCAATGGAATCACGGTGGTGTTCGCAGGTTCGTAAAAAATCATAGGCTGAGATTTTAAACAAAGTGCAACATTCTTTCAGATGCAAAGCTGAAAAATATACCACATTCTAACCACAATATGTTCCACAGCCATGAAAGCAAAGACATGTGATGTTAACCACCAGAAGGAGTTCACCTTTTACATATCTACAGTTCTTTAAACAAAATGCAGCATCTGAAATGCTGAAAATTTTGGGTGAGGTTTTATATTCACTACACCTTCATAATGCATCCATAGAACATTCATAAGCAGCATATAAGCACATTAATGACAAGCACTTTATGATTACAAAATTATAACATTTGTTGTTATACTGTATAATGTTTGCTATTAATGTAAACCACAGCTGTTAAGGTATGTTAGGATGTCAATGTATACTTGCATGCTGCTTATGAATGATCTTATTATGCCTCATTAAGGTGCACCGATTGTTCTATATATGCATTATAAAGGTATTATGGAGGTGCAATTAAAGTAATGAATTACCAAATCTTGAATGTATATGCAAAAGAATGATCTTTAAATTAGAGACCTTCTTTGCCTAATACAGCAATATGTTATTAGAGAACATAATAGAATAACTTTTATATTAATACTAAATTAATTGACTGTTTAATCTCAAAATGACAGTACATCACAAATCAATTGCACAATAACAGTCATCTATATCAGGCAAATTTTAATAAAACAATTCATGGAAAAAAACACAGAAATATAAACATACAACTATATTTCTAGCTATCTCCAGAACATGGACTACTTCATCAGCTGGACCTTTCTCATGTCACATAATAGCCGATAATTAGACAAAAAGAGACAAAATCGCATCATGACCGCATGCAGTGCTTTTATTTTAAATGGTTAAACCTTTTAAATACTTAATGCAAGGAGTATCCATTTTTATGTGACTGGAGGTCAAGATATCTAAATTGTAGTAATATAAGATCTGTGTGCGAGTCACTACCTTTTGACTTGTACAAAATCAAATATTGTATGGCTTGCAACAAACGCAAGTGCCACAAGTTACCAATTAACAAAAGCAAACAGAAAATAAAACACCTGTAGAATTAATGCATACATATATGTGTCAAGGCATAAAAGACCTCTTCAGGATGAGCTGTGAGAAAATTTTAAAGGCAAAATAAACACTGAAGGGCTTTACGGCGCTTTACCGCCTCCATGGCCTCAAACGTAAGGCCACGGGAACGGACTACTGAGAGTGAAGCTGAACGCTGCAATAAACTAATATGTTCCTCAAAAACGAAGAATGAGTTTTTTTTTTGCCGAATCTTTGACTGTTTCCATGGTGACCCTGTCATACCTCATTGCCTCTCGCAGGGCTCCTCGCTCACTCAGAGTCGTGTGTTTGATGTCATCAAAATTGTTCTCCAGTTTTATGCAGGCCTGTCATAAAAAAAAAAAAAAGTAGCGTCTGGTAGGGTCAAGATTTTCTTTATTTATTTATTTTTGGTCACTAAACGGTGGAAATCACAAACAATGTGGAAATCTCTTTTTTTCCAGCCTGTGGAAAACACTCGTACAAATCAGGTGGCTTTGTGATTAATCAAAAATGGCGTTGTGAACTTGCGGGTCAGAGAAAAGTCCCTCCTTTGTTCGGCATGCTGTTGCCATGGTAATGCTCTTATCAATTTCCTAACACAGGAGTAAGTGTCAGGATGGAAAAACGTCTGTTGTTATTGACACACTCATAATTAGTGCAGAGTTGCCCCTACCCCCCCACAGAACACAGAGTGAGGGCCCAAAAATATCCTTTTTGCTAGTTAAATTCCAAACAGTCACAATAAAACCACACATTCCATTCGACTGGTCAGGTAAAATTTTCTTTGGTTCTTAAAAATTACAATAACGCAACATTACTAGGTATCTATGCTCTGAATCGCAAATCATTTAATACAAAAGGAGGTTATTTGATCTGAAGATTATCACCAAAAATATCAACTTTTGCTGATACCCATTGCATAGTAAAGTTAATTATACTCACAGATTCTGGAATAAGAAATTAATTTTTTTGAAAGGCAAACATTTTCATACAAGTATAAGATGAAGAATAAAGCAAAACAGAAGTAAGACACTCGGAGTTTACCAATGTAGACCTAAGCAAAATGCTTTTTCCTTTGAGTAAGAAAAATGTACAACGAAAGTAGCCTGAGGCTTCAAATATAGGTTTTATGTCGTAACGTTAAAATGTATTTTCTAGAGTACTTTATTGGTTCTTCAGCTGTGTTTGTGTTCAACACAAAAAGATAGCGACATTTTACATATGTGAGTACATTTCATAAAATGTAAAATTCATCTTCGCATTCATATGCATTTTATTTACAAATTTTAATTTATATTTAGTTTTACACATTTAAATATGTTTTAACTATTGTTCACTATTGTACACAACTAGTTAATAAAATATTAAAGGAAAAAAATGTATTTCTAAAAGTCATGATTTTAAATAAATTTTAAGTTAATTTAATAAAGTTAATTGATGCTGAAATCTTACTAGACGTTTGTGAGATTTTAATTTCAAGTAAGCACTATTAACACTGTGATATGACAATTCCCCGTCCCCGTCCCCAACCCCCCACCAGCTAAGAGACAAGGTTAGATGGAAATACAAATGCAACTAATACAATTTAGTGCCGGACACACTTAACTGACTTAAGAAGATCTGCTCGCTGCAACCACAATGCAAAATTAATGTGCATGTCATTTCCCATTTCCCAGCCCATTCAGGATATTACCTCACTTTGTAAATACAGTTAGCTGACTATACATAAAACACTCAGTATATACACTCGTACGCTGAAAAGCATGCAAATTTGGTGAGACTTTAACATAATTCATTCGATACCCTCTTTCTCCCTCGGCACGGAACACTTATGGTACAAAAACCAATCTGCGCAGCAAACTCTATTTATAGGCTGAAATCCTCTGTATGCCGAATTATGCTTAAATACCGCAATTCTTTGCAATCCATGTGTGGGGACCGAAGAGGAACCACTTGAGCTCTTGTCTTGTCGCCCAGTAGCTGCTCTTGTGAACTCCATTCACCATCGACACTGAATTCCGCACGAGGCTACCTTTCACTCTATAATTTGGCTATTCTAAAAAGGAACTAAAAAGTGTGTATAAATATATGTATAAAGCAAACCATGTTCTTTAAATACTTTTTAAGTTAACATGATTAATGGGATAAAATAAGGTCAAAAATTACCCACATTGATTTGTGTCAAGGCTACACACTGTGAAGAATGTGTTTAGTTTATTTTATTCTGATGTTGCGATATTTGTTATAAAGACAACCCTCTCTTCAACATGCAAAACTTTTAATGAGCAATCTGTCTTCGCATTGCCTTATTCCTTTAGACATGATTCATTTACTTATATATCAAAATGATTGAATGGATCATTTGTTCCTTGTTTTACTTGATCAATATCTCCTCAATAGTGAGATATAAACCTGGCACACTCATTAAATGGCTCTCATCCATAACATAATACGCGTTTTTGAGAAAGGTAGGTGATTTTTTTTTTTAAACTGTGAGTTAACAGCTTGAAAATAATTTCCCCTCCGTTCACTAATCGTCCTTAGAATGTACTCTGAACGTAAGAAAGTCACGTATGATATTGAACGTAAACCTTGTCAAAGCGATTTTGCATTTTAAGATGCAAGTGCACGGCAATAAATTAAATTTCGGTTTTAACTGCAGTGTGCTTTGTTCTATAAATAATTCCTGGCTGTTGCATTTTTATTGCATAATGTAACCGTCAAAAAATGTTCATATCGAAGCTATTTTGTTACATATCATCCAATCAGGATAAACCAACAGAATGTCAAATCAGTTAACATGAATATCCAATTTAAATATATACAATTATACAATTCCAAATAGGTATTCCTGTGTAGCCTCCGCTTTCCTTCATGTGCACGTCCTCAAGCAGCACGCATGATCAGTACACCCTAAACAGCATGCTCCAGAACAACAATTACGGCGGGAAAAAAGGATCCGTTGATAGAGCATTCAAGCCACAACCTTAGATGACATACATTGTGATATTAATGGTCCTGCTGTGTCCATATTGTGATCTGCTTATAATTCATTTAAAATTTGTACTTATGAATCTTTCATTTTTCTAGATACATGAATGTTATAGTTGTGCTTTGAAAAGTTATGTCGGTTACCGATATTAAATTGGTAGTACAGTAACTGTCAGTAATGTAAGCCTTATAAGGATAACTTAATGTTCTGCAACAAAAGAGAACCTCGATTGATTTTAATGATCTATATAAATATCCATAGTGTTTTAGAAGAGAAAAAGGTCCCGTTTGATGCTTGTACAAGCATGAAAAAACAAATTAAAAAGACGAGTCACTCACATCGCAGCCTTTCTCTGGGTTTCTCTTCCAAAGCTTCTTTTCCGTTTTCTTTGAGGTTGTCGAACAGATGACAGCATGATTCTTCACTCTGGGATTTAACACCAGGATATTCTGTAAAATACAAAGTATGTCAAAAGATAAATAAATAAAACTTTAGCAGGACAAATTCAGGAAATCCAAAGGGACTGTAAATCTGTTAATTAGGTGAAGTTCATTTTAATTGTTTTACACTATCCTAAATTAGGGGTACTTAAGACTTGTTCCTGTGGGCCTCAATTTATGCAAGCTCTTCATTCTGTCCTTGTTGTATCTCATTTAACTGATTTACCAAAAAAAAAGGTCATTTTTGCTTATCAAAAACTAAGCTGAAGCCTCACATTTCTCAAAATAGAGGTGTCACTTCTGCAAGCTATTAGCAATGGTTGCATTTTAATATCTACACAAAAATCACATTTACAGCGGGGGTTTATCTGCCCGGTAACGTGTAATTAGTTCCTTGATGAGGGTTGTGACCAAAGTCCACACACACGCATACACTTCTGTTCTTGTAGGAATTGCAATTTAAGCAAGTAATTTAAGCTCTACCTCAATCTCAGACAGAATGGACTGCCCCTTAAACAAAACGCTGAGACACACTTTCCAGCAGGAGGGGCAAAAAGCCGGCGCCTCCTGCCCCATCAGCCCCTGTCTTAAGGGCAACAAGCAATAAAGTGGTTTCTGGACCAGACCAAGAGGTTGAAGGTGAAAGTCCCAAGCAGAAGGACCATCTGTTAAAAGCAGAAATAACTAAACTGGGTGTCAGAGTCCATCCTCAGCATTCTGTTTTAGATAAACTTAACTGCTCGATACTGAATTACCAAAGCTAATAATTAATATGAATACAAATACCTGAATCATACTGTAATGGATGTTTGTTCATTTACACAATATATAAAAATTAACGTTTCTGTCCAGTTTGCACTAGTGGCCAAAATTGTGGAAACACATAGCATTTTTGGCATTAAACTTTCAAAATTACTACATGAATATTAGCGGTAATGTTTGTAAACAGTCAAAGAATATCATACACTGGTCCAATGTACAGTATGATATTCTTTGACTGTTTACAAACATTAAGTACATAACTGGAGTAACTGGAATAAAGTTCTGAAATCAAGAAAAATTGGAAGCAAATTCCACAATTTTGGCCACTAGTGTAGCTCCACTCCTGCTAGATGAATGAACCCTCAACTTCTTCATCCATAAGCCTTCCAAACTCGTATGGTCAGGATAGCAAGTTAAAGGCTGATACAAAACAGCACAGTGCACAAGGTTGGGGTACACCCCTCAGAAGAGACACACACACACACACACACGCACAAACACACACACACACAGCACAGTGCACAAGGTTGGGGTACACCCCTCAGAAGAGACACACACACACACACACACACAGCACAGTGCACAAAGTTGGGGTACACCCCTCAGAAGAGACACACACACACAGCACAGTGCACAAAGTTGGGGTACCT
>JAABNX020000038.1:14329779-14339999 GCA_015163995.2 Mormyrus lacerda
ATTTGTTATATGGGAAATAATGCATTTTCAATGTCATAATGTCAACCTATGATGTGGATGTTGTAAGTGACGCAGCAAAGAAACAGATGATAGTCGAGAAGAAGCAGACACACAAAAAACTCCGCCTCCATCATCCTGCTGAGCCCCTTGCTGTCAGTTTGACTGTCTGCTTATTTCAGAAACTCAACGGATGAGTTTCGTCTGGTGCAGATCACCATCAAAAGTGACTTTAAAACAATTGTGAATTGCTTTCCATGCAGATTTTGTCAACACAGTATTCTTATACGAACTTGCCCGGAATCTGTTCTTATACTGTGAAGATAAATATGTTTTTACATTTTTTACAGTATTTTGTTATCTGCTTTGATCCAGTTCATGGTAGATATAGTGGCATCTGAAGTCCATTGATTTTGCATTCAATAAAAAGTGGGGATTAAGCGGAAGACTGTGTTCAATCCTAGAAAAATCCTGCCCAAGTTAGTGCAGCTACTATGGGAGGGACCATGTGTATCATAGCCTGCTAACACAGAGACACATTGTCTTTAGTGTCTTCAAACGTTACTCTTTATCGTACATTGGACATGGGAGTTGTCAGTGTTAGTTAATAAATAATCCGTGGGTTTCAAAGGGCACTCAGTCCTGCAAAGGCTGCTGGGAAAACAAACATCGAGAAAGAAGTGGGGAGAACAGTGCAAAATCATGGTGGAAAATACAGAAAAACCCAAAGCACAGTTAAGGTGTCCAGACAATTCGGCCTTCAAGCAGCAGCGGCTGCCTGCCTGGTCGCCCTCTCTCACGGCGGAGACGGTCCTTCCTTTCTTCTACATTTTGGGAATCGCATGTGTCCTGCTGGGGATCCTTCTTCAACTCACCGTGCAGAACACACAGGAGATCAAGGTACGTCTGGTGCCCACAGGAACTGTAGCCTCTCATTAGGTTCCTGTGAGAAGATGTACTACACTCTGGGTAACTTTCTGAGCAATTCAGAGATCAGTAGTAATCAGTGAAAACACCTCAACCAGGAAGTAACCTGAGTACATCCTCCCTGATATGGAATCTCTGGGTTGGGTTAGCAGTCTGTAAAACTCAAACGTGGATCTTTAAAAATGGCCAGATTTGCTGAGGTCATGAAACATATATGGCTTAAATATATAGAATGTTTTTTTTCCTTTACTGTACGGAATTTTTTAAGAGGAAAGAACATACAAAGTTACAATAAGGGCAGCAAGTAAAATATGGATGGACAGATAATTCTTCTTTTTATTAACCAGGCAAACCACAGTTTGTCCACCACACGACTAAGATAAACAAAACAAAAAAAATTTCCATCCATCCATCTGGTTCTGTAACATCTTGTCCCATTCAGGGTCTGTTGCCTATGGAGGCTACAGGCACAAGGCAGGGAACAACCCAGGATGGGGCGCCAACCCATCACAGGGCACAAGGCAGGGAACAACCCAGGATGGGGCGCCAACCCATCACAGGGCACAAGGCAGGGAACAACCCAGGATGGGGCACCAACCCATCACAGGGCACAAGGCAGTGAACAGCCCAGGATGGGGTGCCAACCCATCACAGGACACAAGGCAGGGAACAACCCAGGCTGGGATGTCAACCCATCACAGGGCACAAGGCAGGGAACAGCCCAGGATGGGGCGCCAACCCATCACAGGACATTCACACACCATGAGGATAACTTGACTTTTTTCCCTATAAACAGGTGCATTACAATGAAATTAATTTCTTATATAAAAAAAACAAGCAATCCATACATGTATACATGAAGACATAAGGAATCCATTCTTCACAGCAGAAGCCCAAATATTCGAATGGGGTATGATTTACCTCTATGAGGCGCCCAGTAGCTGGCATGACTTAGCGGTTTTCTGGCACACACTTAGTCTTCTCATGAAATCAATACATAAATTTCCACATATTGATCGACTGTTACAGAAATATGGCAACAAGCCTTGGATCAGCAATATTAAATACAGCATCAGAATGTTATTCATCCTTTCGGCGACGGACTGGCATCCTATACAGGGTGCAGCCCTGCATTGTGTCCCGTGCTGCCAAACGCAGGCTCTAGCAACCCTACTCACGATACACAGCTGACAGACAGACTGATGTTATTCATCGTTTTATATAATTATATTTACTGTAATGCAAGAAAAGATCAGCAAACAGTAAATATGAACAGGATTTACAGGCAGCAGTAATGTGGGTGAATAACTTCCGAGTTAGATTCATGTTCCTCGCTAAAGCACAATCCTCTGCTTAAGAACATACGTCTTAAGAACAACTCGTACTTACAAACAGACCGTCATAAAAAAACTATTATATAAAATTTGGGTTAAATACAGTGGTTTGCAATAACAAACGCATGCACTACTTTGTGATGCTCATTAAATCTTTGAGTTACTTCTGCGGTTCATCCCACGATACAGTACAGTTAAGTACGCAGTTACTTTTATTATTACTGTTTAATTACTATTATTATGTTTTGTAATATCATCCTTGTGACTTTCCTACAATGTCGAGTTAAAGACAGACTTAAGGAACTGATCTGAACTCATTCGTAACCTGAGGGCTGCCTGACTATGGTTTCAGCTAAACAGTTTGATTTTCAGATAAAATCAAACTGTTTATCGATCATCGGCTAACGCTTTTTTTTGCTAAACTTCTTTGATCAAAAGTTTACTATGATAAACACAACTTTTTGAAATATATTCATTGTGTATGAGTCTGTTAGTCTCCGCTCCCCATAACCCTGTTCAGGAAGTAGTTGGAAGGAAGGATGGAAGGATGGATGGATGAGTCACTTACAGTAGATGTTACACAATGTTAGAAAAACCAGTAGTTAGCATTTTTTCTGAATTTCAAGAAGTCAAAGGGAACTGAATCTGCTTATCCAACAGTTATCAGGAGTATCACAGTTTAGCATAACAACACCAATATTAAACACAATTGGGGCAGTGGTGGCCTGATGGTTAGAGACGTGCACTTGCAATTGGTTTGAATCCCTGACCAGCAAAGTACTACATAGGTAACCTGAGCAAGGTGTCGGCCCCAGGCACTGCTCCCCGGGCACTGCTCCCCGGGCACTGAATTAGCTGCTCCCTGTTATGCCACAATGTCACATATGGGTTAAATGCAGAGGACACATTTTGTTGTTGTACACTGTGTGTCTACACTGATCTCTAAACATTTACAGTAAAATATTGCCCTTTACAAGCTTATAGTAGTTAACGCTGGCTAACAGCTTCCACAGTTTTTCTCATTTTGTATTACTGCACTGGATCAAGATTTTGTGCATGAGTTTCACCATGCAGCCAGTTCCAGTCTGTACACATTTATCTGGCCCATACAAACATGCAGGTCTACGGAGCTTCTGGTAAATTATCTACTCAGAAAATGTAAAAAAAAATCCACAATTAACACATGTATCACTTAAGGCTTGAAAAAATATGCATTTGGTATGTATACTTTTTTTCTACTTATAATAGAAGCAGTAACATTTTCAAATATCTGCACTGCACTGAAAAAGTTTCTGAGGTCAGTGATGACTTCCACAGTACTGACAATTAATCCTGGGCTACCTCACTAATGGTATATGCCAGTGGCACCATCAACACTGAAATTCTAATCATGGCAAATATTCAGGTAAAAATATCTTCCCTTGATTTTCTTTCAAAATCATGTGCCAATGATAGTAGCATTCTTTACTACTGTTCTGAGTACTCAATTTTTTTTTTATTTGCAAATCTTGCAATAAATATCAAAATAAATTTCAATTCTGCTCTGAATATTTACATTTGTTCTCTTCACCCTCCATGTTAAATAAAAACAAAATTACAGAACATTGCTTACAGATGTTAGTCGACAACCCCTGACCTTTTGTCTCTGGCATTGTGGATAACTGACTATGTATATATTACACAGTACAATGTTTAAAAGGTAATGCCTATGAGTAATGCTCCTGAACAAGCGGCCACTTTCACCGCCCGCTCCTGAACAAGCGGCCACGTTCACCGCCCGCTCCAGAACAAGCGGCCACGTTCACCGCCCGCTCCTGAGCAAGCGGCCACGTTCACCGCCCGCTCCTGAGCAAGCGGCCACGTTCACCGCCCGCTCCTGAACAAGTCGCCACGTTCACCGCCCGCTCCTGAACAAGCCGCCACGTTCACCGCCCGCTCCAGAACAAGCCGCCACGTTCACCGCCCGCTCCTGAACAAGCCGCCACGTTCACCGCCCGCTCCAGAACAAGCCGCCACGTTCACCGCCCGCTCCTGGACAAGCCGCCACGTTCACCGCCCGCTCCTGAACAAGCCGCCACGTTCACCGCCCGCTCCTGAACAAGCGGCCACTTACTTCAACACCATCCCTCACTTACTCCATCCCTCCATCCATCATCCAACCACTTAAGCCACTACGGGATTTCCAAAGATCTTAAGGCATCTGAAACTTTAGAATAAGAAATAATCTTAAGAAACTTAAACACACGTCAAAGAAGCCATAAACGTAACCATAGAAACTAGAGTATCACTTCCAAAGCTAAGCCACCTCTTAGCCATCCAAGATATTGCTTCCAAAAAAAAATAAAAATGGATAAAAATAGGAGGGGAGAGTAGGCATGGTGAAGGTGTGAATGTCACTGACGGATTGTTCCGGAGAAACATTTAACATGGTACACAGCTCATATGCAGCCTGGTGTACGCGGCGCTACCCAGGGGTCAGAAGTTAGACTGAATACTTCCTGGCTAGTTCTTCCTTTTAAAATGGCAAAACAAAAGCAACACTGACAGAGTGACGACCATCATATAATATATCCTCCCTTCGAATTTTTTTGACCTGTAAAAAAGTTCTTATTAAGCAGTTGTTTTTCTATATAAACATCATTTATTATAGAATATTCTGCATTTTTTGTTGATGAGTTTTCTTGTGTGAACTGATTCCAAATTTTTCACCCTGCCAAGCGAGAGAAGACAAAGTGAGATCGTGCAGCATGTGGTTCCATTTGAAAACATGTCTGAAGGTGAACAAAATGAACTTTTTGGGTGGAGCTGCCCATTCATTTTCTGCTTTTGAGAGAGTATGACAAGCAAGCCCAAAGGCTCGCCACTGAAAGCCATACCTCAGTTAAAAATCAGTATTGTTCTGGGTCTTAATTAAACCTGATGCCAATTCAGGGTCATTTTAATTAATCTTCACCCAACACTTACACAAAAGATCCCCATTTAGCGCTTCCTGAAGCAAAGCTATTGAAATAAAAATTCAGAATTTGACTGCTCCAGTGATGCCAATTAATTTGACATTGAGAAAAGCATTTCTCTGACATGAAGGAGTCATTTAGACCACAGCTTATGTGCATTATCAACATCAAGGTCATGTCTTTGTCATACTCTCTGCTTTAATAGAGTCTACTAAGTGTCCACTCTTGTTTTCCCTGAGAACGCTATAAAGAAAATATCTACACTGATTTATAAGACTAATTATAACGGAGTAGGGAAGGGTGCCACTACAAATTTTAAAGCAAAACCAATTCAAGTATTTTATGAACTAGTTTTATCAACCCAGATAATAATAGTAAATATTTTAATGACAATAATCTTTTTAAATATGGAAATGATAGTAATACTTCTATTTAATAATTATCAATTATCAGGATATCATATATTTTGAAAAGCATATATTATTGTATAAGAAAGAAAATGCTAGAAAATAAAAAGTATGCAAAATAAAACGAAAATTGTCATAGAAACAAAAAATGAACTTTTACACTTTCAGAGATTTACTAATATCTACTTAATATCTTAAATGTTAAAAAACTTCATGAAAGTCTGTGATTCTTACATCTCTGAGGGTCTGTTATCAAGGATTATAAATGTGTCGTGCAAAAGAAGCATTTTGAGAGAACACTGCGATGACTTTTAAGGAAAACAAACATCTGTAAACAATACTGTTAAATGGTAAGTGATACCAACTCAGTACCATTTTAATATCAACGCATAGATAGTATCGATCTATTTATCCTTACATCAGAGTGTATGAAACTGAATTTTCTTTAAGATAACGTAGCCAATATTTAGACAAAATGAGCATCCAGAGATTGTATTTATTATAGTTTGAAAGCATTAAATACAGGCTTTAATTTTTAGCCTGATGTGACTATGCTCAGGGTCATTGGACATATTATTTAGCATCACAAATACCATCATCATCTCATTTGTATCTGCTTATACTAAGAAAAACAGCCAGTTCACCTGAACAGAAAGTCTACAGAATGTTTCAGGAGATTCTGGGTGAGCAGGTTCATACGCATCTTCTGCAGAGACATACGCGGATTCTGCAGAAAGCAACCTGAAGTGATCACTGGCCAAGAAAACAATTCAATGTTTTGACTGATTTTGCTGATAAAATGGTATATGAGAATATGCTAACTACAGCTGCTCAGAATATGGTAACATCTTTGGTTGACCTTTCTGCGAAATGAGCCATTACTGATCTCTTAAGAAACACGCTACTCTCACATGGCATGTAATAAAACTGCATGTTCATGCAGTCAGGAAATCATTAATGATCTGCTAAGGAAGCTAAACACCAGTGGGCAGAGTCCAGACAAATAAACACACAATATCTGCAATAAAAGAAAAATCTAAATGAATCAGGTTCAATGTGCATTAAGCAGTGCAGTAATATTAAATAATTCCAATTATGATACTGAATGGATTTATTATTTTAATTAATTTAAATTAATTTAAATAATAAATTAATTTATTGTTTAAATTAAAATTTCACTCCATATTTCTGGTTTGTCTACACATTTTTCCTCACTTTCACTTTCTAGACACATTTCATAAAAGATGTATGGATGCATCATCCAACCATTTATGAAGTCAAAGAGGGCCTGGAGTTACCAAGAACATCCTAGACTGGGTGCCAAGTCAATCACAAAACTTTAACAGATTACAGTCAGTTAATGACATGGAAATGCCACACACACACACACAGGCTATAAAATCTTTGTGGGGACTCTCCATTCATTTCTATGGGAAAAACACTAATCCCATGACGACCTTAACCCTGACCTTGACCCCCACCCAGCCCTGACCTTAACTATAAGTAACCAAACAAAATACTTTGAAAAATACTTTTGGTATTTTACTATTTTGATGCATTCACAGATCTTTGTGCGGACCTGAAAAATGGTCCCCACAATGTCAAAATATCAGGTTTTTATTACACTGTGGGGACCAAATCCACACACACGCAGCTGGGACAAGATTCGGAGTAAAAAAAAAAAAGTTGCTTGATGTAATTATCTTAAACAAGCCCTTGCGTCTAACCCTTATTCTGTCAAAAGTGCTTAATGAAGCACAATCTGTGCTGGTGTTTCTCTCCTTCCTATCATTTGTCACGTACTGTACTGACATTTCTCCTCAGGTTAAGCACTTTCTGGCACAGCAGTTAGTTCTGATGGGACAAGTCTTTCCCATAAGTAGAGTATCACTTGTGTCACATGCAATTTTTATCTATGGTTTTATTTGCATGAGGTACTGCGGAGAGTGTATCCCTGCAAACCTCTGAAGTACGCATTCTAACTGGGACCAAGAACATCACTGCCAACTACGCTACTGTCAGAGTGGAACGTGAACCTGCAACAGAGGTCTGATGAATTAAGTGTGACAAAACTAAACGCAAATGTCCTTTTAAATGTCAAGTTCCACAATACAGTAGAACAGTGACATTTTGTTATATGCAGTCCCAGTCACACCATATACATAAAAGTTTTAAAACAGCCTATCATGTCATTTTCTAGGCCTTTTTCTATTACATTAGCCAAATGTCACCTCTTAAATGTCTGTTCTTACAATCAATACCCCTACAAACACGTAAGCATTAGAGAACTAAAGAATAATTCATTTTAACTGAGGATACAGTATGTCTTTCTGTGCATTGTGCTTGGCTGAGTTGTATAAACGTTCAGGATGTCAGCAACATAACTTTCAGCCTCCGAAATAAAGACCACATTCCAACACTGAACACAATCCTGGACTTTGCATTCCGATGCATTCACTCACTGCAAAACATAAGCCTAAAATAATAATAATAATAATAATAATAATAATTTTATTATTAATAATAATCACACAGTATACTGTATATACTGTATTTGATTCTAAAAAAGGCTGATAGCGTTATAAATGAAAACACACAATGCCAGATTTTCATCTTCTTCATCTTATTATTATTGTTGTTTGTTGTTCATTAATAATAATAGAATGATAAACAAGACGCGGAAGTAAAATATTTACAATATAGTATAAGTTTCTATCGGTTAAATAACATGATACTGCTGCAGATGTTAAAGAATGAGCTTGGTGTAAACTGAGCAATTCAAATGAAATAAAAAATCAGACGGTAAAAGCAGCATGGACACATCTGACAGTAAGTAATAGTAAAGCTAGAAAAGCTGTCACTGCGATTCACGTAAACAAGGCAATGGAAACGCACGTCATCGTAAAATGAATTCTGGTTGTAGAGTTAAATCAGTATAAATTAATATTGGTTGGTGTTGTTATATATTGCTTTAATACTATAGATGTTTGCCCTTCCGCTTTTACACAGCGCAAAAGAAAAACAGTTCAAGCCAGCACTAACTAATAAAACAATAAGTCAAAATGGGACTGATTAATCTTTATAAAGCATGTTTAAAACTGTGATCAGCGGCTGATTTGAAGTATTGTGTTATTACAACAGCCGTTAATACTCGAAATGTACATAAAAAAATACTGTAACCAAACACTGAGACTACCTAAAAACCCTTACCACCCCCATTCCCAGCACCAATCCAAAACGCTGTCAAAAGCTTAATACTGCAATGTACTGCAAATTCCTAGGAAGAATACACTTCCTGGAATGGGAAAAAATGTATTGCATTTGTACCTCAATATCCGGGAGGTCCCTGCTCAGCATAGCCATTATGAGTTGTCCAGGAAAAACAGATTTTCCAAAGTAACAAAACCGAAAACTGTAAACAGAACAACGTGCAGCCTGACACGGAATCCTGCGCTTCCTGGCGTTATGAAGCGCGTAAAAGCAACTACGACATAAAAATCCGACTGGTCCATTCGCAGCCCGGGTGTGCGCGGTTGGAGCACCGCAACCATGTTCAAAATTATTGCTAGCATCAATGTCATTTTATCGTACGGTCGCTGATACAGAATCTGCGGAGCTTACAGTAATTCAAAGCCACTCAATTTAACGCAGTATAATTTAAATTTATAACGATTTCTTTTTCGGTTGCTTGACTGCCCTTCTGAGGGTTTCCCCCATCCTAATGGTACATTCCAACAAGAAGCCACTTTGTTAAAAAAGTTCTATATGCACTTCGAACTGCTGCCGTGGGTTGTAATTCAAAGTTGTAAGGATATCATGGCATGTATTAATTGGTCTACTTCTCGTAAAATAGAGATTGAAGTGTTATACATTGATTTTACACCAATGAAAAGTACACTAATAGAAAAAAAGGGAACAGCCCAGAGGGGTGTTTCGCAAGGCAAGATTTCCCGTTAGCCAAACGTATAGGCTGGCAAATAGGAAGAGAGGCATACTGGCATTTCCTCACATTAGGCTTGAGCTGTCTGGCTAGTGAAGAAAACATGCGAACTCCACACATGTAACCCAGGCAGAGACTCAAACCCTAGTCTCACCGGTGTGAGGCTAACAGTGCTAACCACCATGCCACTCCCTTTTCAGACTTTTTCATGTATAATAAATAGTCTGTTTTTATTTGTCAATAAATTTCCCACTAAATATCTAAATTTTCAGTTCACATTTGCCGTAATAAATACAGCTCATCCGTCTGTCCATCCAAATTTCCTTATTGTCATCCTGAATGGGGTCACTGTTGCCTAAACCCGGAAAGAGACGACACCATGGCTTCTGCAGGGTGACTAACCCAGGGTTGAGTAGTTAGCATTACTGCACATCTTCAAAGTGTGGGAGGGAGCTGGAGCCCTTGGAGAAAGGCACACAACATGGAGAGAACCTTCAAGCTCCACACATGCAGAACATAGTCAGCATACAGGGAGGAGGTGAAACGGCTAACAATCTGGTGCAAGGTCAGCAACCTGTCTTTAAATGTGGACAAAACAAAAGAGATGATTGTTGACTTCAGGAGGCCACGGAGCGACCACTCACCGCTGAACATCGACGGA
>JAABNX020000038.1:14376761-14392664 GCA_015163995.2 Mormyrus lacerda
CCTGGGGACTGTGATCTCATCATCATTTACTGGAGCAGGGCTGCGGTAGCACTGCCTCAGAGGCGCACGTGAGTGTGCGACTTGCACGGCTACTCCCGCTGGTACGTCTGACAGCTGACGGTGAATCTCACCATCGCTCTTCATCATACTTTGCACGGGAAAAGCAATGTTAAATACCATAAGTGGTTTTCAGCAATTTTGACTGCGTCTTTGGTCTCATTTTCATATTTTTGGCATCTATATAATTAGGATTGATACTTAAAAATCGCAGATTGCAAGTTCTGTTGTGTCTGATCTTATAATGCATCCCCATAATGAAAATATATTTATAAATAAATGTACAACCGGGGGCACCATGCCAGAGAAGTCAAGCTGACCCATATAAAAAAAGCTTTAAGAAGCAAAACACTGCTTGCCTGTCTGTGAGATCTAACATTAGTGCCTATCCGCTAAATATGCTAATGCATGACGCTTAACAGGCGTGCATCTGAACGCTGATGAGCAGAAGATGTGTGTCTAATTGTGTGGGATGACAGCAATTTAGTTCAAAACATCAGAAGGCAGAACATTAATTTTCCTAAAACATCAAAAATAGAAAAGTACCTGACTCGTATAGTTTGTACTGAGAAAATAGTAAAATTTTGTTGGGATTTTAATAGGGGGGTAAATTAACACCATCTAGCCCTTAGCTCTACGTTTTGCTTCAATATAGCTAATCTGTCATGTCATTTGCAATGTTTTGAATATTTGAATAAAGACATTCTTGTACAGATCAACATCATTTTTTACCTTTTAGATAATGGCACATCCACTGAAATTGCAGCCTGTAACACATAATCAACTCAAGTACTAGTTCAATTAATTCAAATCCAAAGTTTTCAAAGTGAAGACATCTTGAGAGACTTCAGACGAATAGCACCATAAATAAGCTTCTGTTTTTGAACATGACTTGATGGTTAAATCGTGACACGTTGCAGGTGAGCATACTGGCTCAGTGGGTAGCACTATAGTCCGAGTGCATGCGCTGAGCTTATTTGGCAGGGAATGAATGCCTTATGATGGGCTTTCTGCTTTCTGCTCGGCACTTCCTCAGAGAGGCTCCCGGCTCTCCATTACCCTGAAGCAGAAAGTTTAAGGAAGTTGGGTGAATGCACAGAGGATTTCTATCAAGTAGATTTTCTGATTGCTGCTTGCTTAGATTTAGCGACAACATCCTCCATATAAGTGTTTCACAACCTAGTCCATAAAATAACTGCTATAAGAAGAGCATTTTATTGGCTAATCTAATTTAATTGCAGATTGAAAGATGATGCATTTTATAAACCCATGCAATAAAACATAGATGGATTTAACATGATTTCTACAAAAATTAAAACAAATGTTACTTTCACAAAAAAAAAAATGAAAAAAGTTGACTGCGCTTTTTTCTTTCGCAAAAATTCTGGGAAAAGTGAAGCGGTTTTCGTTCATTTGCTCTGGCTGCAGACACATCCACAGAAAAACAACCAATTTCCACACCAAGGACAAGCAACCTGCGCACTCAGAGACTCGCGGAGCGGGTCAAAACCGTAAAATTATCACTCTGGCCCGGACATAATGGGCACCGGAGGTCTGTTATTTCAAAGCGGACATGGTCTTCCATAAGCAGCATCTACAAGCTTCCCCTTTGGCTACATTTGCTCTTCCACAGAAGACAAAAAGTCCATTTTCCTGGGGACAATAGCAGGCCACAGAGTGTACGCAGCAGTTTATCTGGATTAGCATCGTCTGCTCAAATAAATCAAGATTGTTGCGTGAGACCCATTTCACAACGGCAGTATTATTTTAAAAATCATTGGAATACGGAATTTAGAATAATATGGAATGAGGCAGAAAATGATTAACAGAGTCCAGAGTATGCCAAAGAATAATATTAAACATGACTAAACATTTTGGTCCATTATACTGGTACCGAATGCATCACGCGAAGCATGATAAGTATGGCTAATATTGTCTAAACCACAAAAACAGTAATCATGACGTCTCTTGAAGAAATCTTTTTGCTTGCCGAGTATATTTTGATGGTATTTGAAAGATGTTCACCAGTTTGAATTGCTACCATTACCGGATCAGAAAAACAAGATTTGCCAAATGTCATGAAAGGGCATTTTGTCCTTTTGCCCTCAGTGAGTAAGTGGCAGAATATTGATATTTTAAACATTCTCACATATTATAAGATATGCATTGACATCACGTCGTTCACACTGAACTGTAACTAACAGACTCTTGCCATTGAAAGCTGACTTGCATCAAGTGCAGTTTTACAGTGCATTAGCAAGATGTACAGCTAGTCATGAATGCTTGTTCGCTAAAACAGTGGGAGGTGGGTCACTATTGGGAATTAGTCAGAGGCAGGATCTCCAAATTCAAGGCTGGATTCCAAATATTCAGCAATAAAATAATAGAAAAGCTTAGCACAAAGTTTTATTGACAAAATGAACTGTCAAAAAAACAAAGGAACAAAAGGGGTTTTCCCCCTTCTCTTTCCCTTGTGTTATATAGCTGTGCTCTGTTCCACCCTTTCTGCAGCAGGAGGCTTGATATCCCATTTTCTTTCTGTCACCTGAGCAATCAGGGGTGGTACTTTTCCTTTTTGTGCAAAGTCAAACAAAGCAGCTGAAAGTCACCCTCTCCCTCCCATGGAATCGACATCATCGAAGTCCTTTAATCGCCTGAATCGAGTCCTTAAGTTCAACATTCTCTCCATTTAGCTGCCATTACACAGCACAGGCATAGAATTCTCTTTGCCTACATTCTACACTGGTGTATTCATACCACATGTTTCATAATCTATCCAAATGCTATAGGTTTGTGGTGAGTCTGTGGCGTTTCACAGGAAATACATGGTACAAGGTATGCGGCTTTCTGCACTTTCATTACGTCACCATGAACACACACTCCCTAAAAGCTACTTAAGCACACACATTCACCTGATAGCCAGTTGAAAACATAGGAAACGTGTGCAAACATAGGAAAACATGCAACTTACACAGAAGAGATGGGATTCAAAGCCTGGAGGTAAGTGGCTACTCTGCTGCTCACTGTCACTCTCATTTAATACTATTTTTTAAGGTACTGAGATTCATTTCTGATTTGAAATCCTGCAGGAGCTGCATGACTAGGAGACTTGCGGAAAATCCTTTTGAACTGTCCTTCCCTCATCGGACATCATAGTCTTTGACTCTGCCCCTAATCAATCTGATGATCAGTTTCTTCTGACATTGAAAAAAGCTGGTAATCCTTGTACTGTCAGAAAATGACTCATTCCACAATAGTTCCACTCAGACTATAAATTCCCATGCAACACAGACTGCATAAAGAATCAAGTGTAATGTAACAGCTTGTGGGCCAGAGAAATAGCACAAGTCAAGGGCAGTGATGCCAGACCTAGCATGACATGGGGTCAAGGCCCCTTTGAAACCAAAAACAGCTAGTCTTGGCCTTCCAAAACACCCACATAAAAACCCATACATGCTAAAGATGCAGAAACCTCTGCATAGACCCTCCTCTACCTGCTTATCTGACCCTGTTAAATAAAACAACCCGTCCTCACACGGCCAGCTGTGTTTCACAAATTGGGTTATTTATGGGAACAACGCTGGGAACTTAAGAGCACGACCCAGCCGAACGCGGTGTCTTTACGCTTACATCGATCCATTTCACAGAATCCTTTAATTCGTTGCAATTTCAGAAAGCCTGGATCTGATCCCAAAAAGCACTGGAACCGTGGAAGGGAACACTCCGATTTGCGATGCCAGGGCGCTGACAAAACCACGGGGCAATTTGGAGATCAGTGGCTCTAAACCACATGGCTCTACAGCAAGAAGAAACCAAAGCACCCAAGGGAGTCCTACACCTTCCACTGCACGTTACCCAGCTGCAGGAATTAAGCCCGTAGCCCCAAAGCTGTGAGGCCACCCCCATTTAGCAAAAAGCAACTGCATTATTTATCGTGAAGAATGCACTGGTGACAAATGGCAGCAGGTGGTATCATAATTAGGATGGAGGGAAGCACACACAGAAATGAGAGCTTCGTTCTTGGAGTGCAGAGCATCACTGCACCACTCTGGGGTAGAAGAAGATGTCTCTCTGTCTACAGGATCTGATAATGCGACCAGACAATAAAATTAAACATGCTGTAGCTCCAAATTCTAATGTCATCAGTTGCTTTAGTCGGTTGTGTCCAGATATTGAGAACATAAGAACATAAGAAATTTATTAACGAGAGGAGGCCGTTCGGCCCATCAAGCTCGTTTGGGGAGAACTTAACCAATAGCTCAGAGTTGTTAAAATCTTATCTAGCTCTGATTTGAAGGAATCCAGGATTTCAGCTTCTGCTACACTAGCAGGAAGACTATTCCATACTCTAACTATACGCTGTGTAAGGAAGTGTTTTCTCAAATTCAGTTTAAAATGTTCTCCCACTAATTTCCAGCTATGGTCACGAGTTCTAGTATTTAAACTAATATGAAAGTAGGCATTTGGCTGAACACCATCTATCTCTGCTACAAAAAAACTCCTATTACTACTATTCGGCCACACTGAACATAAAGATCCTCTACTGTTTATGGCATTACCTTCTATAATCTTCCATTGTCGGCAAATACAGATTCCCAAGAAGTGTTTTGCAGAGTCCATTTACTCTATGCCTGTTTTATATTTTACAACAACAGGACCTAATAGATAATGTATCAGTATCAACATTTTAAGCAGCAAAAATTCATCGCAGCGAATGTGCATAACCCTCGAAATGCAAACGGAACACATTCCCCCAGCAAGCTTATATATTTATAACCTTAAAACTATCTGATGTTTCAGGGGTGGAGGAAGTATTACTCATTAAAGACACCACACACAGCACTATCAGTCTTTATCTCTCTCAGTGTGAAGCTTAATGGCTTTGATTGTTTTCAAAATTACATTTAGACAGGATATTACTGTTACATGAGCTTCCTTCAGCAGAACCATTTCCTTTCCACACACAGAACATTACCCAGCAATATGCGTCTTTACCATGTTTCCCGTTAACGAAAAAAGCTACAACAAAATAGAACAGCAGTCTTACAGTCCCATGAACAATTGCAGTTTGACTGGGGATTCCCACTTGTATTTAAGGGCAAGTAATTGAATTCTAGGCACCACCAGCATACAGTAAATACATCTGCCTACTTGTAGAATGGTTAGTCTGAGTAACATCATTACAATGACAATAACATCAATATGGAATCACAGTTTTGAAATGGTCGTACACATTTCCATTGGCCAGGTCCCAGGGACTGTTGGAAATGCATCAAGCTTGGACAGACTTTGTTTAGCCGTTCCTTGGCCTTTTTCATGCCCTCCAGTGAACGAATGTGACTATCCGAGCTTGCGAGTTGATTTTTAAGAATTCCCTCTGGAATCAGCCCAATCTATGCATTGCATGGGCAAAGCAAGACAGACACTTTTAACACAATACAATCCAGGTGAAAAACTACAAAGGTGACAAGAAAGGTCAGATGAGTGTTGCATCAGGACCACAAAGGTCAGTCGTAATCTCTAGGTTTTTTTCTTTCAAATGCAGAAGGTTTACCCGTTTTCCCCAAGACAATACAGACAATGCAATATATACACATCTGCATTTACCAGACCAAACAGCTGAAGCAGAAATGATTCTTGTACATTAAAAATCAAGGTGAGAAATTTTATTTTATTTACTTTATTTGTATTGACAATTTAACACATTGATTAGCACTTAGATAGTATTTTCTGAATCTAGCTCTAAGATCGTGCTCTAACGTCTGGTTTGCTCAATTCAATTCATTCATTCATTCATTTGTTCATTCATTCGTTTCTCTGACTGTTTAGATTAATATTTACCTCAAACAAACATATTACAGACAAACAAATTATGAGTCAAACCCATAGCATTATCAAAAATGTTCTAGGTTAACATTTATAACATATATAAAGTTAATCTGTAAAATGGCTATTTCGCCCCTGACAAGCATCATTGAAAACTGCCCAAAAACATGCAATTAACAGGAAATGCATTAACATTCTACACATATTTTGACTATATGTTTCATTGCTTAGATCAAATTGAGAATGTAGATCAAATTGCATAATGTAATGTATGATGAAAAACATTTCTTTCCAAAGTGAATTTTTTTATTAATCAAAAACCCCCTTACTCACAATGATCACTGAGGAAAATGGCAGATAACTAATATCAAAATTCATATAATTTAGCAAATTTCATTGCATTTATGTTTGCAGCTAAAAATAATATTTACTATATTTTTCTTCACCTTGTAATGCAACCACAAGAAAAATAATTTTAATTTCGCGGTGAGGGAAAATGGTAAAATTGTAATTCAAGATTGAGCTGAAACAAATAATAATAAGTTCTCCATAATTACCAATTAGCACAGCAAATAAAAATGCGCATTTTATTGCATGACATCGCTGTCGCCACTCCATCTGACGTTAACGGTTGTTGCGACTACGTCCTGCGACCGGCAGGCGTTATATGACAGTACAGCGGGACATGCTCTGCATTAACTCATCAGGCAATCTGGCAATTATGCGATGCTGCATTACCAGCTGCTGCCCAAGGCTGCACTAGCCCCTCACTCGTATAAATCTAATTTACATTACAATTAAAACATTACCGATGGACTCAGGATGATGTTTTCTCTGTGGGGGGCTAATGTGCTTCCCTCACGATCGCAGTATCGAGCTCGTCCAGGTGGTCACTGCCCCTCCATTGCCCTGCAGTGGATGAGACCTATTGTGTCAAAATGCTTTTCTATACATCGCTATGCAACAGTCCCTGGTGCGGGGGCGGGCAGGGCTTGGTCGTCATTCGCTGAATTCATTAAAACGTGATTGCTGATTGGTGCGTGCTGGTATGTCAGATTACATACTGATTGGGCACTCGGGTAACCCAGGCTACCTGATTAGGCAGACTAACCAGCAGTTTCATCACACACGGCAAGCAGCCACCGTTTGGCCTAGACAGCCAACCAGCAGATTAAACCCCACTGAGATATCTGCCTTCTAGATCATTCTTTAGACTGATGGTTTGGAGAGCAGCTTGCTGTTTCTGTTCCAAGCCCAGCATGGAAGTTATTCAGCAATAAGCTTGGTGGTCCGTTCCGACTTTCTAGACATGGTACCGCTGAAGAAAGTTTGCTTTATTATGGAAATAGGCAGCCAGATGTGTGGTGGTTCTGCACGGGAGTGTCCAGTGGACCGACAGCACAGGCAGCATTCGATTAACGTTCAATTAACATTCAGTTAACGTTCAATTAACATTGAGCAATAAAATCGACCCGATGTGCACAGATGCTAAGCCCCGCTATGTGAGATTTCTCCTCTGACCACCGGACGTAACACACACACGGGCCCAAACTTCTGGTGCAGAACTTCTGGCTGACCTTTTGATGCCTTTGACGAGATTCAGGAAAGCAAGACCATTAATTAATAGACTTGTAAACCGCTGCACTAACCAAGCCACAGAGGACCCAAGATATCCAAACAACAGACTCTGACCGCCAGCTGAGTCTTCGCAGTTCCCCGGGCTGGACGGTTCCGCTGCTTCTGTGTACTGCTGATTTAGATCATGAAGCCGAACAGGATCCTCCAGCCCCACAAGTAATTGTTGCAATAAATCAGAGGGCGCCGCTCCAAATAGCATAGTATCTAATAAGAGCAATCTGTTCTGATTGAGAGAACACAACTCAGTTAGCCAACAGGTCAGGCCGGCGAACTCGCCGAACCTCCAAGACCACGAGGCGGATCACGAGCCGTGCACATGGCGGAAAAGCAGGAATTCTCACCGCACCGCTTCACCGGGGCCCCTTGGGAAAGAAAAGATTTCAGAACGGGGACATTAATAGACAGAATGGATCACGAGGTTCAAACCCCCCTCTGTTCCCCCGGGCGTGACACCCCACCAGCAAGTCCTGTTGCCAGTTCATGAGGCGCACAAGCTGGGCGGTCATCACCGTGGAGAGTTCACTTGAGAAATGAGTGTGGTTGCACTCTCAGGTCATTACCAAGCGGTGCTCCCGAAAGTCTCCCTGATTCAGTGTCTTGGTGAGAGGAGAGAGAGTCACCTTCGGTGAAGCGACACTGGCTTCATGTCGGCAGGTGGGATGCATAGTTCACACTCTTGCCTGTGGTGTTTTGAATATCTGTCGTGTGACTAAGAAAAGAGTCGCTTGTTGCGCCGTCATGCTTCTTTCTGCTTGAGCCTTATGAAATGTTTCAAGACACGTGTGACCTATTATTCAGGAGGGGGAACTTCATGAATCCTGGGATGGCGAGATGCCCAGGGTAGGACTACCCAAGACCTGCCAACCGGCTTCCGTTGAATTCTCACCCATAGTAAGAACCAAAAGCAGAAATCGAACCCCAGACCACAAACCACGGGGTGTGAGGTATCTGTCTTCCTCACTACTGAAGCCCTTTGCTTCCCTTCTCAACAGGCTTCCTGAACCACTTCATCACGAGGCTGAACACAAAATGCACCACCTATATATATATATATATTCACTATACACCCCGTGGCCTGTATATTAGGTACACGTGCTCGTTAATGCAAACCAAACAGCAAATGATTATGAATACATAAACCCTACAGAGACGACCATGAGGTTCACTTACTGACTGTTCGTCAGATTGACCGAGGATCAGAAAGGCCAAGACGCCCCATCCAAGGGATTTTGAACTCACGATTGTCTGCGCCATGCGTGGTGATTCCAGTGCCGTAGAAACGGCCATGCTATTGGGATTTTCATGTGCTACAGTGTCCAGAATTTACAGAGAATGGCATTTCTGTGGGCGGAAAACACCTCGTTAATGAGCGAAGTCAGAGTAGAATGGCTAGACTCATTAAAGCTAACAGGAAGGCCACAAGTACAAAAATAACAGCTGGGTACAACTGTGGTGTGCGGAACGGCTTCTCTCAACGTACAGCTCATCCACACTTGAAAGCCATCCTACCAGGATGGGCCCTAAAGCTCCAGTCATCCAGTCCTGAGCTTCACCTAATAAAGCAGCCGGGGAGTGAATAATAGCACTGCGTGATTCTGCATGATAATATTTATAGTAATGTTTATTTCTAACAGAGGACAAATACGAATTAAAATTAATATCCCTCTGTGTACCTGTGCACCATCCTGAATTCCTAAAGGCCCATTATTTATTTGTAACAAAGTGTATGTCAGGCAGAAATGCTTAGCGGAAGCGTTCAGTTTGTCCATACGTCAGTTTGTTTTTCAAAAGTTTTTTTTTTTTTTTTTTTTCGAAATTGTCAAAACCTGCTCACCTCACTATCCGTGTTGAAATTTGGCTCACGCTGTCGATGATGCTACTTTAAATCTGCAGTCTAAAAACCGTGCTGACTGCCAGATATCAAATTGCAGCACTCAGGGAGTAACGTCACTCACCTTGCCTAAAAATCACATTTTTATTAAAAAGAAAAATGAACATAATTAAGACTTTTATTAATAAAGTACTACCACAAATTAGCTGATGGTAGTAGTTTTTTTTTTTTTGCATGTGATTGTCCATCACTGCATTCTCAAAAGGATATATGAACACTGGCCTTGGTGGGCCCCCAGTTTATGAACACAGGCCTTGGTGGGCCCCCAGTTTATGAGCACTGGCCTTGGTGGGCCCCCAGTTTATGAGCACTGGCCTTGGTGGGCCCCAGTTTATGAGCACAGGCCTTGGTGGGCCCCAGTTTATGAGCACAGGCCTTGGTGGCCCCCAGTTTATGAACACTGGCCTTGGTGGCCCCCAGTTTATGAACACTGGCTTTGGTGGCCCCCCAGTTTATGAACACTGGCCTTGGTGGCCCCCAGTTTATGAACACTGGCCTTGGTGGCCCCCAGTTTATGAACACAGGCCTTGGTGGGCCCCCAGTTTATGAGCACTGGCCTTGGTGGGCCCCAGTTTATGAGCACAGGCCTTGGTGGGCCCCAGTTTATGAGCACTGGCCTTGGTGGGCCCCAGTTTATGAGCACAGGCCTTGGTGGCCCCCAGTTTATGAGCACTGGCCTTGGTGGCCCCCAGTTCCACCGTCCATGGAGAGGAACAAGCCCAGAAAGTAAATAAATAGATATTTACAGTTTGTGATTTTAGTTTTTTGCCTGTTTATTAGATTTGACATTCAGGCTTTGCAAGCCAAATAATTTCGGGTGTCAAAGTTCAAGGAGTCCATCAGGAAAAGGCTATTCCCAAGGGCTCCGTCAATGGCATACATTCCTGTAAAATAAAAGTTCTACAATACTATAATGGCTACTATGTGCGATCGCACTCATTAAAAACAACTTAAGCGGTAATGTACATATAGCAACAGAGCACATTAAAATGGCAGCAATGGAATACTTTGTGTGATCATTGCCAGGATGCAGTGGGAGAACTTTACTTCTCATCTTGGTCTTTTGATGAAAAATCCAGCCATTACGTACCTTTTTATGCTTAGCATTGCCCCGAGACTAATGAATCATATGAAAAGAATTACTCTAAGCTCAGCTGAAAACCGTGAATGTTTCGTAGTGAAACATTGTCCTTGTTTGCGAGGAGAGATGGCTTGTATTTGCACAGCATGAATTTGAAATAAGTATTTTGATTAGAGAATGTGCTCCTTTGTAATTTATACTTCAATGACTTGTATCAAGATATTTCAAGCAAATATTTTACAGATATATCGGTAATTTCAGCGCTACATGTCATCAAACTATCGGGTGGCCTCCAATGCTCTGTGCATGGGGGAATCGTCATCCTGAGTGATGCCCCCTCCCTGCAGGGAGGACACATTGCAACGTGCCAAAATGAACACTCGGCACGTCAAGTAGAGATTAACCTTGCCCGCTAATGAAATGGAAGCGGCGGAGCTGCGCCAGGGAAGGGCGTCCTATAACAGGACCACCAGGGCCCTGCACCTCTGGAACAAAACCCTCAGCACTGTGCCATTCAAGGCCGAGTCTTCCAATAAAATGAAGTCTCTTCACGGCAGCTCAGCTCCAGCATTCCTCGCTGTAGAACAGGTGCTTGTCGGCGACAAACGGCTAATGCTAAGCCTGATGAGCAGTTTGTGCACGTGACTCCGGCATCCGTATCTGCGGAACGTAGTGAGGGTCATTTTTGATTAAGCTGGCTGCTCTGGAGCGCGACTCCTGCAGTCGATTGATCTACGGTCCCTCGCATGTGTTTGTTTGCACTTTGAATTAATGCAGATTGTGGCCCTGAAGTCTCACCCTTCTATCCACTGAGGCTCTTTGCTGATGATGCCCTTCTGATGAGTTTCACACTGACATCACCTTAGACACAAGTCAGGCTGTTTTTATCAGCTGAATCATTCTTCTTTTAAAGTCTCTGGAATCTCTTCCTTGCAGCCACAAGAGCCATAATTATTAGTGTATCCAGGATTTTTATGCAGACTCTAAGTGTACTGGGTTGTTTGTATAATTATAACTTGAGATCTGTATAATTAATGCTTGGGCTACACTTTTGCTAAAATATTTTTTTATGTATAAATTGCAAATGTCATACTGATCAGTCATTTTTTTCACTTTATACCCAATACATACCAATCCATTACACCAGCCACTGATGCATATGCTGTATTCATTCTATGGATATCAATCACTGCATTTCAATGAATTGCACTTTGGATGCTGGCATTTTAAAGCTGATTTCCCCGATATTACACACATTATAGCTGTTGTCCTTGTGCCCTGGTAAGAGAATTTAGTATATTAAAAGGAACATTAATTGTGATTAATTTGAGCCTTTTAAACATAATGTTATCTGGTTTAATTAATTTGGGCTAACTTTTATTTTGAGTCTAATTCTGCAGAAATGTGCCTGCTGTTTATTGCATGGAGGTGCTTTCTTAGGAGAATCAGCTCCTGAGGGATAATACCTTGGAGAATTCCGGAAGCCGGGCAGATAATACAGAGACGTGCTTCTAGGCTTCCCAGGGCGATGACAAAGCGTAGCCCCTCAGGGTACGTCACTCGCTTCCACCTCAGTGATTCCGACAGGGACAGAATGGAACAGGGTGACCGCTAACACCATCATATGTCTCCGATGAGTTTCAGCGTAGTAATAAAGTCTATCAGATAATTACAGGAAAAAACTAATAAACGAATAAAATATTATGCTTACTTGCGCATTCTGAAATTTTTGCTTAGTTTTTATTTACAAAGCAGTAATATATATATATATACATATATATACACTGCAGGGGTGACATGGTGGTGCAGTGGTTAGCACTGTTGCCTAGGATAAAGCGGGTTGGTGAATGAATGAATATTTACACTGTGCTGTAGATATGTACATCCTATGCCCTATAAAATATGGTTAACAATTCCCTATGCAATACACAACAGATAGACATTTTGTCATCATTGATAGCTGCATTATGGAATGATGACCTCTATGTCACACTGGGCCCATAACACTCTCATTAAAAGGTGAGGACTCAGGAAAATATGCAGAGTATTAATGGGAACATCTAGCCAAGTGTCAAAAACCAAAAGGTGAGCAGTTATACTATGTTTGCATCAGTATGAAACATTTCCAAGTCAGCGTCGCCTACAACGCACAGCCCATCCCCGAGCACAGTGCCTGGATCTCCATTCAGCGTCGCCTACAACGCACAGCCCATCCCCGAGCACAGTGCCTGGATCTCCATTCAGTGTCGCCTACAACGCACAGCCCATCCCCGAGCACAGTGCCTGGATCTCCATTCAGCGTCGCTTGCAGCTGTTTTAATTGGCTAACAAAACAACTGTTAGAACCTCTGTGGTTCCAAGAACATGCTGGTGGTAAGAAAGTCATGATTCAAAACTGTTTTTGAACCCAGGGGAAAGGAATGAGTCAATGTAAGTTAATGCATTGTTTATGAGGGTCCTGGAGGCATCTGAAGAAGATTTAAAAAAAAAAAAAAAAACCTGTCATTTACTGGAGTCGGCCTTTACTATGTTTTATTTATGCAGGAATTCAAAAGCAGTTTTGTCATTAGACAAAGTGAACATTAGACAGGGTGTCCTCATTAGCATCAGGCAAGGGTGAATATGGCCACCGCTGCGGCGTGCATAATTCCCCAAAACTCTAATTGCAGAATTTTCAGGCAATAATTAGGATAAAGCACCATATTAGGGACATTTAAACAAAAATAATTAGACATGCACTGAAATTTATAAAAAAAAAAAATCCAGATGATTTCTATGAAAAGTCTCTCATAAAATGTAGCAGTTGTCGGACAAGCTGGGCTTGGGCCCTATTAGGGTTTTTTGATGCGGATTTCAGTCATTATGAGCTCTTTTTGCGAGACGTTTTTTTCCCGGTGCTGCTTTCCCGATTAGCTGGTGGTTCTCCTGGTTGTTTAGAATCATTAATGTCTCCTAAATGCTCCAGCGCTTTCATAGCTCATCGAGCTCCCTGGACTGCAGAACATCACCTGCAGGAAGGCTGATAGGGCAGGGGGGGCTGCTGAGATTTGAAAGCAGAATCAAAGCCCCTTTTTCTGCTAAAATGAGCAAATAAATTAACTGGCTGTGAGTAGAACGCAGCTAATTTCCATAAGTAAAATTCATTTACAGCCATCAATATACATATCTGACTCCGATGACATGCATCCATAGATTGTTTAATATTTTGGTAAATCTGTATGCCATGAAACTAACAGCTGGCTTTAAAAGTGAGGTAGGACTATGAAAAAAACATGTGCACTATAAATCTTGTTATATGTAAAACGTGAGATAGCGCAAGACAGCTCTTCCTGCCATAGGTTTCCATAGCTAATAGACAATACTGTTTGGACAGATACATATGAGTAATATTGTGTTTGAGCTCATTTTAGCTGTGTTGGGTGTGAAGGACGTAAAAGCCTCAATGAGTCATTTAACGGTCTTATTAGTTTGCAAACATTATTGAATCTTCTGACACTATAGCGTTGGTGTTTTAACTGCGGGCAATTTAACATCTACAGCCGTGGAAACACTAACTGGACACCGGGGGCAGTAAAGTGCCACATACCTGTATTTCTGGGAGTGCACTAATGACTATTTATTGCGTTCGGTTATAAATAATTTAAGATTTACCTTTAAAAAAATGTTTCCGTTAGCTTAATGTAAGACTTGCTTGGAGCAGGTCAGCGAACAGAGTCATGTGACATAAAGATGCTAGGGTGAGACGGGGGGGCTGTATTTGAGTGCGGGAGTGGAGATTGCTTTAACACATCTGTGAGGAGGAGCTAAACAAGGCAGGGATTTCACATTAAGTAGACATGAAAACACATAATAATGCAAAACAGCCATCTGAGGTGCAAAGGGCCGCAACAGGACACGGGTTTGGGCATCAGGGCCCGGGTGGGGGTTCCGGGTGCAGGAGAAAAACCAGAATGAAATGTCACGTGACTGGTAATGATGCACAATAAAAGTGAAAGAAAGTGCTTGTCACCTAACTTTGCCTTGCCCTGTGACACCTGCAGCAGCCTGGTAATGGTGTGCAGACGAGAAGTAAATTAGTATATCCTCAAGTTCCCTGTGCACATGTGCAGATTGTCAGTATTTAAACAATTACAATCAATCTACAGCCGAATGCTTAATATTCAAAAAAGAAATATGTGTTATTTTTTTTAGAGAAGGTCAAATGAGTTTGTAGACTTTCAAGCATTATTCCCTGAAACATTTGATTGTAGCTTAATATTTTATAATTATCATGCTTTCCTTAGTCCGGTGCAATTTGTGAATATAATTATATGTGTATTCAGAAACATTTTAAAAAAAACCACCAGTCATATTTAAAATTCACCAGTCATATTGATTAAACATTTTCACCGACTTGCGGTTTTGTGATTGTATCTATTCACGCACACAAGTGGTTTGCTGGAATGTTTATGCTCAGGTTTTTTATCACGAGCGGCACTGTGCTGGTGATATGACCGTAAAAAAAACGTACGCCTCTTGCCCTTTCACAGAGCTGACGGCCGCGGGACACGACAGGGTCTCGCCTGGGGAGCCGTAAAAGGTGGACTTTTCAAAGGGAAACTTCCCATTTCTGATGTGCTTAAGGGATATTCTCCGAAGAAGTGGGAGATGAGTCGAGCACATTCTGTCGGCAGGTTTCCCCTCATAAATAATGCATGGTACGTTCTGCTGGTTTCCATCCAACGCAGGATAGTGTTATGAAGTGCTAGTTAATGGGTAAACTAATTGCAATAAACAGGACTGGTGCTTGAAGCAGTGAGGGCTTTAATACGAGAAAAACAACCCTAATTAGTGAATGTAACTGATGTGACAGTGGACACAACAGAGTGTTTCACTCATTGGCGGGGGAGGGGGGCTTAAGACAGCCGTCTTATCATCCTCCTGACCGTCAGACCTGTGAGTGACTTCAAAAAGATCTTTTTCTCATTGATGTATCTTCACTGATAGGAGCAGCCCGCCCATGGAAACTCAAGACAAAATACACTTGTTCCTTATTTATTTATTAACTTGTTCATTTTTGAAGCGGCCTTCAGAATGGCACAGCTGAAAACGTGGCTGTTAATTCCATTAAGAGCTGGACATATAGCTTTGTGACTGGAGCAGTAAAGATCTTTGATGCTGACAAAACAGCTTGGCACTTCAGGAAATGCGAATGAGCCTTTCGCAATCCGGAACAATCCTAAACTCTTGATAAGTATTGGTAACTTAATTGTTTATGGTGGAAAGAATTCATTTGTTTTTTGTAGGTGGAAGCATTTTTTTTAAACTCAAGGCCATAGATTTGGGTTTGGATCGTGAGGTCATGTCCCTATTTGGGTATGGATGGTGAAGTCATGTCCCTATTTGGGTATGGATGGTGAAGTCATGTCCC
>JAABNX020000038.1:14456706-14469511 GCA_015163995.2 Mormyrus lacerda
AACATTGTAGAATAGCCTGACTCAGACAGGAAGGCCACAAGTGCAACAGTAACAGTAACATTGTAGAATAGCCAGACAGAACGCATTGGTATGCACACAATATTTCCATAATGTGAATCCAAAATCTAGGCAGTACCAGAACCTAAAGGGGGTCTGACCAGGTTCTAAGAAGGTCTAACTAATAAAGTAATCACTGGGTACCGTCAAGGCAAATGTCCATTATAAAATGGGTAATTTTACACAATATGCATCCACGTGTGGATACTCTTAACAATCGTTTAAAGCTCCTTAGTCCATCTCCATAGCTTGATCTCAGCGCCTTATTCCACAACATTTGCTGGATTTAAATTCAAACTAAAAGACAGCAGAGGAAATGGAAGATGACTGTGCATTTCACATGTACCTTTATATTATTTATCGTGTGGCTACGTGGCAGACGTGGATGTGCCCTTACCAGGAAGGTGGCGATGGCCACGCCAACGATGAAGCCCGCAATGACGTCTGCCCAGTGGTTGCGGTACTCTGCCACACGGTTCAGGCCCGTCAGAAAGGCCAGGCACATCAGGCCCAAGGACAAGACGGGCTTTGCTAACCTCGTTCCTTTGGCTTTCACTGTACAGCTGACGTACATCTGCAGGAGAGAGAGACAGACAGACGGAGAATGAAGAAAAAAAGAAGTTTTTTTCAAGCAGGGAGTCCTTTTTCCCATAAAGACTGCCGGATAATTCCAATAAAGCTGAAAAAATGTAGAAGAAATATCACCTAAAAATTTAATGTTACGATATTTCCAAATTCTGTTTCGTCTGAAGACACAACTCGTTTAGGCGTGAACATGAAATCAGGGCAGAGGCAGGAGAATGCGGCCTCGACTCTTAATATTCCTGCCCCTCCCTACCATCATCCGCCCCCCCAAGCCAACTGTTTGTGCCAGTCCACGGAGAGAGGGTCTGCAGGGCAGGGGGACAGACAGCTGCTGATAACGGCCCAGCTAAATCAGAAAGGCTGTACGAAACAGAGATGAAGTGCCTCCGGGAATCCAGCCGAAACAGGCAGCTGGGAAGGGGCAGCGGGCGGCCAGTCGAGCGCCCCGCTGCCTCCGGACGCCCACCTGTGATTTAGGCTCCTGTCACTCCTTCATCATTTATCCTCAAATGGGGAATAAGGGCTGAATGCTGCTTAGGGGCCTTTGTGTTGCAGTAGCCAACAGCACTCCTCAACTTAGAAGACCTATTTTTGGACAAACTCAGACAAAAAGGCGACATTCTACCTCAAATTACTGTAGCGTGGCCAATGAAAACAAGTCGAGTGTAGGCAGTAGGTTAAGAAGTTACCAAAACTATTACGAAGAATACTGATAAAATGCAGCTTATAATATCATTTAAGAAATGATGGTTATGTCCTCTAATGGCTTAGCACCCATTCTTGGCTCATCCCCCGCCTGGCACTCTTTGTTTTCAGGACAGGCTGTCGACCCCCACAACCCTGGATAGGACAAGCGGGTATGGAAAATGGCTGAGGGCTTTATCCAATGAATATAGTTCACTATTCAAAACAAATCAGCGAGAGTAAAAAAGGGAAAAGAAAAGATGATAAAGAAAAGAAAGTCTCCTTAAGGTCCCTTTAATCTTATTGCAAATATGAACTTCATCGTACGTTTGAAATACAAAAAAGAAATGTTAGAACCCAATCCTCACTGAGGTTACCAAGGGGATATATTCAGTGGTGGATGAAGAGATTATCATTAAAAAGACATTCTGCCCTCAATATATTTTTGTTTCAGAACCATTTTATAAAAGTAATAAAGACCAGATTCCATGCACTGCTCTGCATCCGGCGAGCTAATGACAACTGTTCCCCGTGACGAAGTCTACAGACAACATCTGATGTTCGGAATTTAGAAGCAGCATGAGATGTAATCTTCAGTGCTACAGGGGACACTGCTGTTCAAGGAGATCAATTCCTCAGCAGGTTCAGAAGAAGCAAAGTCACAAAGGGTCAATGTTTTTTAAAAGGAAGTATTAAAAGGGTCGTGGAAAAAAGATCTGTTCTTCTTGCTTATTTATAAAGATTC
This sequence comes from Mormyrus lacerda, assembly GCA_015163995.2. Taxonomy (NCBI): domain Eukaryota; kingdom Metazoa; phylum Chordata; class Actinopteri; order Osteoglossiformes; family Mormyridae; genus Mormyrus; species Mormyrus lacerda. The sequence goes on from JAABNX020000038.1 coordinate 14,458,778, forward strand.
TGTTTAATGTAAGCTATATTTTAATGTTCAATGTGGGATTTGAGAAGCATTACAAAACACAATAAAAATCCTCTTATTATACATGTATAACAACAGTTAATGTTTAAAGTTAGAATTAAGGCATGACTATATGTTAAATTTTTTCTAGCTGTGTCATATGCTAAAGAGCAGTATGTCTGAGGATTTTTTTCCAGAATATACCATGCATGGGATCATAAGAACTATATAAAGAACTATACAAACGAGAGGAGGCCATTCGGCCCATCAAGCTCGCTTGGGGAGAACTTAACTAATAGCTGAGAGTTGTTAAAATCTTATCTAGCTCTGATTTAAAGAAATCATAAAAATAGTTGATGTATATGGCCGGTTACTTGTGTCACACTGTATTATATCCTCTTACATCCCTCCATAATTTCACAGCTCTCAAGATAAATATATCAGGGTAAGAAATTAGAAACATCTGTTTTAGTAGACCAACCCTGCACAGTAAATCTGATTAATTCCAGGGAATTTACTTCAACCGACTGAGCCTACTGTCATCCCAAGAAGATATTTGTCTGCCCTGCAAGCTATGTTAGCTACCTAGACAGGTACTCTTATGACTAAGAAAAGCTTTATCATTCAGGCTGGCTTGTACCCATGAAGGTAATTTGACTGTATTGCCAGTGTCTATCTTCCTTTGCTACTTAATAAGCTTTATATATTTTTAAGTCCTTCACTGTGATTCATCTTTCTCAAAATACGAAAGTGTGCACACCGGCGCTTTCTCTCCTCTTTTTCGTTTAGACACCCTAACAAGCTTCCTAGCTAACCAGCTCTTCTTGACAATTGTCCATTTGCTACTTTGCCCCAAATGTTCTGTTCTTTCATCCAGCCATTCCAACAGAGAATCTGGACACTGACATTTTTAACCATTAGCAAAGTTAGCAACACTTTCCTTAGCAACAGATCACAGTACCAGAGGTGATATGCGAGTCGAACATTGTCATGACAGAAGTGTATCGTCTTGTGTTTTCATATACTTTTCTTTTTCTGAATGTGGGAAACATAATACCTCAAGCAAATTTCTTTAGATCATTCCAATTTGGGGCAGCCCAGCGCCGCAGTGGTCAGCACTGTTGCCTCGTACCTCTAGGCCTGGGGGTTACAGCCCTGACTCTATGTATGCGGAGTCTGCATCTTCTCATGTTACCATGGGATTTCCTCTGCTTTCCTCCCACAGTCCAAAACCATGAAGATGAACTAGAGTTACCCAGTTGTCTGTCTGTATCAATATATGATCAAAAAACAAAACGTAAATAGAATTCATTTCATTGTGTTTACTATTGTTGTGTCATGCAACACACAATAAACTTTGTATATAGGGTATGTAGTACATTTTGCCTGCACAATCATTTTAGACATTAATTAGACTTTGAAATATTAATCATGAGGTCAAGCGGGTAATGCTGTTGTCCATGATAAGAGGAGAATAGCATCACCGATCGTGATTAACATCCCTGCTTAACAGAGTAGCAGTGCCTGATCCGCCTGACCTACATAAACCCCGATCTGTCGAGTTGATCAGACTAAATAGTGCATGTAAATATTGGCTTCTGGGTGCAAACTCAATGAACTCAGTACGCACAGAAACCTGGGAAGCTCTGATGCAGAAGCAGGAAATTCTCTTTGGGAGTTTTCGTCCTCTTTCTAAAATCACGTCTACAGAGTCCACCCTGCGGCCCCTGGAAGCGCTACTTTAAGAGTGCTGGCAAATCGTGCTACAGCTGAAAATAATAGCTTAAAATTGGAATGATGGAATCAGATATGAGGCAGACAGAATAATTGCTTTTGTTCTTCTTGTGTACTTAAATTATTCTGGTTTCTTCTACTCAGAGTATCATAAGCATGTGAGCCTTTTAGATCAATCGTGACTGATATGAAAATCTCAATGCTTGATATCTGATATTATCTCCAGAGATGCAGTAACCTACTTTCTCCTCGTGCTCCAAACCAGACATCTGCGGGGTTCCAAAACCAGTTGCGCACTCTTCCATTGAGCTGGGTATTAAACATCAGTCACCCCAAATAACAGTCAGAAACTGTGGCTTTTACAATGTGGTATACAGAAAGATTTACAGACTGTAAATAGCCCATGAAAGAGACGATGCGCTGATCAGACACACAAACGCTAAAATCGCAAGGATGCAAAAGGAGCTTTGCGATGTTCTCTCCCATGAAAGACCAGCTCGCTACCATTTGGGGCAGCGCCAGGCGCAGCAGGGTAGTCGCGGGTTCGACTGATGCCATTTGCTCCTTGAGCATGACCCTTAATCCAAGAAGCCCCTGATAAATGGTCTGACCCTGCACTTAGGCCCCAAGCTTAGGGATCAACTAGATAATGTTTAAATAAATGTAAAAGGGCCTCTTGTCACTGAGCTTAGAATCCTGCAACAAACATCCCCAACAGCCATTGTATTCATGTTCAAAAATAACTCCAAACTCGAATTTCCCAGCAAGACCCTGACGACTCTTATGAAAAATCTTCTCACTGGGAACCACATGGCCCAAAATGTTCTTCCCTTTTGGAAACTGTGTTAACAGCAGCCTACTTGCTGAATGACAGAGAGAGTGCATTGTGAGTTCAGTAAAGGTGGTTGCAGATGTCGTCACCTTCGCTGAATGCTATGGAAATGGAGACAGCCAATCAAATGCTCTCTGAGGTTCCGGCGATGTAGTTTAGATTGGTATTTGCTGCTGACAAAATAGCAGAATGAATTGCCTGAAGAAAAAACAGAATTCTAGTTTCTTTATGCTTACATAATAGTGTGACAATGAATTATAATGGTATAAAGTAATTACCATGCAGGGACGCTGACAAAACTGCAACAGTGAAGCACACACAGTATACAGAGTAAAGGAGGATATAAAAGATTGATCGTAGCTGCTGGTTTTAGGTAAGTACTTACAGAGCCGGATTAAGAGTATTAAGTGCCCCTGTGCACCAGAGCACATGATGTCACATTAGAAACAAATACAGCAGATGGGAGTCACAAAAAATTCAAAGTTGCATATAATATAGGGGAAAATTTAAACAGGTTTCAGTGAGTGCCATATTAGAAGAACAACACCGCTGTCCATAGACTTTTGACCACAAGTCAATTTGGAAGTTTCTGAATAGTTATAGGGTACAGACGAGATTTTAAGTTCACACAGTACTGGACAACAAATAACAACGCAAATACAGAAGGAGACACTATATAATAAAAACAGATTGAGCTTAAATCTCATGAAAAATAAACCACGACCTGCACTACGAAATCAAAAGATGCACAAAGCAGCATCAGTGGGAAGAAGAAGAATCTGCACATAATGTTTCATTGTACAGCGCAGTAAGTTTCTGTTTATTGTGGCACAGTACAGGTACTGTATCTGCATCATATCGGCTTATTGCAGCTGCCCATCATATAGACATCACTGCATGCAAACTGTATTACAGTTAATTATGGGCAGTCGGTCAATATGCGGTCGGCCGTGAGGCCCATTCAGCTGCACGTGGTACACTAAGCGAAACACCCAGGGCCAGTCAATCCTATAGGCGACATAGGCGACCGCATAGGGCGCCAACTTCTGAGGGGGTGCCAAACTGCCAGCAAATTTCACTCTGCCTCAAGCGGGGGGGGCGCCACACCGGCTAGGACCGGTACTGGATACACCCGCTGACATACTACTGTGCTGGATTCTGGCACCTATCAATCAGTGTATAGTTTTTACTACGGACCTCGGACATAAATGCGATCGGATGTTACTCGATAGGACTTAAGTTGCCCGATACCTTTATATTGCATTAAATTGTTAAAAGACATTCATGAATTGGACCTTGGGGGGTTGCTTTGTCTGGTGCCCCCTGGGCACTGGCCCGAATGCCCATGTGGTTTATCCAAGACGGGGTTATTGTCGAGACTGATTTTGCTGTTTCTGAAGTGTTTACAGTTTGGGAAGGCTGGGAATTGCAAGGTCGCTTACTCACGGCGAGATAAAGTGCGGCGTAGACGCTCAGGGCCGCTTCCTTGGAGGGGAAGGTCTTGCGCGCGCGGAGGATGTCCTCCTCGTCGCCTGTGCAGGCCTCCTGGTGGCTGATGAAGCGCGCGGCCTGCCGGCACCCCAGCGCTGTGTAGTTGGGCTTACACACAGTGAGGAAGTAGGGAGCCAGGTTGCCGGTCACCACCTGGCCGGCGTTCACGAAGATGTCCGTGGTGAAGAGGCCGAAGATGTACACGCCTGAAGGCAGAGGGGAGGGACAGGGAGACTCTCATTCCATCTTGTAGATCTACCATGATATCACATGACCATGGACTAGACAAGTCAAGTCAAAGTATCTTTACTGACATCTTCAGGTACACTGTCTGGCCAAAAAAAGTCACACACTTTAATATTTTGTTGGACCGCCTTTCGCCAATGCATTCTTTCCACGGGCTTTTACAACGTTTACTTTCATCCAGATTTGCATAAATTTCTGTCAAGATCTCGTATCGATGATAGGTGAGTTGAACCACTCCATAAAGTCTTCAGCACATCTCAAAGACTTTCATTGGGGTTAAGGTTGAGACTCTGTGGGGGCCGACCAGCTCTCTCCCCATGGTTCCGGCCCAAAACATGACTCCGCCACCTCCTTGCTGACGTCATAGACCTGTTGGTACATGGTGACCATCCACCACTCCATCCATCTGGACCATCTAGGGTTGCACGGCACTTGTCAGTGAACAAGACTGTTTTAAAATTTGTCTTCCTGTAGTTCTGGGCCCACTGCAGCCGTTTCCGCTTGTGAGCATTGGTTAGGGATGGCCGAATAGAAGGTTTATGCATAACTGCAAGCCTCTGGAGGATCCGACACTTTGATGTTCGCTGAACTCCAGAGGCACCAGCAGCTTCAAATGCCTGTTTGCTGCTTCGTAATGGTATTTTTGCAGCTGCTCTCTTAATCTGATGTATTTGTCTTGCAGAAACCTTCCTCATTGTGCCTTTATCTACACGAACCCGTGTGTGCTCTGACTCAGCCAGCCGAATTAACAGTACGATGATCACGCTTAAGTTTTCATGAAATATCTAAGGTTTTCATACCTTGTCCTAAGCATTCAACTATTTCACACTTTTCGGTAGCAGAGAGATCCATTTTCTTTAGCATATTGCTTAAAAATGATGGTCTGTTTAATAATGTGACCGATGCATGTTTTATCACGTTTTATCAGTGGTTAGTGCTATGGTTGTTGTAGCTTGGTTTGAAAGACATATGCCTTCGGGAAATCATTTTTGGGTCATGTTATGTCTGCACTATTTCTCGATGATTCAACAAACGTGAAGCTGTTGCGGTTAAGGGTTTGCTCAAGCGTTATTACTGTTCCAGTCATGGGATTTGAACCCAGAACTTTTCAGACATAAGCATAGACCCAATAATAACAGTAATAGTGTACATGCCTAAGAGTGTTGCCTGCTGAATTCAATTTTCCAACTGTTAGCTGTCACGTTACAAAAATACACAAAACAGGAAACAAAAGTAAATTATCACCAGATAAAATACGCGAATATCGTAAAATAATAATGCACAGTAAACAGGGTTAGTCCTATCATAAATCAATCCGACAGCATGCCACACGCTACGTTCTAATTCTCACATCGGAAGAAAGCATATTGCATGTTCTAATTTTGGTGCTATTCACACTCGATCCTGTGAAACCGGCGACTGATTGCTTAACCGTTCATTCAACACTCTCCAGCTCACTCACTGTTTTCCTAAGATTTATGACTACTGAAGTATTCTGAAGCATCCCTGTAATTCATAATTGATTTGTGAAATGTAAGAATACACTCTGATCATAGTAACAGTTAATGAAAGGGGACTGACAGGGAAGTCGTTTTTTTTGTTCATCAAAAAAATTGTATTGAAATCCTTGTACTACATATTGAACTAAGACTAACGATTGTAAGTAAACATTAGTTTTTCTTATTAGGGAAAAGATCTGTTTGATCAGTGATTAGTGCGATTTTAAAAAATCCACTTTGCTCTATATGCACAGATGGATATTTCCATAATATGTCCCCTCTATCCACCAAACTATTCTCATATGACCTGAGACCTTTCAAAGAAATGTTCTTGCCTCGAAGCATGAAAGAAACACCTCGGTAGTCGTCCAAACCCGAAACTCCCTGATGACAGAATGCAAAACACATTTATTGCAGACTTAAAATAATGTGCTAAAATTAGTGCGGCATTAGCACTTGCAAATGGATTCCTTATATTTCAGATACCGCATACCTTTAATATGCATTCAGTGGCCAGGTTATGTGGTTCACACGCTAATACAGACAGCCTGCGCCTTCAAACGCAGAGCGCAGTGGATATAACTGAATATATACGGCATGCAGACAGAGTCAAGATATTTTGTAATTGCGCACAATATAGCATATAAGCTAAGATACTTAAGCAGTTTTGAATGTGGTATGACTGTTGGTGTCATATGTGGTGGGTCCAGCATCACACAAACAGCTATCTGAAACTTTCATGCATACCGTGTCTAGAGGATGATGTGCTGAACAAAAAGCATCCAGTCAGTGGAATTTCTGTGGCCAAAATCATCTTGTTAATAAGAGCGGCGAGAGCAGATTGGGCAGACTGGTTAAAGTTAACAGGAAACCCACAAGTGCAATAGTAGCAGCTGAGTGCCACGCTGGTGGGCAGGAAGGCGCCTTTGTATGAACAGCCTCTCTGCCTCTGAAGCAGCTCTGGAGGCAGACCCATTTCTAGCTATGTGTACCTTAAAATTGCCTCAGGGTGTATATACATAATTTCCATCCTTAGAAATATATGCTGTAGCATGGGTTAGAAGGGCAGAAAAATATAACATATGTGTTTAAACTTAAGGGAGACGACACTGAAACACCAAATGACGGAGAGCGAGCTGCACCACCGCACGAAAGATCGACTGTAACAAACGAAGCGGCTCAATGATGATTTTATCACATGAAAAGTTATGCATGATCTTATAAACTGAAATGATCTTGTACTACTGTGTCAAACGGGTGGCAAAGTGTGGAGAACACAGATGAACTTCCCAGAGAGTCTGTGTCGCAGTGAAGAGCAATTCCACCTTTAGCGAAATAAGGACTATAATCTTTTTACTATTGAAAGGAATAATGGTTCAGTAACTGAGAGAAGCACCTTGTGCATCATCTCCCAGTAATACTTTACTGAATGGGGCACAAATAACATTATATTATGCTATTACTTAATTATCAAATAACCACAGACTAAACCTTAGTTACATACTGATCTCACGTTTGTTCATCATTAATGAATCGTGGTGTAACTTTTATCTCAATCAGTTACTATATTTGTTAGTATATACCTTTACTGCTGAATAACACATGTGATATCTCATGTTTGTTCATCATTAATGAATCATTCCACACCATTTATCTCAAGTACAGCTATTATATTTGTTCTTGATTTATACTTCAGTATCTAGGTAACACTGGTACTCCGCCTACAGAGGGTACTGTATACATTAGTATTTTTGAACATTTCAGCAACTTATTAGTTGAGGTTCAACAATTTATATAACATCGACGTAATGAGTAGTCAGATTCAATTGAATTAGTTTAGGAATACGTATGTTCAAGAAGTGTTACATATACTCTATATATACTTCATATGTACTGTCAGCGTGAGGCTCAGTGGGCTAAGCCTGTGTGCCTGTAATCAGAAGGTCGCCAGGTCAAAACCAGCCTCAGCTGGGTCCCTGATCAAGACCCTTAACCCCCAGCTCCCTGGGCGCCCCAACAGGTGGCTGCCCTTCGCGGACAGCTTACTCTACAAAGAGCAGGTTGAGGGAGGCGTAAAGACAATTTCCCCACAGGGATCAATAAAGGTGGATCAATACTGTACGTTCTACAGCCACAGTGAATCACCTGAATTTTTTAATCTGAAGTTGCTGAAATGCTACAAATACTCTGTAGGCCAGGGCTATTCAACTCACAGTCCCCAAGGGCCGAGCCATGCTGATTTTCCAGCCTTCCTTCACCTGTGAGCCAGGTGTGAAGCCTCTGGCCAATCAGAATCAGTAATTATTAAAGTAACTACCTGGGAGAACTGAAAACAAGGCCTGGATTTGGAATCGAGGGCCTGAGTTGAATAGCCTTGCTGTAGGCTATCCAAATAAAGTGTTAGCAGTATTTGTGCCACCTCAAGTGATGTGTTACTGTTTTCTCTTGCTTAAAGAATTAAGACTTTTTCAGGTCAAGCCTTTTTAATTAGAAGTTAATGGACAAGAAGAGCAAAGAATTGAGAAGGCGAAAGGCTAACTTAGGGATCATTAGCATACCAAAAAGGGGGACTTTTGATAATAGTGAATGAATGAGTAACACAAAATAAGAGATTGGGGAGAGTTACCCAGAAATCGGACAGTCCGTCGTACGAGTGGGTTAAGGTAACAACAGTCTCCTGTGACGACAGTCTTCTCCCTAGTGTCAAAGTCTTTAGAAGTGTACTGAAGTAGGAACAGGACAGACTCTGTTACTGTTATCTGCAAGGCAAGAAACAGAAACAGAGAAATCAGACTTAAAAGGGGTTCACATGTCGTATAAAAAAAAAAAAAACACTAAATTAAAAAGGCATAAATACATGCAGTATAATACATAACATTTCCAAGAGTAACAGAAAAGAACAAAGTTTAAAAAGGTTAAATCTACCTAAATTATATATTTAGCACCATGTTACTCTGTGGCTTAAAAGTAGGCATAAGAGAGTTAAAAATACTCAGAGAGTAGAGTCTGTCTTTTTAAAAAAATCACCGTTTGTTCTCATTGACCCTTGATTTAACTTTCGTGGTGAATGTGGGAACATCTTACAATAGTTTCTCTCAGTCTTTGTGGTTTTCCTCAAAATATAGTTTCATGCTTTCTAAATCTTCTTGACAAGTAATGTGTTATATATAAAGTACTTCTGCATAATACCTGGTAACTATGAAATAAAAAAGCAAAAGAGCTGTTTCACAGGTAAAATATAATTAACATTATTGTGTATATTCCTCCTCCTCCTTGACCTGAAGAGGGCAATTCACCCGTTCCTCTCGTACTGAGAATCACGGTCTCAGACTTGGAGGTGCTAATCCTCATCCCCGCTGCGATCCGCCCCAGAGCACGCTGGAGATCCCCAGGAAATGAAGCCAACAGGATGACAATCCTGAGGACACCAAACTGGACACCCTCAACGCCCTGGCTGCGCCTAGAAATCCTGTCCATAAATATTATAAACAGGACCGATGACAAAGGGCAGCCCTGGCGGAGCCCAACCCACACTGGGAACACGTCCGACTTATTACCGGCAATGCGGACCAAGCTTCTGCTCCGTTCATACAGGGACCGAATCGCTCACAACAGTGGCCCCGGATCCCATACTCCCGAAGCACCCCCCACAGAGCACCTCGGGGAAGCCGGTCGTAAGCCTTTTCCAAATCCACAAAACACATGGATAGGCAAATTCCCAGGCCCCCTCCAGCACCCTCGCAAGGGTATAATGCTAGTCCAGTGTTCCACGGCCAGGACGAAAACCGCATTGTTCCTCCTGAATCTGAGATTCGACTATCGATCTCACCCTCCTCTCCAGTGCCCTGGAATAGACTTTCCCAGGAAGGCTGAGAAGTGTGATCCCCCTGTAGCTGGAACACACCCTCCGGTCCCCCTTTTTGAATAAGGGGACCACCACCCCGGTCTGTCAATCCAGTGGCACTGTTCCTGACCTCCATGCACTGTTGAGAAGGCGTGTCAGCCATGACTGCCCCACAACATCCAGAGCCTTCAGGTACTCCGGGCGGATCTCGTTCACCCCCGGGGCCCGGCCACCACGCAGCTCTTTAACCACCTCAGCCCCAGTGATGGACAAGCCTCCTCCAGCACCCTCGGGCTCTGTGTCCTCAGATGTCTCAAAGGCAGTGTGCGTTGATATATCTGAGGTAGGGTTGAGGAGGTCCTCAAAGTATTCCTTCCTCCTCCGGGTGATGTCCCCAGGTGAGGTCAACAGCACCCCCTCCCCACTATAAATAGTAGTAACCAGGAGCTGCTTCCCCCTCCTGATATTCCGGATGGTTCGCCAGAACCTTTTTGAGGCTGACCGAAAGTCACTTTCCATGGCCTCACCAAACTCCTCCCACGCCCGGGTTTTTGCTTCTGCGACCGCCTAAGCCGCATTCTGCCTGGCCTGCCGGTACCCATCAGCTGCCTCCAGAGACCCCCGGGCTAATAATTCCCAGTAAGCCTCCTTCTTCAGCTTGACAGCCCCTGTCACCTCTGGTGTCCACCATTGGGTACGGGGCTTACCGCAACGACTGGCACCCTGCAGCCACAGCTCCGTACAGCCGCTCCCACAACGGAGGTCCGGAAGAATGACCATTCAGACTCAATGTCCCCAACCTCCCCGGTATGCAGTTGTAATTCTGCCGGAGGTGCGAGGTCAGGTCAGGGAGGAGGTACTACCTCAAGCGGAGGAGTTGAAGTATCTCAGGGTCTTGTTTACGAGTGAGGGTAGGAGAGATCAGGAGCTAGATAGATGATTAGAGGTTTCTCCACAGGCTCTCCCTTAGGGATAAGGTGAGAAGTTTGGATATCCAGGAGAGTCTCAGAGTAGAACCGCTGCTTCTTCACATCGAAAGGAGCCAGTTGAGGTGGTTTGGACATCTGGTGCGGATGCCTCCTGGGCGGCTA
>JAABNX020000038.1:14494043-14507646 GCA_015163995.2 Mormyrus lacerda
TAAAGTTCTCCCCAAGCGAGCTTGATGGGCCGAATGGCCTCCTCTCGTTTGTATATTTCTTATGTTCTTATGTTAAATAAATGTAACATGCACACAGAATACAGTTACATGTATCAGTGTCTCCCAACCCAGTCCTCGAGGAACCCAATCCATGTTTTTGCTTTCTCTCAGCTCCCAACGCACCTGTACCAGGTATTCGGTGTTCCTGATTGGCCGGGACCTGGGAGGGAGCAAAAACGTGGACTGTCCGGGGTTCCCTGAGGACTGGGTTGGGAGACACTGATATACGCTGTTTCTATTTCTGTTTCTAACTTAATTAAGAGCAACAAAGTACTGAAGAGAATGATCTTCACTTTACAACTACAGGAGCTGCACAATGAAACTGAATCCCCTGGTTTTAGACCACACTAATTTCTTAGTATGATGTTGGGCCTCCTCTTGCAGTCAATACAGCATCATTTCATCTTAGGAATGACAGATACATGGTGGCCAGAGGGATTTTGAGCCATTCAGGTTGCAGACCAGATCACTATGTGATGCTGATGGAGGAAAACGTTTCCACACTCGCCCCACCAAAACACTCGACTTCACTTTCATGTTCGTCAAACCACTCTGTCACCGGTTTTGATGTGTGCATTGGTGCATTAACATCCTGATATATGACATCACCTTCAGGGTACAGTGTTTGAACCATTAGTCAAAATGGTTCGAGAGTCTTTGGTCTAGGGAACGCCGTGATATTACAGCTCAAAGCCTCACTGACCCCCCCGTGCTGCACTCTGGGCACCCAGCAGTACAGCTGGTGAGCCTCTTTGAAGTATCTCCACACCATAACTTTGCCAGATGTGGGAAAGACCGGGAAGCTGGACTCAGAGACCAATGCATGTTTCACAGTGTTCACAGCCCAAGATTTCTGCTGTTTGCACCATGAAAGCGACATTTTGGCATTGGCACGAGTGACGATAGCAGCCCAACCATGAATACCGACTGTGTGGAGCTCCAGAGGAAAAGTTTAGGTGGAGACTGGAGAGTAAAGGTGTGCATTTCATTCTGCAGTGAATTGGACAGCTGTGGTTTTATGTTTTTTGGATACAATCCGGGTTCGTACCTGGACATCCCTGTCAGGCAGCTTCCTCTCGCATCCACAGTTACTCTTACTTTCAAGATTACCAAACCTGGATTACCAGCATTCTATATCGACAACATATCACAGTGCAGGCTACTACAGTAGCTATGTGATGAACAAAAGGTAGAACAGCCAGAGTTGGGTCACTTGAAGTGTTTTCATTTGAAAAGACAGTAAACAGCACAATAAAACAATACAAATATCCCCTTCTGTTCTTTTTAAACAGTCACCTGATCCACAATGAATATATACAAGCTAACAAATATACACTATTCACAAATGTTAACATTTTTGATCCATTTAAAAGTTTTATTATATTTTGTTCCAGAAATACACCCTGAATCCACCCTTCTGGGTAATCCTGAGCGTTTGGATCAAAGATATCCTGATCCTACCTGAAAACACATACTCAAGGTTTGATCCAGATCAAAACCAAGGCTTGATTACATGGTCAAATCAGATATCAGAATCCTTTTTTTCTTTTGAATAACTTATTTTTAAGATTTTATCCAATCCGATAGAAGAAATTTGATCAGATTGCTTCTGAACAAATTGTAAAGTATCATTCATTGAATCCTGCTGGGCCATAGCTCACAGATTTCAGAATAAGTGTCTCCTACAGCAGCGTTTCTCAACCCAGTCCTCAGCGACCCCCAGACAGTCCGCAGATTTGCTCCCAGCTCCCAACCAATCAAGAACATCAAATATCTGACACAGGCATGCTGGGAGCTGGGAGGCAGCAAAAACCGTGGACTGTCTGGGGTCCCCGAGGTTGAGAAACACCGTCCTAAAATTTCGCCTGCAGTTTGACTCGAGCACTGCTTCTCTACCAGCACTAGCCGTCCTGAACAGTAATAGGTGGCCTGCATTATGCAAAGAAAGCAATTACCTTGGTGGAGTATGGTCAGTAGTCAGGAGTGGATTTAGAGGATACTACAGAAAGGGCCCAGATCTCATACAGTCTCTCGCAGGCAAAACACACTCATAAGCTACGTGCAATTTTGAGATTCCAATGGCCTAACATCTTTGGACTACGGATGGAAACCCATGCACGTGCACATCACATCTGATAAGAGTGAGAAGCTGAAAGCACCAGAACGGTCTTCAGAAGGTTCCCAGCTGACAGCCCATTGAGATTCCCTGTCCACTTCCAATACCCCAGCGATATTCCTACAGAGTATCCCTTCAGCACCAAAAACAAGCCAGAGATACTGCAGTATCAGCAACGCAAAGGAACATTCTAACCTGCCATACGTTTGCTTGTGGAATGATTATTTGGCCAGATGCTTAAAACTAAAAACAAAAAATACTGACATAACTCACTTTATAAAAATATTTTAAAAAATGTATGAATATAAATCAACCACCAGGAATGTAGAGCAAAGTTCCTAAAGTAATTCTGAAAGTTGATTAAAAAATAAATAATTTATGATTATAATTAGGTCTACTGCCAAGAACCTGGGGTCTGAAAATTCAATCAACATATGATAAATATGTAAGACTGTACATTTTCTTGTTAATTGTGGCATTTTAAATGCTTTACTTATTCAACACCACTAAATATGTGCAGAAGCAAACTTCTCGCACTCAAAAGGCAGAACATTCAGGTTTGAAATGTCTTTGAAACTACACTACCTTAATGAAAGCATTCCCAGTGTCTTTCCTGTGTCCACTGGCTTCCTGCATGTACAAGCTTTCCAGTAGCTTTTTGCAATTGCTTAACGCTGCCCAAATATGCACAGCACCTACAGTATGTGTACAAGCAAAGTTGAGTAATTTAGGTCTAGAGAGTAAAAGTCTAGATCGGGATTTTATTTCAGCTAAACAGTTGAGCATAAAGAGTCACAATCACAGAGTACTCAACTGGTTGGTTGAAACGAAATCCCAGTCTGGATTAAACTGAACTACTTCCTGAAAATGGCATAAGTTTTGGCGTTACCCCCCTTTTTTGACCAGACAAGAGCATTGACCACTGCAAGCACCGACACACCTCACAATGAAAACACTAACCTTAGAATTCTGTTGTGTTACAGTTCATCTTTTGTGTGCTCTTGTCTCTTTGCATAATTCAACTGCTGGCAACATTGTTCAGGTACAAAGGGTCCACTTCTCTCCTGTGTCCTGGCACCATTCAAAGTGCACCTGGCTTTTTAAATACCTGTTAATATTCTTACAAATCCCATTTCCCATTTTGCTGACCAAAGACATGGGCAATCAGAGTCCTAATCATGACTGAATTATTCCAGGAGTTAATATACTACATATTGTTGAATGAGTCACAAACATGCACTTTTAATGGAGCAATATATTTAAGAAACACATACGTAACAAGTACCTGTAATTGATTTAAGAGGTGAATGCAAAAGGCCATGTCAGACAAAAAAAAAAAAAAACATAAACAAGAACAAAATCATATCTTATACTATAATATATAAAAGAAAAGTGTGAACAAGGCTGGTTTTCTATCGGACTAAAAATATTCACTTTCATTATCGGTTCAGGCCAAATGCATGAACGTCCTTTAACATCCAGCCAGTTCATGTCCATGCTGCAGTGCTGTATTTCCTCAGCATGTACAGCCTTAACTGCATAGGCACACGACATGACAGGTTCCACATATACCATCGTGCAGAGATCGTGAGCCGGGTAACGTTAATTCAGTAAGATAACATAATGGGACATTGGATGAAAAAAGTCCTACCTTGGACAGCGCAGACTTAAACGTCACACGATCATAAAACAGGCACAAGCGCAGTAATAAAGAAGAAAAATGTTCCTTTCCCAATTCTGTTTCCGAATCTGAACTTTCTGGTTGTTTTCTGATGTTACGTAAGAAGACGGCACTTTTATGTTACAGTTAAAGGGTTTGCAAAGACTTTGCGTGCTCCCGTTAATTGTACTAATTACTTCGTTGCGTGAGCCGAAAGGCGATAGCGCGCATGCTCAGATCGCGTCCTGTAATATGGTCCTGGAAGTGAAGCCGCTTTGCGCCGGTGTTGCAGACCCCAAATACCCCCCTTTTCCTGTCTTACTAACAGGTATCCTGTTTACGCTTAGGGTTTTGTATTCATGTACATTGTTTAGCTTATTTTCCTTAAATGCGATCTAAAAACCGTACTAGCTATGGGCTATTTTAAACTATATATTATTTTCAGAATAAGCGTAACAAACTATATATTTTAATGCAATATGATGGAACGTAGCACACAGGGTAGTCTACCTTCACTAAAAAGACAATATTAGAATAGCGTTCTTTGTTTATTTATAACACCTTTTAAAGATAATCGTTAACTGATTTAATTACATATAAAAGCTAAGTAAACGTCGCTACCGAAATTATCAGACAGTCAAGAGTTTAGCATCTAGGTGATGAATTCCCCAAGTATTTAAGATGTAGTTAAGAGTATTGCTGCAGGGAGATGGCGGAGTGGTTAAGCTGAGCGAATTTGAATAGTTGTAAAAACAGTTATTCTTTTTAGAATAGCTATAGTCAATGCAGGTGGATAATATGCAAGCATGTGGGTAGTGGACAAAATATGGGAACCGTGATCTAATTAGACTGTAGCGCTACCATATGTTGTCAGGGGGCATGTTATCAAGTGATACCGCAACAGCATGAATCTGGCACTGATCTGCGTGAAGCTGGCGCAGTTCGTCCATGAAGAATTTCTCCAGTTCACACCTGTCCAGTGCAGTCTGAAAGCTAGTTATGTATTAGCCTCTCCAGACACTGAAGCACTTGCTGAGACCTATCAAATGAAAGCTGAAATGAAGTCATAACTCTCTGTACTTACCAAGCAACATGTTGACAGTTCCTGTCTGGAAGACACATATCAGAATACATATATAATACATTATAAACTATTACAGAACCACGGGTCCATTAGCTGCTGTGTGTTCAGCTTAAGGGGCTGTACTCATTCATAGGTGGGCTTTCGTCACCTGTGCAGACAGTAATTGCAGGTGGAAAACTCTTCTGGCAATATCACATCATGTACTGCCCTAGCCAATGCTCACACCCCACTCATTCTCTGTCAGGGTCGGTCCCTGTTGTCCCAATTCGTGTCCCTTCCCCGTTTGGCCAGCAGGTGCTGCTGGTCACGCCGTTCTTCATGTTAGTCTTTGTTCTCTGCTGTTACTTGTCTGGCCTCATGGCTCAATGTGTTCAGCCTGTGCTTCTTGTCCTGTGTTTGAATCCCACCTCTGGTTTTTGTATTTTGTTCCCTAGTGTTTCATTTGAGTTTTTCTAGTTCTTGTGTCTGATTTCATAGTTGGTTTTGTTTTTTTCCCTTGTGCCCTTGCTTGTGTTTATACCTGTCTGTAATCACCAGTGTTAGTTCTTAGTTTCCCTGCTCAGTTCTGTGAGTTTATTAGTTTCGCCTGTTGCCCGTTCTTGTTCCTGCCCTCGTGTGTTTTCCTGATTGCTCGTTGTCCTGCACCTTCCCCTATTGGTTAATTGTCTGTTCACTCCTGCTTGTCATTACCCTGTTCAGTTTTGTATTTAAGTTCCTATCTGAGTTTTAGCCCCTAGTGGTTCATTGTTTGTTGATGGTTGTTGTAGATAGTGATTGAGTTGAGTTGTATTGAGAAGTTTTGTGTGGTGTGTATTTTACTTCCTGCCCAGTTTTTATTCTTTAGTCTTTATTTATCCCCTTTAGTTTTTGACCCCTCGTGGTCCTTTTGGTTTTGTTGTATTTGTAGTGTTTTCTGTTTTATTTAATAAACCCCGTTTTGTGTTCCTGTAGCTGCTAGTGGGTCGTCCACCCTTATTGTGCACTATGCCTCTTCCCGCCCCCGAGCCGCCCGCATTCGTGACATTCTCTGCATGAAAAGAGCTTTTGTCATCTAAGCTGTTGTAAATAAAAATAAAATTAACATATAAGATGACATGCTAGCAGGTTTAAATAACAGCTACAGCCACGCAATTACATTATTACAGGTATATATGTTTCGCTGAGAGTTTGAGTAACTTCCACCTGTACATCTCTGTTTCACACTGAAAGATGATACGCATATGTTCAGAGACCATGCGGTTATCTGATTGTGGTGGGCATTTTCTTACAATTGACATTTGAATGATTCATTCAAGGGAATCAATTGGCACTTGTGGACTGTTAGTGAGGGGGTGCCAGAATGAGTAATACTGATGCCTCATGCCTTCAGGGTTGGCGTGTGAATCCCGCATTCGCTTTGTGTGAATCAGTATAGGAGAGAGTTTGCACGGGGATACACATCTTAATGATTTAAATACAAAGGTGTATTTTTATTAGGGGGATGAATTAATCCAACTAAAATATTTGGGGAGTACATGTCCCTGCCCCCCACACCCTGGTTCCTACCCCTCAATTGTCAGGATCAGTCCCCGCCTTGTCCTTTTCTATCTGTCATTTCCCTTAGTTCTCTGTTTGGTCAGCAGGTGTCGCTGGTCATCCCGTTCTATTCCATGCATTCCCACTTAGATGTAACCCCACTTACATATATATTTGTTTGTTTGTCTTGGGCTATTTCGAATCTCTGGAAATGAACATGGGCTATTTTCATCTATACTTTGCATTTTTGACTTGTGTATCAAACATTTTTTGGGGATTTAACTTTACATATACTGTAATTATATTACTCTTTTATACTTTTCCCATGATAGCAGGCATACTTTGGCTACCAATTTAAATTTACCCACAGGAATCCAACTAATTGTAAGCTATATTACAACCTCTGTGGAATCCAACTTCAATAAACTAGTTAAATAGACTTGGGGGGGGAGGTAATTGAGATTAAACATTAGTGGTGATGCGGTTTCCTGAAATTTAAATTCAAGCAAGCTTTTGAATAATGTCTATTTAGAATCGTCGTACTCGTGATCAGAAGGTTGCTGGTTCAAGCCAGACCTCAGCAGAATAACTGTGTCTACAGGCCCTTGATCCCCAGCTCCATGGGTAGTGTAAGTGTGTAAGTGGCTGCCCTTTGCTGCCAAGCTTGCTCTCGTCTATATGTGTGTCAGAGACAAAGATGGGATAGATAAAAAGGGAAATGTCCCCAGAGTGATCACTAAGTATTTATAATGAGAGTCTGTTTTAAAAAATATGGACATTCACATAATTCAATACAAATGGATCTGCTGATGTTTGCTTGTTATAGACATGGGGTACGGTGTAGGCAGGGAAAGGAAGGGGGCACGGTGTAGGCAGGGAAAGGAAGGTGGGCACGGTGTAGGCAGGGAAAGGAAGGTGGGTACGGTGTAGGCGGGGAAAGGAAGGTGGGCACGGTGTAGGCGGGGAAAGGAAGGTGGCACGGTGTAGGCGGGGAAAGGAAGGTGGCACGGTGTAGGCGGGGAAAGGAAGGTGGGCACGGTGTAGGCGGGGAAAGGAAGGTGGCAATCCACTCACAGTTCCGAGACAAACAGGATAAAAATTACAAAACAAAACCACAAGGGGTCCAAAAACAAACAGGGAATAGTACCAAATTAACTAAAATCATAAAACAAACCACAATTAAGAAACCAACCAACAAACACAGGGCCTAGAACCAGGCAGAGGCACATAGGAACTGTAGCAGGTGCAGACATTTTGATTTTGTGGAGATGTGTTCCATGTTCAGCCTGTTAACCAATTATCCATTCAAGGGCATCCTGTAAGGCTCAGATGCCAGTTAGGGCATTCCCTGACTTATCAGGTTTGATACCCCACTTCCTTTGACTCATTGCCGTCAGTGCGAGTACGGTAGTTTTATGGTAGTAGTAGTAATTGTAGCTGTCTTGCTTATCAGCTACTTTTCGCCATTGATCGATTGTCTTTGATAGTGTTGTGATACAGTTGTTTGGATGAAGCTTCTGTGTTTTTACAGTATTTTGTGCAAAAAGTACTCCGTTAAGTGGTATTGTGTCTCCTGCCTCGTCGTATATCAAACCTGGTTGCCTTATTGAGTTAATGAGAAGGATTAGTTACTTCCATGGGTCAAATTCCCAGGGTGGCATAATCTGGCATGTCACCACTCCCTTTTTGGGTAGTGAAAAGAATAAAAAGCATTCAACAGACAGGAAAAATCAAAACTCCTTTTCCATATCACCACTGAACAAACAGCAGACGGCGCCCAAAGGCAGGTACTTAAACAGACAAATAATGAGGCCTAACAGAAGGCAGGTGTGAGTCATCAAGACAACTAACCAATGAGCACAGTGCAGGGAAACAGGCCACAGGTGGAGAAATTTAATTATCAAGCACAGAAACAAAGGAACTTTAACCATTAACAAATACCAAAACTATGAAACATTACATACTGGGAAATATAGACTAGGAGTATTGGCACACAATGGAGGACTAACACTACGAGGGACTTGGAGCACAAACACAAGCAGAAAGGAATTAAACTGGACACCAATAGGACAAAAAAGAAAGTAAAACTCTAGAAAACAAAAAAGCAATAAACAAAAGAAGGGAGGCGATACACTCAACCCACTGAGCTATGCAGGGGCCATGTATAGAAAGTAAACACACAAGGATTATCACTCCAGGAATGACAAGACGGGATGGCCAGTGACACCTGCTGGCCAAACGGGGAAAAGACACAAAGGGCAGGACCAGATGGGCGCTGACCCTGACATTGCTAGTCAATAGATGAGTAAACATAAATGACAAAGGTCACGATAAATATCTTTGTTTAGACACAGTCCAGGTCTTGATGTAATAAGCATTAACTCTGGGTTTAAGGTGGTTACATTGCCTGACCTCTGACTTGAGTCTGTCAGGTGTAACTGAGACAGGTGACTGGGACCAAGTGAAAATATGCATAGTTCTGTCTTACGTGTCAGAGACCAAATAGTACATATTACATATAGTACATATGAGGTTTCTGAAAACCACTTTCTTGACACTCCGCTTAGTTTAAATGGATAAGTATTTATTCTCTTATCTAGATCTATGATGTAGCCTGTTTCAAAGCTTACTTTTCCTTACTAATTAGCACAATATACACTCAGAGGCCACCTCATTAGGCTCACACACACTTGTATCTCAATGACCACTTCTAGGGTAGATGTGTTGTGTATTCTGAGAAACCAATATTGTACTGAGCTGTTGTTTCGCACTTGTGACTTTCCTGTTAACTGTAATTAGTCTCCCTATACTCCTCTGTTAACAAGGTGTTTGCGGCTACGGAAATGTCATCGATCCGGTTTTTTTTTCCTTTTCTTCTTCACACTAGTATTAAACTCATGGGGCATGAAAATCGCAGGACGATTGTTAGGCTATTTGTGATATGTTCGAATCACCACTTAGCCACCAAAAATCACACCTTGTTTAATTAAAATCCCTTAGATCGCAGACTCCCATAAAATAAAATAATCTCTCCCGATTGCGTCTGTGTGCGCCAAACGCATCCTTCAGGGGTGCCGATGATACAGATGTTCGTGCTTTATAGTGTACCAATTCCTGACGTCATCTAGCTTAATATCACACGTTTGAATGTGTCCTCTCGCACAAGCCTTTGAGGATCCGTAAAGTGTGTAGCTAGCATAGTCAGTGCACAGAGGATGAATCGTCCTGGATGCTTTTGATGCCGTTAAGAGGGTGATCGGGCGATCTTGTTTGTTTCTTTTTTACGGATAAAGAGCTCATTCTCAGCCGCACTTGGCGATGCAGCCTGGGGCAGAGTCAGTCGCGCGATATTTTTAGGCGAAAGTGGCGCACCGCTTCTCCTTCTTACCCTAAAAGAGTCCAGAAACACCCACCATGTCTGCAAAAGACAGACGGAAAGGAAAGTTGACTAAAGATAGCGTCACCTTGCTGCCCTGCTTCTATTTCGTTGAGGTAAGTCTGCATGTGCTTTTTTTAAAATACTGTACATTGAACATCATTTTTTGGACCGGAGCTGAATATTTGTCACTATATGTTTCTTATTATGGTATAATCGTAAAACATATTGCATTATAGAGGAAATACTTTAAAAATCGCCTAAAATGCCTGAATGACTACTGTTTTAAGAAGTAGGCTACTGTCGATTAAATCCAATGCTACAATTCCCAAATATTTTAAGATGTGATTAATAATAAAACGTTCTTTTAAAATTTTAACTGTAGTACGTAATGCTTTTAACTGAAGCTTGGTAAGTTAGCGCAATTGAAATAAATGATAGTATTCTTCATTCTATATTACGCGTTTCACTCAAAGGCTACAGCGTTGCCATGAGTAAAATTAGATTTTTTTGTATCTATGTTTGTATGATCATCATCCGTGGTTGACTGCTTTAGAGGATAAAGCAGAATTAACGAATTGAATGGATACATTAAATATACCTGGAGAGATAGATTACACAGAACCACACAGAATAACAATATAACATGAGTAACCTGATTTCATGCTGAAGCAGTCTCGTCCAGCTACCCATATTTTATGTTGTGATAACGATTAAGTTACCTTCTGTGTGTGATAAAACGGAATGTTTGGATTTTAGTTTTCATAAATATATCATGTATACTTATTCTATATTGATAATGGCAAGAAGCAGAACTGGGTTGTCTTGGACCCCAAAGTTTAATTTGTTATGATTTGGCATTACAATGACAGCTGTCAAAAAAATCGACATCAGAACGACAGGATGAAAGCAGATTTTCACTATATATTAATGTACAAGTTAAGCACGGAGTGCACGTTCTGCCCAAGCGTGGGCCGCTTTTTAAAGAGGGAGATCTAGGCTACTTCTCCAGCGTGGTGGTACGTTGGTATGTGAACCATTCTTTAAATAATTTACTCCAACCACATAAAGTCAAGATGTCTAACCACAAAAATCAGTCACACATCTAAGCCAATATGCCATATCTGAAGCTTCTCAGGTTTATTTACTTATTTAGTTTTTACATGGAGCTTGATAATACATGAAGATGAGAAGTAGACCTTTAACTGTGCTTCCCAGTGCAGAAGCAGAAGATGACAGATTCAGCACAGCAGTACAGCAGTCATGGTTTGGAAGGCAGCAGTGCTTACAGTCGGCCCAGCTGTTGATCCGTCTCTCTCGCTATTGACATGCTCCCTGACAGTACCGCAAAGAGCTGGGCCTTAGTCTGGCCAGCCAGATGCTACGATCGTAAAATCATACCTTCCACATAACCCTGCAGAGTGGATTTTGCAAAGATTATCGTGCTGTTTTACTAAAGCATTATTACCACTGCAAACTTTTGTTGAAGCAGTTTGGCATATTGATATAAAATTGAGAATGCAATCATCCATCCATCATCTGTAACCGCTTCAGCGTCACGGGAATTCTAGAACCTATGGGTGCAAGACAGGGAACAAGAGGATCCCAAGCGACCACAGAACACACTCACATCCACGGGCAATTTAGTAACTCTAATTAGCCTCAGCATGTTCTCGAACTGCGTAGGGAATCCAGAGGAAACCCCATGTAGACAAAGGGAGGATATGTAAACTCCACGGACACCGAGCCACGGGCGGAAACTCGAACCCCAGTCCAAGAGGTATGAGGCAACACTGCTAATCACTGTGTCACCATATAATGCAATCAGCGCATCTGTCTATTCAGCAGGCAGTTTGATCCAAAGTGATGTACGACTGAGAAAGCAGGGGCTGTTAGTCCATGGAGAAACTGGGGTTCAGGGTCTTGCTCAAGGGTCCCACAGCGAAGTCACTCTGCTGAACTCGGGACTTGAGCCGCCAGCCTGCTGATCACAAGTGCAGCACACCAGCCCACAGAGCAATGCACAAATAGAGGTTCCATGCTTGATTCATCTCATAGTCAAAGATATTCCTTATTTATAATACTTGTGGGCAGCTTGCTGGCTCAGTGGTTGGCACTGTGCCCTCTGGGCTTTGGTTTGATTCCCCCCGGTGTATGAGTGCAGTGTGTATATTATTCTTATCAGTGATTCCTCTGGGTGCTCTGGTTTCCTCCGAGAGGCGATCGGGTGAACAGGTATCTCTGAGTTGTCCATAGTGTGTCAGTGTGTGTTTGTGATACACTGGCATTTCGTCTAGGGTGTCCCCTTGTGCCCGGTGCTTCAGGCCTCAGGCTTGCTGCTCTGGAAAACAGACAAATAATACTTGTTGCAGGCAAAAGGTGCATGAACCCCTCATTAACAACATACTGTAGCATAATGTAACATGCATTCAGTCTTATGGTTACACTCCCAAGTGTTAATCTGACACCAGAAAATGTCCAAACTCCCTCAGTGTTAATTTTCCGCTCGCAGGTCTGCCATGTGCATGCATGCCCTTCAGTATACAGTGTCGGGTTGTTTTGAAGCATGTTGTTAACTCAAGACAAATCATGCAATTAATTTCCAACCATGGAAATGATGTTTTCTTGGGACTTAAGGACCTGCAGAAAGTGGAGGATTATCTGAGTGGCTTTTCCATTGCGGTGCATGGAATGGGGTCTTGTAATCTCTTATAAAATTCTCTGTGGGTTTCTCAGAGGAGCAGGGAAGAGTCTGACCCAAATGTACCGTAACGTGTCACCACTTCTATTGCATTTCACCTCAAGGGAGTCCAAGTGGAAAAGCCTGTCCTATAAATTTTTTAGGATGTTATTGGGGTTATTATTGGTATGTGTGAAATTACTTTAGCATTCCATGTTATAAAGCCCTGTGATAGATTTAAAATGAGTACATAAATCAATTATGTCTGTGTGTATGTATGTGTGATTAATCCTTTTTTGAGAAATTAATTTAGTTTTCCATATTAATGGAATGTTGGACATGAATTGATTGTGAATTATAAATATTACATGTTTTTGTTTGTATGTTTTTTCCTGAAAATTAAAATGTATTAATTGCATTAGTCTTGAATACATAAATTAAGTTTGTTTATGCAAAAAAAAAGTTTAACATACTTTTCACTCTCTTGGCATGCAAATAATTTTGAAATGCTACACATTTCTTGTAATATGAATGCATCTGTATTTGAGTCCTCCACTAAGTGAAACAGATCTGGAGTCAGTTCATAGCTGCAACTTCAATAGACACAGCTCAGCACTGCCGGTAGCAGGAGCCGTCCATAAGCTTTCGCTAAGGGCTGATTTGCCTTTAGATATTTTAAAACCTTCTGCCCTTTTGTGTTTTCAGTCAGATGGCACTTTACTCCCGTATAACAAGCATGCTGAGAATTTGAGAGACTCCAACAGAGGACTGACTCTCCCTCGGAGCATAATGACATTTGGTTACAACGTGCTTGGGATCCGCTGCACAGTGGTGGGGAATTGGCCGTGTAAGTCATTTGTGTAAAAGAAAAAAAACACTTGAGGTCACCATGTGTTCTAGTATGACATCATGTCCTATTTACCACTGGACAAGCGGCGTCATTATCAGCTGTAGACAAGGGTTGGGAATCTGAGTTACCGTTTCTTCCATAAACCCTTATTCTGTACCAAGTATGAGTCACAATCCATCCATCCGTCCATCCATCCATCCATCCATCTGCCACAGAAAGCTATCAAGTACCTAGGGGTGGGTTTGTTGTTCCTGGGGTCTCA
>JAABNX020000038.1:14539132-14550375 GCA_015163995.2 Mormyrus lacerda
GAATAAGATGGCTTTTTGGTTTCTGTGTCTGATGTTAGGATCAGGACTATCCCTCATTGCTGCTAAGCTTCCTCTTATGATGAGCAAGACGTGGCGAAAAGAGAATTTCCCCACTGGAATCAATAAAGAATCATTCATTCAATCATTCATTCATTCATTCATTCATCACTGCTCCCACTGATAATTGCCAGTACAACATCCACCTATCAATCCATTTTTTACCTGCTTATCTAGTACTAAAAGGCCAATATGTTTGAGACAAGAGTGTAGAAAGGCAGGATGCAAATAGAGGCATATATTCTGAGCACCAGCCAGAGAGTTCACCAATATGTGCTTGTATTTGGCTCAATGTGTGTTTAGCAGCTTGAGTGCTCAGAAACACTGGTTTGAAAAATGCTCCATTTTCCCTATTGCTAAGTGATTCAGCTGTCAGCTCTCCTGGCTTCCGTCACTTTGACTTGGCCCCGTCCATCAAGACCTGTGTGGGTCTCAGCTGTCACATTCTCATGTGTCCGGAGTTTCTGACAAGGGAGCCAGACCACACAGCAGATGCCCGGCCTGTGCGGTTTGCTGACTGTCCTCTGCCGCGCCGCAATCCGCAGGATGGTTTTTAAGATTTCTGCTGTCTCCGTACACCTGTGTGTGACACTCAGAGGTCCAGGCAAATGCTCAGTCTGGAAATGTACGCGCTGGGTGAGAGATTTTTTAGTCCGACACTGACTTTAAATGTTGCCAAGCACTGAGGTGAAAAACGTCCCAGAATAACAGCCTTAGGTGCTCAAAGAAACAATGCAAATGCAGAGATCAGCCCTGCGGCGAGTCATAACTGAAGGAGTGATCTAGACCAAAGTGAATTTTAAAAGCATTTAGTTTTTTTTTCCTTACTGTTTCTCAAACAGCCTTGTGGCATTTTTTCTGGGAATTATAATACAGCACTAATTCCTTTCCAAATCAGCATCTTGTTTTTCCGGAATCGCATTCAGATTGATCGGCGCAATCAGCTCCTACAACAGACTGTGTGTAGGAAGCAGCGAATGTGAATAATTCCACCGCTGAGAGGAACAGGATGCTGACGGCAGCCATGACAGATTTTGAATACATTTTCATTAATTAAGAGACTGGTGGGGAATGCGGCATGCTGGTGGGGTTTGCATTGCTGAGGTGACCGTAAATAGTGCGAGCTGGACAAGCCTGGATGTCATACGTGGGGTCCCTCCGCGCTTGACCGCTGCTTGAGCTTGCATTCTGTCACAGTGAGCTCATTCTGAGCCCAGGGACTGTGTTCAATGCTTTTAAGACCTTCCAGCACAGCCATGTGACAGCTGCACTGACCTTTACAGACGCCACCGATTTTATATGTGTAGTCGTCCTTTTCACAAATGTGTCCTCATGTTGTTAGTAGATGCTTTTTTTTTTAGATTTTCTAAATGGATTTTCTGAAGAGTAGAAGACAGGAAGCCAATGCTAAGGAATAAACCGAAATATCATGGGGGAGCACAGCAGCCCAGCGGGGGCACTGCTGCCTTGTCTCATATCCCATCTCTCCAGATACGAGATAAACTCCAAATTTGTGCAATTGGGTGAACTGGGTTTTTGAATCTCTAAATTGAGCATATTGGCATATTGCCCTGTGTTCCCCTCTTGTGCCCTGGGCTTCCTGAAGTACACATGCTCACTTTGAGCCAGTACTGGATATATGGTTAGAGATGCATGGATGGATGGATGGAAGGAATGAAGGAATATATTTGCCCTGTGTAAAAAAATCAGCAACTACACTGCGATTTAAGAGAAGTGATTATATTCTGACTGTTCCTAACAAGCAACTGTAGTGTTGGCATATCATAGTACTTGTATATAGGGTATATCTATACATATGTGTGTAAAATAGCATGTTCAGAGTACTTGCATATGTGGTATATGTGTACATATGTGTGTAAAATAGCATGTTCAGAGTAGTTGTATACATATGTGTAACCTAGCATGTTCAGAGTAGTTGTATATATGGTATATGTGTACATATGTGTGTAAAATAGCATGTTCAGAGTACTTGCATATATGGTGTATGTGTACATTTGTGTAACCTAGCATGTTCAGAGTACTTGTATATATGGTATATGTATACATATGTGTGTGTAAAATAGCATATTCAGAGTACTTGCATATATGGTGTATGTGTACATATGTGTAACCTAGCATGTTCAGAGTACTTGTATATATGGTATATGTATACATATGTGTGTAAAATAGCATGTTCAGAGTACTTGCATATATGGTATATGTGTACATGCTGTATGTGTAACCTAGCATGTTCAGAGTAGTTGCATATATGGTATATGTGTACATATGTGTAACCTAGCATGTTCAGAGAACTTGTATATATGGTATATGTATACATATGTGTGTAAAATAGCATGTTCAGAGTACTTGTATATATGCTTTATGTATACATATGTGTGTAAAATAGCATGTTCAGAGTAGTTGCATATATGGTATATGTGTACATATGTGTAACCTAGCATGTTCAGAGTACTTGCATATATGCAGTTTGAATACATATAATTGCCCATAGCAGCAATAAAACACACTCATGTGATTCGTAGCACTGTCGCTTCACATCTTCTGGGTTGGTGATTTGAGTCGCACCTCCACAGTCTGTGTGCAGTTTGCATGTCATCCCTATGTTGTGTGAGTCTCCTGCAGTCCAAACAATATGTAGCTAGATGAAGTAGCATCTCCACATTTCCCACATACCTGTAGTGCAGTTGTGTCTGCAATGGCCTGCAGCCATGGATGGCACTGCCCGGTGGACGGGCACCAGCACTAACCAGCACTGGATAATAGGCTGGAATGTGGATTGGCACAAAAATCTATGGAGCTGCACTATTTCCAGCAGAATACTACTGGATCTTTCCGAACTTTTCTTCCAATTAATGTGGTCCAAAAGTATTACACAAGAAACAATTGTTATGCCCTAACATCAACCAAAGACTTTTTATCACACATTTAATTACTAGCAAAGATTTTTTTTGGCTTGCCACTTAACAAAATATTCATTATTTATTAGATATAAAATTTAGCACATGATAAAAGTAGTGTTGAATATTTTGCAACACTTGTATCTAAGTGCTAATAGATTTTATGGTCATTTACATAAACTTGTATAGTTATAAAGTTAAACTGCATACAGTAATCACCAGGACAGAGAAAGGGGTATATTTTAAACTCATATAACTTTAAATTTCACAGCCAGTTTAGAGTATTTATGTAAAAGCCTCTTATTTTGCATTTGTATAGGTGGGTATATTGGAATCTATCTGGTATGTAAGCTAACCATAATTGTAAGCATTAACACAGCACTATTCATTATGGATTTTCAGTTTCAATTGTCTAGCTGAGAAAAAAAGAAAAGGGTGTCATCAAATAGCTATATTTAAATGCCAAGTGGCATTATTGCAACATTCCACCTGGATGAATGTCGATATGAATGTTTACAAGGGACGGGACTCCGCCCACCTAATGCCATTACATTACATTCATATTATATTAAGAATATTGCTTACATTTAGTCAGCCATCTTCATAGCTGTGCCTAATATCAAATTCTTTGGCTTTATGAAAGATTAGCTATTGATATCTGGTTTTGCATTCTTACTCTAAGGCCTAGTTATTTTAGGCAGCATCACATACGACAGAAGGTGAGTTTACAGATAGTGGCATAAATATCGGGTGGTACAGTGATTATGTGGGCTGGGATCTTGACACTCACCCTACTGTGAATGTATGTCATCGGTACAGTATGTTTTCACCTGCAGACCAAGAACACGTGTGTGTCATAAGAAGGACGGGCATCCCACCCGCAATATTCTCTACCTCATCCCCTCCGCTTCCCAAAATAGGCACCGAGCTCATCGCAATCCTGTACTGGATCAACAATATCATCAAGAATAGATTGGCGGAAAACTAATTAGCAGCAACGTGTTTCATAATACGAATACTCTAAAGCGAATATCGCCATACTCCTAAAATAGGCTGTACAGTTGAAATAAGGAATCTAAGAGAATACAACATACATATTAATGTCATAATACAAGGATGCAAAACGCCCTACGTCTGCGGACCAATTAATTCACAAATAGGAATCACAAACACGAAATCTCTTATCTTGCATTCTCTTAACTCTGTAAATAACAGTCCCTTCTATGTGTGAGTCCCTTATAATATTTATTCACTATTTTTTATCTGACCTGCGCAACATATATCCACCTACCTGCAGCATTTATTATTTATATAGCAGCTTTAAAACACCTTCAAATAAGCAGGTACTTTTTAGGGTGCATTCCCATTCTCCATATGCCCCCTGCTTATCTCTCCCTCTCTCTCTCTCTCTCTCTCTCTCTGTAGGTGGGGTTGCAGCAAGACTTCCTTCTCAGCCCGCTCTTCCTCCCCTGTGAATACACACACAAACACACAATGACACACATCATGCCTATAGCAATAATATGAATTTCATACTGCTTCACTTGTTAAAAATCCTTAGTCCTTCATCCTCATTATGGATCCACTTGGAGTCCAAATTGGGTAGAAAGCCACTGAAATGCTGCATAAACAAGCCAAATACCTAATTTCCCAAAATCTTACAGGGTTTTTGTCTCGCAAATATGTTGCATGTTTTGATTAGCGTGTGAAAATGTAAAGAATTGTTTAAATTACCACAAAATTCCTCACTGTTACCAGTACATGACATTTAGTATCCAGTGAAAAAACAGCTTGTAACTGTATAGCTATGTAGTATCTTTAGATTATGGAGATGTGAGCATTTGGAGAGTTCTTCATGTTGCCATGGATACCCCTCCTGCCTGCAGCTCTCAGCATTGCTGTGACTAATATGGTTATCTACTGACGATCCACATACCCAGCGCTGTTTTAATATAAACCTCACTGGTCCAAGGTAAACGAAGACAGGTTATTCGAGGGGAAGCTGTCCGTAGAATAACCATTGCTAGCTACAAAGACAAATCATTGTACAATTATATGTGAGTTCAAATTACCTTGTCATTTATCAGTATTGCATCATAAAATGTATTATATAACGCTTTAGATTTAATAATACAGCCTTACTATATTACAAAGCAAGTTTTGCTGAATTAGTAATGTACTGTTTCTGTGTTTTTTTGCACCAATGCATGCACGTCCCGCGTGAATCTGAAAGTGCTAATAATCTGCAAGGCAGAACACATCCATATGTGATTAGAGAATAAATAATGAAAGTTTGGATAGTCAGCACAGCTTGCTACACCACCGATGTCTTTCAGAGCTAATTTTTTTTGGGGGGGGGTCTTCTAGCTGTGTGTCAGTGCTGTTGCCTGTTCAAGTCCATCAGTGGGGGGGACAGCTGCACAGACAGCGGGAAGAGAAAGCAACCGGCGCCCAACTTTGAGTGTGTGTGTGTGTGTGTGTGTGTGTGTGTGTGGAGGTGGCGATGTGGGTTGGGGGGGGGGTGAGGGGGGTGCGGATTTGTCTGGCAGTAAAATGTGGACTCGCACATGGCTGAACAGCCTGGATCGGACAGGATTCGGCGGTAGGGAAGGGCTGATCCTCTTGGAGAACCGCCCCGCTTTTGCTGGTGAGAGAGGGCGACCCTCCTGTCTTCCGTAACCTCAGCTCAACCCTCAGCCTACCTGAACTCCTGGCTTGGTGATGTGGGACCGTCTGCACGATAGTGATCTTTGACTGGCTGTACTTACCTCCCAGAAAGCCGACTCTTAAACACGCATCCGGTGAGTGCCTTTGTCTGTGAGATTTCTGTGGAGTTTGCTTATTTATGGTCTTATTCAATCTGAATCTATGTAGCTTAGTGGATCTCCGCTTTCTGAGAAGAATTTCATACGGAACGCAGTAGACAGACAGCAACCCTTATAAACTGTTAATTGGTTCCAGAAATGACCGATTGTCTCATTTTCCAGGTTACAGTAATATGCTCTTATTTTGCATGATGAATGAACTAATGAATGGTAACCTGAGGCGCCATTTGATGATCGCTTATAAGCCTTTAAGCATCTATTTCTAGCATACAATTCCTCTGCAGGAGGCCTGAGAGACCTTTTGTCACCGGACTTAAGATAAAAAAAGACACTTTCCCTTGACCGCAGAACCGCTCCATTTAAATCATCTCAGCACAGATCATCTCACACAGTCAGGAACTGTCACTTTTGTTACACAGTGGTACTCTGAAAAGGACAGTTTCCTTTTGGGCGACTTGTAAAATTGTACCATTCACACTGTTTTTCAAGGCATTTGAAAAAATCCGCATTTGGAATCACAGAACTCTAACAGACCCAAGACTTTGCGTATCACAGTTAGTATCTGTCATTTTCACAAGTACAGGTGGCACAGAGCTTGCAAATCACTGTCCAGTTAGTTTGACAGTTGCAATGCTTTAGCACTTAAACGATTAGCGATCGGATTACAGGCAGATTTAAAAACCTCGTCCCACACTTGGAAGAGCCGAGCGGTGATGCGCGGCAGAGGAAGCGGTGAGTGACATGTGGCGCCGTGCCTTTTATCACCGGAGCATCGCAGTGGCTAATGAGAGGCCATAAAATCAAAGATGTGGCAGAAAAGGTGACTTATAGACGCGGCGTGGGCTGGACGGCCCTCCTGGAAGTGCCCCTTCCGGCCTGGCGACGGACCGGCCTGTTAGCTGTAGGGGTACTCAGGGCAGCATTCGAGTGCTCTGCCGTGGAGACTCTGTCCCTGACGGCGACGTCACCTGCCAGAAGCCTTCTGCTGCGGGAGCACGCACAGAGCCACCGTGTCACATCTGCTGACATTAAAGCCGTGTGGCCGGCTAATTTTAGACCAGGCGCAGGCTTAGAAACGGATTCAGTGCGAACAGGTGAGGGTATCACAGCCATCTCTAAATTTAAGACCCCCCCCCCTCCCCTCCCCACCTCTTCCTGCAGACTTACATTTGGTTGCATCTGATGTGTTTGTCTCAAGCAGCCTGTAATCTCTTTACACTTAAACAGCTGGAATCTTATGGGAGTGATATGGGTTCAGTATATTGTCAGAGATTCTGAGGTACTTGAGCTGGTAATTGCTTGGAGTTTATCATGCTAAACATGAATAAAGGCAGGGAAGGGGAAGAGGGGAAGCACCGTTGGTCAGATGTGCTCTGGAACTTCCCAGTGTTCCATGACATTGATTAGATGCCCTTCATTCCACAGAATTCTTCTCCGTAGTCCTTTCCCTGCCGCTTCCCCATTCACGCCCACCCTCATCCTCGCCCCACATCCCACAGTGACTCATCCGGCAGTATTACATAAATTCAACCTATATTCACTGTAAATCTCACATGAAAAGAGTTAAGCGATTTATTCAATTTATAAGGGCTTGTGGGTTCCAAAGTGTTCTTTTGACATTTCTGGAAATTTGTTATTTACCCAAACATTGTTAGCTGTATGTCCTTTTTGTTCAGCCTGTGCTGCATATTTTAAGACTGATTCCCAAGTCCTGTGCTGAATATGCAGAGAAAGCAGAGAGACCTAATCCTGAGTGTGATCTGTCCTGCTAACAGATACCCAGAGCTCTGAGCAGGTCATTCAGTGGTTGGATCATTAGTTCATCATTAGTTCATTAGTTCAAAGTTATGCAGCCATGGGGGGTCAATGCTGTGTCCAAGAGGTCAGATCAATGAAAATCACCGTAGTCAAATAACCAATTTTGCACCATCCTTTGAACAGATAAACTAGGAATGTCTAGATAGTTCAGAAAACAGAGAGGACAAGCACATGGAATGAGTTAAAAGTGAAAAAAAAATCAATACAATGATGATAATAAACCAGAAGGACTGGATATGAAATATGCCAATATACCAATATGAAAAATGGGCAGATTGTTTTACTTTTACTCACTTTTGAGGTGGAGCACTGAAAATGATTTAGAACTGGGTTTAGTTTACCTGGTCACGTCATAAAGCTTCAGCAGAGATTATGTCAATTTTTTGCTTGCTTTATGATTCTTTCCATGTCAGATTTTACTGGGGGGTGGGGGACACCCCCGGTGACTGCGTTTGGTGCATAACATGTGGTGATTTGATTCAACATGATATGCACAGCCATTCTGCAGCTCCCACCAGCTGTGTGTGTGTGGGCGTGTCTGTTCCTCTTGCATATATGCGTGCATGCAGTGTTTCTGCCAACAGCAGGCTGACAGTGTGTGTCCCGTTAGTAAGAAAAATGCTGAGATGCCATGTGACTAGCGTAGATTGCAAATGTCAGTATCTCACGCTGGTGCTACAGAAAGTAACATCTCACTGTGACATAACTGCCGGGTGGCGTATAATTATAAACGTGGTGACCCAGTCAGAGGCTCTTATGCAAGGTGACTTACACTTTGTTTATGCTGTGAGACAGAACCGCACTGGACTAGTTTAAGCATCGTGCTGAAAGGCGAACACAACACAAATCTGAACCCGACATTTTACGATTACAAACAGCAACCTTAACTGTGTATTATGCTACCTACTGGCGATGTTTAATTAATTGCAAATCACTTTATTTATTTATTTAGGAATATTAAAATGACTTCTCAGTGAGTAGACAAAAGATCCACTAGAAAGTGACCATGCAGGAATAGCTTCACGCGTGATATTTGTACCGTTACGTGACGCGGAGTTCACAGTTCACCTGAAGTGTTTTGGTATTCCACGATTTTCTTCCTGTGACTTCAATCCCCAATGTCACGCCCACTTTACAGTATAAGTTTGACTCCCTTCGTTCATGTCTTGTTTTTCTTCAAGCCATGTAAAATATAAAGATTGTGGTCCTCAGTGGAGTTTTAATATTTTCCTCACACAAGTTTTTCCTGAGCCGTGTTATTAAATTAAATATGAAGTCGGGACAAAAAAATAACACCTCCCTTGACTGCTAACATAAATTAACTATGCTGGATGGATCATTGCAATTTAATGCATTAATGCTTGTGACCTCACGAAACAAAGTTGATCTTTCAGTCACATTGAAAACTTCCTGACCTTGGAAATAAGGGATCGGGGCTTTAGTAATGGAAACTGAAGGGATTCTAATATACAAGGTGCCAATTTACTTAAATTGCCATTTAAATTAGCCTTAATTTTGATCCTGGGTATTTAAAGTAAATATTTCACAAATAATTCAAAAATAATTTGGTTATCTGAGGGTTAATTCCACTTAACCCTAAAATTATATTTTTGGAGTATTTCTCATAAAAAGAGCAGTTACTCTTTCCCCTACATTGTTACTGCTACCAGCATGGAAGGTGAACACAGAAGACAGTGACAGGTTCCCAGTATACCACAGTACAGTTCATCCATCGTTACTGAGACAAATCCGACACCTGATTTGTCAGTGAGGCATGCTGGGTATTTCAGCTGGCCTCCACCTCAGCTAACCCCACCCCGCCCCAAACTCCTGCCCAAACTACACTCCCATTGTGAACGCTTCAGCGTCAGATAAACCGGCCAGTACCTCCGTCCCATCCCAACAGACCCCAGCCCCGCGGTCACCCAGCTACTGGGTCTGATCTCACTACCTTCGGCTACCTTCTCAGGAGACCCCATTTTCTCTGTTCCAGGGTCACCATGGACGAAGCGGACTTGCTGAAAGAGCGGCTTCAAGCTATAACGGTAAAGCAGCATTTTAAAATTCATGCGCTTTAAGGAATGGTGTGAATATATCCATCCCTAAAAAAGTGTTTTAATAAATTATGCAGCAGGTATTTTTATATATATTTGGCATTTTTCATGTTTTATTCTCAAAATAGGCTTATGTTTATTCTTCATTAACTAGCAAAAAGTGTGTGCTGATGGATGAAATTATTAAAAATGATCTGACATATAATAAATGTTGTAATTAAGTGTTTTCTGAAGGTCACAGGTAGATCCTTGTGCAGATGACTATTAAATGATGGAAAAAAATTTTGAAGCAACACGCCTGCATCTTTAGTTCCTGTGTGTTCTCACAGTATTCACTCAATTTCGTGGCCCTGGACTGGGATGCTTTTGATAACTTGTTCTGCGAGGGTGAATCATTTTATACTGAAGGCTGCTTCGGACAAAAATGAAAGACAATGGCAAACAAAAAAAATCCAACCGCAGATTGTTTTTCCCTTGACGACCCACAATACACAAACTTTATTTGCTTTCCTCTTTACATGTAATATACTTAATAGCATTCAGTAGCTTATTTATGTCCTCTGGACATAACGTCACTCTGGAGGACAGTCACAGTCATAACCTTTACAGAGTTAATACCCTATTTACTTATGGCTACATGTGTTGGCCTTTTATCACGCTCACGGTACTCGCATTCGAGTACGTGTCGTATATATATATGTAAATATGTCGTATATATGTAAACATGTCATATACATGTAATCATGTGGTATATATGTAAACGTGTCGTATACATGTAATCATGTGGTATATATGTAAACGTGTCGTATATATGTAATCATGTGGTATATATGTAAACGTGTCGTATATATGTAATCGTGTGGAAAGCAGCTGCTGGTATTTTTAGGGGATGAAGCCAGTGAACGTGTCGAATCTCTGAGCAGTGCTGTCACTCCCCTCTCAAAGCCCAGAAAAACGGCCTCTGACATTCATGCCCCTCTCTGACCGAGTCAGACAGCTTCTCATTGGCTACCTTTTCCAAAACAAGCCTTCGCTATTGCTGTTAGAACGAGGCCTGGCGATTTCCGGAAGCTGCGTCTCCTCGGTCCCAAGGGCGACGTGAAGTGATGCAAAGACTTTCTGGCCCTTATCTGTTCACTTTAGGATAAGAGAAAACTCCAAGAAGACATTGCCAAGAAGAAGTTAGAAATTGAAGAGGAGAAGCTGAAACTACAGTATTTGAAGGTGCTTCCTTTCGCCATTCAGGGTCTGACTTTTCACACGTCAGAATCTCTTCATGCTTTTCTGCTATCAGTGATAGATGCTCCAGTAACTGCTGCTGTACTTTATGTCTACTGTGTTTTAAAACTCTAGAATAGCAAGAATTTTTTTACATACCTGAAATTCTATGTTACGGCTTACGGTAGAATACTGACAAATAAAGCTTCGGATTTTAAAATAATTTGGAAGTTAGGGTGGCATGATGTCTCTGAGGGCAGCATTGCGTTGTCACAACTCAAACGTCGTAAATTTGACTGCCTGACTCTATAGGGTACATTTTTAAAAATAAATATTTCCGACGCTGCTCCAGA